>OY992882.1:84886416-84946416 GCA_963921405.1 Cepaea hortensis | reverse complement strand
CCACAGCAAAAATAAAACCTATAAGTAATGGTGTTCTGCAAGATTCCTGTCTCTTCTACCGTTACAGTCGCGGCTGGGTGAGACCTTCTCGCCCAGAATCAGTCTGTGGGACCAGATCCTGGTCCTCACCGATTACATTTACTCACAAGACGATGAGTGCCCTAAGTGCAGCCAAAATAGGCTTCGATGTTTCAAAAGCAGCAAACAGGTGCTCAGACCTGTGTGCACGGCTCGGGTAGACTGGTAGAAGACTGCAGTCCCTGAATATTTATGCAGCCTGTATTGGGGAGTGGCCTTCGGCCCACTATTGCCATTGGAGCAAGCCTGGGCCCTAGCTCTAGTCAATATAATCTGTGGGACCCACCCACATTCCTGTCTACGCACATGCCTTTGTTTTGTGATTGTAATTCTGTTATTGGTTATATTGTTGTCCTTTCTTTTACCTGGTTGCAGTCAGCCCGTGGATATGCGTGTCACGCGGGGTACTTAGGGTACCTTATGGACTCAGCATGACGTGGCTGAGGTCTTGCTATCAGCTGAAGACCTCTCACTGTTGTTGGTGTCAGACAGCAGTTACCTTTACTGTGGGATCGTATGTTCCCATCCCTGTAAACATCAACTTTCCATGATCTCTGGGGTGGGATCAATAGAGACTCCATCATTATTGTTCACAATATTGTTCTTGCTGAGATTCTTTTATTGTCGGGATAGTTATTCAGCCATATGCGAGGCATAACCCATCATTGGTGGTGCTGAGTGTTATAATTGATGTCCGGCAGCAATGATCTTCACTGTAGGATCGTAGGTTCTCATTCCTGCGGGCATTAATTATATGTTAGCTCTGGGTTTCTATTTGTATTTGGACCACGAGATTCAGTCAATAAAGTTTCGTAGTTTATTGTTCTTAACTTTGTTTAGTCTGTTTTATATAGTTCCTTGTTTAGTTAATTGTGTACATTCATTAGTTCTGGCACAGTACATCTCTGCATTCCATTGGTTTGGAATATACAATGTAGTATTGTTCTCTGCTAAAGATCACGAGGTTCTTCTGATCTATAAACTGTACTTTTCAATGAGGCGGAATACAATAAGATGGTGATCTCTTCCTTCTTGTCTTACTTTCCTTATCTGGCCCTATAGCAGTCAGCGTTGCGCACATATCTATCTTTACAACACTGTAGGTTGGGTAATGGGTTGGATGAGTCATGCTCTCATTTACTTATTTCCTCTTCTTTTATCCCTTTTTCAACCGTTCTCTCTCTCTCTCTCTCTCTCTCTCTCTCTCTCTCTCTCTCTCTCTCACACACACACACACACACACACACACACACACACACACACACACAAACACATATATATATATATATATATATATATATATATATATATATATATATATATATATATATATATATTATATATATATATTCACACACACAGATGCACACATGACGAAGATATGCGGATAATAAAGAACACTTGTTGGCAGCAACATATCTCAAAAGAGTCATATAATGGATACTGTTTTGTAGAGATTAGAACAAGAGGACGGCTTGTATTTGCAGCAAAGAACCTTAATGGCTCGGAATGCAGAAGAAGAAAGAAGAAGAAGAAGAAGAAGAAGAAGAAGAAGAAGAAGAAGAAGAAGAAGAAGAAGAAGAAGAAGAAGAAGAAGAAGAAGAAGAAGAAGAAGAAGAAAAAAAAAAAAGAAGAAGAAGAAGAAGAAGAAGAAGAAGAAGAAGAAGAAGAAGAAGAAGAAGAAGAAGAAGAAGAAGAAGAAGAAGAAGAAGAAGAAGAAGAAGAAGAAGAAGAAGAAGAAGAAGAAGAAGAAGAAGAAGAAGAAGAAGAAGAAGAAGAAGAAGAAGAAGAAGAAGAAGAAGAAAAAAAAAAAGAAGAAGAAGAAGAAGAAGAAGAAGAAGAAGAAGAAGAAGAAGAAGAAGAAGAAGAAGAAGAAGAAGAAGAAGAAGAAGAAGAAGAAAAGAAGAAGAAGAAGAAGAAGAAGAAGAAGAAGAAGAAGAAGAAGAAGAAGAAGAAGAGAAGAAGAAGAAGAAGAAGAAGAAGAAGAAGAAGAAGAAGAAGAAGAAGAAGAAGAAGAAGAAGAAGAAGAAGAAGAAGAAGAAGAAGAAGAAGAAGAAGAAGAAGAAGAAGAAGAAGAAGAAGAAGAAGAAGAAGAAGAAGAAACGTTATGACAAAATAGTCGTTAGGAAGATTGAAAACACACTCGTCAATAACATTATGTCAAATGCACAGCGTGAAGGGAGTTAACCTGATATATCAAACATGCACCGTTGTATGAAGTCACACGCGGACAATAAGAAGACAACATGAGAGGTGGCATTGGAATAGTGACTTGTTATGAAAATGCAAAATATAACACACAAAAATATCACGCGCGATCAGAAAGTGAGTGAGACAGGCCTTCAAGTGTCAGATGAAAATCGTAAACTTGTTAGAGACATCAGACGTTGACAATTACAATTACTGTAGCATGTTGTAGCATGCATTTACATCTGTAGCATGCATTACATCTAAAGCTATACGAACTAATAATAAAAATCTGGAGGACAGAAGAATTACCCCATGACTGGAAAGAGTCATTATTGATACCTATCTTTAAGAAAGGAGACAAGTTCCAATGTGGAAATTATAGAGGAATATCACTACTGTCCACAAGCTATAAGATACTATCCGCAGTATTACTAAATAGACTAAAACCATATTCAGAAGACATATTAGGTGACTACCAGGCGGGTTTTAGACAAAACAGATCAACAATAGATCAGATATTTATCTTACGACAAATAGCCGAGAAACATTGGGAATATAAAAGAGATCTCCATAACATTTTTGTGGATTTTAAAAAGGCTTATGATAGTGTCCATAGAAATAGTCTATGGAATGCTATGCAGGAATTTGGAATACCAAGGAAGTTAATCAACATGACCAGACTATGCATGGAAGATACTTATAATATAGTAACATATAAAGGCAGGAAATCAGACCCCTTCCAAATAACATCTGGCTTGAAACAGGGTGATGCACTATCGCCGCTACTCTTCAATCTGGCTCTAGAGAAAGTTGTAAGGAAGGTAAAGGAGGAATGTGATATTGGAGGAACATCCAAGCTGCTTGGTTATGCAGATGATATAGATATTATAGGGCAAAGTGAACAAAAGACATTGGAAATATTGACTCACTTAAAGGGAAAAGCCCAAAAGATGGGGCTGGTTATCAACCAAGATAAGACAGAATATATGGTAATTTCAAGAGACGGAATGGCTAGAAACTCTGGCCACATACAAATAGATAATATGACCATTAAAAGAACGGAAACATACAAATACCTGGGTACAATCTTCAACTGCTCCAACATCATAAGGGAAGAAATACAAACTAGAATCAACTCTGGAAATAAGATATACTATGCACTACAACATCTACTAAAATCAAAGGCGCTATCTCGTAACACCAAAATCACAATATACAAAACACTGATCAGACCAGTTGTGCTGTATGGCTCTGAAACCTGGAGTACAACGAAAGGAGACGAAGCCTTGTTACAAACCTTTGAGAACAAAATTTTAAGACGCATCTTTGGACCCATTAGGGATACACAAAGTGGAGAGTGGAAAAGAAGAAGTAACAAAGACATTTATGATCTGTTTAAGTCCGCGCTAATCACTGGTATCATGAAGGCTAATAGACTACAATGGCTGGGGCATATAGAAAGAATGGAAGATAATAGGGAAACAAAACTCGCTTACACTCAGGAAATAAATGACCGTAGACCCCGAGGTAGACCAAGAAGGCGGTGGAGAGATAATACATGTACAGACCTACAAGCACTTGGAATCAACGACTGGCAAGAGAAGGTCCACCAGAGAGACGAATGGAGACGGATTGTATTTGCAGCAAAGAACCTCAATGGCTCGGAACGCTGAAGAAGAAGAAGAAGTAGCATGTTGTGATGAAAATTAAATGTGAAAACTTAGCGACTAACATGAAAGGCAGAAAGCCAAGGAAAGGTAAAGAGATAAATATCTGGATGGCTTGGCTTCAGCATATAGTCGAGACAAGGTTTGAAGATTGAGCACAACCCACCACTGGCAACGCTGATCGTATTCCGGTACGAACCTTGGGTCTTGTCCACGCCAGACTGGAAGCACCAGACTCGAATTTCGCTCTTGTTTGAGCTAGTCAGTAGTGCATATCCCTGACTGGACTGGGGTCGAACTCCGGATCACTGGCGTGCGCAACCACTATACCAAGCGACCCACGCTAGACGCGGCCAAATTATCACACTAGAATATCACAACGTCACCTACTGTAGGCCATAGTTCTGGTTTGTACCGGCATACGATCAGCGTTGTCAGTGGTGGGTTGTGCTCAGTCTTAAAACAAGAATACAGACCTGGTCAGAGCCTTTGGTGATTGTGTCAGATAGCGAAGTATGACACATAGTGATAGGGAGCATGATAATAAATAGACGTATATCTATACATATTGAAGAACAACGTGCCTTCATTGATACTTTGGATGGCATGGAGAGTCCAGTATATATGACCTGAAAGATGACATTGTGTAGTTTAAGAAACTTGGTCCAGGCCTCAATCGTCTCATGAGCATGAGCATTGCCTTTCAGCCTCTCTTCCATGAAACTCAAAAGCGATACTGAGATATTCTGAAATGCATAACACTAGTTTCAAATGATGTAATTAACATATTGAAAACCACCGATCTATAACACTAGTTTCAAGGGATACAACTAAAATATAAGTTTGGTTTGCAGGGATATCACTAAATATTACACTGGTTGAAGGCATGCCACTAACATTTGACATTAGCTCAAAGAAACTCACTAACTTTTAACACTGGTTTCAAGGGATACAACTAAATTATAAGAATAGTGTATAAATTATATATATAAAGTGTAAAAAAAAAAAATAGGTTAAAGTTAGTTGCATATCCTTTACTGGACGTCGCAATCAACGCTAGCATTTATTGCTGTTGCAATTTCTTGGCAAGTTTACGTTCAGTAGTTTGCAATTGCTTTCTGAACTCCCGGCACCCATACCATTTCGTAAAAAAATCAATGTATCGCGGTCTTTTACCAAATCGTCTGCAGCTGTGTTTCAATCGCAGGTATGCAGGATTACGAACTGCGTCCGTAACATCTCACCACGGAGCCGGCTTGGTGTATAGGGATATCACTAAATACAACACTGGTTAACTGACAGAAAGGCCAATGAGCTTGACCCACAAGCAGCAACCGCAAACCGTTCATTGATTATAGATATTAGACTCAGACAGTCAAGTACTTCTGGGTACATTATCAGGAGAAACATATTTAAAAACTTAGGAACAACTGGCAAGATTGATAAGAAAAGAGCATGGGGAAGGCAGAGAGAGAGAGAGAGAGAGAGAGAGAGAGAGAGAGAGAGAGAGAGAGAGAGAGAGAGAGAGAGAAGAGAGAGAGAGAGGAGAGAGAGAGAGAGGTTGAGAGAGAGGGTGAGAGAGATGTGATGAGACAAGGATGTGATGAGATACCAGCTGAACTAATTAAAGCGGGGGGAGAATAAGCATACAAATCTATCACGCATTATGTAAAAAGATATGGAAATATGGTATATGGCCATGAGATTGGAAGAGAACTATCTCCATTCCAGTACCAAAAACGGGCCACCTGAAATTATGAATCAACTATAGGACTTGGATAACGAAGACACAAACAATAGATTGCACGATTTATTGCCTGGCATATTTCGCTGCATCTCGTCAGGTACATACTGCAGAATTCACACAACATAAAATAAATTAACTAGATAAATTCTTCAAGCTGAAATATACACATGCTCGCACAGTAATGTCAATTGTCTACCACGGTAATTTTAAGCTGACTTAAGCTAACTGTATTAGACAATTGACATCTAGTAGCCATAATGTAAAGAAACACATTAACATAGTAGTCATGGTGTAGAGGGAATACATTAACATAGTAGCCATAGTGTAGAGGGAATACATTAACATAGCAGCCATAGTGTAGAGGGAATACATTAACATAGCAGCCATAGTGTAGAGGGAATACATGAACATAGTAGTCATGGTGTAGAGGGAATACATTAACATAGTAGCCATAGTGTAGAGGGAATACATTAACATAGTAGCCATGGTGTAGACGGAATACATTAAAATAGTAGCCAAAGTGTAAGGAATACATTAACATAGTAGGCATGGTGTAGACGGAATACATTAACATAGTAGGCATGGTGTAGACGGAATACATTAACATAGTAGGCATGGTGTAGACGGAATACATTAACATAGTAGGCATGGTGTAGACGGAATACATTAACATAGTAGCCATAGTGTAGAGGGAATACATTAACATAGTAGGCATGGTGTAGAGGGAATACATTAACATAGTAGTCATGGTGTAGACGGAATACATTAACATAGTAGGCATGGTGTAGAGGGAATACATTAACATAGTAGCCATAGTGTAGAGGGAATACATTAACATAGCAGCCATGGTGTAGAGGAATACATTAACATAACAGCCATTGTGTAGAAGGAATACATTAAAATAGTAGCCATAGTGTAGAGAGAATACATTAACATAGTAGCCATGGTGTAGAGGAATACATTAACATAACAACCATTGTGTAGAAGGAATACATTAAAATAGTAGCCATAGTGTAGAGAGAATACATTAACATAGTAGCCATAGTGTAGTGGGAATACATTAACATAACAGCCATTGTGTAGAAGGAATTCATTAACATAACAGCCATTGTGTAGAAGGAATACATTAAAATAGTAGCCATAGTGTAGAGAGAATACATTAACATAGTAGCCATAGTGTAGTGGGAATACATTAACATAGCAGCCATAGTGTGTAGAGGGAATACATTAACATAGTAGCCATAGTGTAGAGGGAATACTTTAACATAGCAGCTGTTGTGTAGAGGGAATACATTAACATAGCAGCCATAGTGTAGAGGGAATACATTAACATAGCAGCCATAGTGTAGAGGGAATACTTTAACATAGTAGCCATAGTGTAGAGGGAATACACTAACATAGTAGCCATGGTGTAGAGGGAATACATTAACATAGTAGCCATGGTGTAGAGGGAATACATTAACATAGTAGCCATGGTGTAGAGGGATTACATTAACATAGTAGCTGTTGTGTAGAGGGAATACATTAACATAGCAGCCATAGTGTAGAGGGAATACATTAACATAGCAGCCATAGTGTAGAGGGAATACTTTAACATAGTAGCCATAGTGTAGAGGGAATACACTAACATAGTAGCCATGGTGTAGAGGGAATACATTAACATAGTAGCCATGGTGTAGAGGGAATACATTAACATAGTAGCCATGGTGTAGAGGGAATACATTAACATAGTAGCTGTTGTGTAGAGGGAATACATTAACATAGCAGCCATAGTGTAGAGGGAATACATTAACATAGCAGCCATAGTGTAGAGGGAATACTTTAACATAGTAGCCATAGTGTAGAGGGAATACATTAACATAGTAGTCATGGTATAGAGGGAATACATTAACATACCAGCCATAGTGTAGAGGAATACATTAACATAGCAGCCATGGTGTAGAGGGAATACATTAACATAGTAGCCATAGTGTAGAGGGAATACATTAACATAGTAGCCATAGTGTAGAGAGAATACATTAACCTAGCAGCCATAGTGTAGAGGGAATACATTAACATAGCAGCCATAGTGTAGAGGGATTACATTAACATAGTAGCCATGGTGTAGAGGGAATACATTAACATAGTAGCCATGGTGTAGAGGGAATACATTAACATAGTAGCTGTTGTGTAGAGGGAATGCATTAACATAGTAGCCATGGTGTAGAGGGAATACATTAACATAGCAGCCATAGTGTAGAGGGAATACATTAACATAGTAGCCATGGTGTAGAGGGAATACATTAACATAGTAGCCATGGTGTAGAGGGAATACGTTAACATAGTAGACATCGTATAGAGGGAATACATTAACATTGTAGCCATATTGTAGAGGGAATACATTAACATGGTAGCCATGGTGTAGAGGGAATACATTAACATAGTAGCTGTTGTGTAGAGGGAATACATTAACATAGCAGCCATAGTGTAGAGGGAATACATTAACATAGTAGCCATAGTGTAGAGGGAATACATTAACATAGCAGCCATAGTGTAGAGGGAATACATTAAAATAGTAGCCATGGTTTAGAGGGAATACATTAACATAGTAGCCATGGTGTCGAGGGAATACATTAACATAGTAGACATAGTGTAGAGGGAATACATTACCATAGTAGCCATAGCGTAGAGGAATACATTAACATAGTAGCCATGGTGTAGAGGGAATACATCAACATAATAGCTGTTGTGTAGATGGAATACATTAAAATAGCAGCTATAGTGTAGAGGGAATACATTAACATATT
The DNA here is from genome assembly GCA_963921405.1 of Cepaea hortensis. Lineage (NCBI taxonomy): Eukaryota > Metazoa > Mollusca > Gastropoda > Stylommatophora > Helicidae > Cepaea > Cepaea hortensis. The sequence goes on along the minus strand of OY992882.1, from coordinate 84,937,948 downwards.
AGCCATAGTGTGTAGAGGGAATACATTAACATAGCAGCCTGTCAGAGACCCAACAATACATATACAGCACTGACAGTGCAGCACACAGGGAAGACAGTAGATTACAGGGACCGGAGGGTAAGACAGCTAGGGGGAAGTTCGGAGACAGTGTAGAGTTGTTGACAGACAGCGTATTGTTAAGGCCAGGTAAGTTCAGACCCGAGACCAACGGACCATGCCATGATAAGCATGACGCACGAGGCCATGAGAACCGGTGATACGGGAGAGCAGACCCAAACTCAAGAGACGATGTTAGACTGGCGACGAGGACAGACGTATGATAGGAATAGAGAAATGGGGAGTGTATGATTGATACGACTGGAAGAGACAGTGTTTGCTAGCTATGTGCTACCGAATGCAACTGATTGCTGCTGAATGCTACGTTGAGCGTTTAGAACTGAATGCACATGTATATACAATTATTCTATGAGAAATATGTGCCTGATATACTAATATGTTAACGATTTCGACCGCTGTCTATCGAGTCGAATTTATGTTAATGTAGCGAAACAAATCCGTGTAGGATTTGTGCAACGCTCTCTAATTGTTGATTAAATAGTCGAAAGTTGACCGAGTTGTGAGCCAGTCTTGGAGTGAGCTGAGTGAGTGAAAGTGTGAGCTTTCATAGACCACTCAGTAGAAAGAGTATATGCCAGTGTGTCTACAGCCGTAGTGTAGAGGAATACATTAACATAGTAGCCATAGTGTAGAGGAATACATTACCATAGTAGCCATGGTGTAAAGCAGTGTTACCCAACGTGGGGCCCACGCCCCACAGGGGGGCGATTCGACTGTTAAGGGGGGCAATTCGAAAATGGAAGAAATCGGCTGAATATAACAAAACGGGGAGACTTGAGACTGAAGTTAACTAAATTGGAACCTGACATAAGATCTCTTTGCAGCAAGCATCAAGCGCAAGGATCTCACTAAATTTAAATAATAAATAATTACTAATAATTAAAATAATATAGAAAAATCTTTCATTAAAATTATTTTGTACTTGAATATCAGTTCTCCATTATATGTTTTGAAAATTTACTTACTGTGTTTGCTCAATAATTACCTAGTGATTTCTTCCTAAAACCTATCATTCAAGTTTCTTTAGTGAACATTTCAATTTTTGAATATTAAAAATAATGTATATGTTGAGGGGGGGGGCGTGGGGCGGGGGAGGGGGGCAATATGAATTTTAGAAAGGCTTAAGTGGGGCATGGCACAAAAAAGGTTGGGAAACACTGGTGTAAAGGGAATATATTAACACAAACGTTGGTTTACAGGTTTGCAACTAAAATATTTTGGGGTGTTTTTCACTTTGTCCTCAAGCATAGTCCATACATGTGCTACAATTGAATCTTACGTAAATTTGATTAGCTGTCCCTAATACCAGTGTCACTTGCTATCAACGAACCTTCTCCGACTTCAGAGTTAAAATAACATATAAAGTTGTCGGGATAACGACACAACGAGAAGTTCAACGACTGCAAAAATACACACGGATACCGAAGTCCTTATCAGCGAAAAATAAAAACAAAACCTAGCAATTTTCACTTATATAAACAACTCGTTTAAAGGGATGCCATTAAAACAACACGCTGGTTAGTTAGTTAGTTAGTCGACAGATCATCCTCATTGCACATCGAACCATTCATTCCATAAGTGCTCGGATCCCCTCCTCAGCAAATCCCGCAACGTGTAGTGGCTAACGACGCCAGTTCTGTGTTGGTTGATAAATCTTCTTTGGCTTCCTGCGTAGTGTTCTTGTTTGGCCACCCCTCTTTTAATTTGCTGCTCTCGCAGTCTGGCCATTGTTGTAGATTCACAGTCATCACTTGGTTCTCGCAAAAGTCTTACTTCTCGTAGAGCATTCAGAATGTCGGCCTGGTCCATGGCGCGTCCGCCCTCCACAGTAGCCTCGCCTGCGAGCTTGTCAGCCCGCTCATTTCCTTGTACTCCCGCATGCCCTGGCACGAAGATGAAACTAATCTTTGCCAGTCGAGACCGCTCCAAAGGCAGCAACCATTCTCTTCGGATCGACCCCTCCTCTATCCTCTTGATCATGTTCATTGAGTCGCTAAGGAAACAAGCCCTAGTGAATGTCTGTGTCTCGAGCCATGTTATTGCTTTACTTACTGCCATGACTTCCATGGTCAGGCTACTTGTGGTTTCAGTGAAAGCACCAGAGTCCTCCTTCACAATTCTCCCTCCGGCCCGAGCTGTAAAGGCCCATGAGCTTCTCACATGTCGGACGACCGACCCATCTGTGTAGATGACCGGTCACCGTCTAGCGAATTCTCGAAAATCAACGCTTGTACTTCAGCCTCAACAGCAGCCGGATTTTCTTGTCTGCATTTTCTATCTAGTTGGATGCAAACTGAAAAGGATGTGCAGAAGTCTGTTGGCATTTGCACCCACTCCTCGCCAGGTTCTAAGTCCTCAAGTGAACACACCTGTTGAAGAATGTCTTCGGCTTGACCCATCCACGACCGTCCTCTTTTTAACCTGCTGCCCTTCACCTTCCTAATTTCACTATGCAGTGGATGTTGTGTGTTTGCGTTAATTCTGAGGTAGGCGCGTGCCCTGCAACCTTGTATTCTCTCTTCAATGGTTGGAAAACCAAGAAGGTAGCGCATCGCCCTGCATGCTGTATCTCTTGTACATCCAAGAATAATGCGCATAGCTTCATTCTGTATCCTTTCCATCCTTTCTATCTGCATATGGCTGAGAGTCAGGATTGCCATTGCATACTCCAAAACAGACATGACCAACCCCTCGTACAGAAGACATAGATGGCGCTGCTCACAGTTTGCTGCCGCCATCACCCGCATCGCTGCCAAACCCCGCTTGGCCTTTGTTATCACCTGGTCTATTTGCACATTATAAGCAAGGCTTCGATCAAACCGTATCCCCAGGTAATTCATTGCCTGCGTTCTTTCCACCGTCTCTGAACACAGCATTACAGTTGGTGTTGGAGTGTTGACAATATGATTATTCAACGAGAACCAAGTCACTGTTGCCTTTGTTGGGTTGACCATTGCCCCAGCTTCATCACACCAAGTACTTATGCGATTGAGTTCGATTTGTAGTTCCACAGCAACCTCCTCTCTATCCTTCCCCTGACGATACACTAAAACATCATCGGCATATGACAATGTCCTGCCAGGTCCAGTGATCTGCTCACTGGTGATTCTCACTGTGTAGGCGTTGAACAGTACCGGAGATAATGGGGATCCCTGTGGTAGGCCAGGATATATTGTTGTTGGTTCCGAAGTCCAACTGCCACATCTAAAAACTACTTTCCGTTGGAAGAGGGCTGCAGCGATCCAACTAAGGAGGAATGGACTTACGTTTAGTTCAAGAAGCTGAAACATTTAAAAAATCCAGTGGTACTCTGTTGTATGCGTCCTCAAGATCAATCGCTGCAGCAACGGTTTCAGTGCCTGAGTGGAAACCTTCATAGACATCCTGGGCAAAGACTGCTGCATTGGTCCAGGTTTCTCTCTTTGGACGGTACCCACCCAGGGTGGGTGGGAAAACACCTTGCCTCTCTAGTTGGCTTGATATTTTCCTGGCAATTACCTTTTCCAGCAGCTTGACTATTGTATTCTGCATGGTTATAATTCGATATCCCTGAATTTTTTTTTGGTCTTTGTCAGGCTTCGGCAAGGGAATCAGATAGCTGTGTAACCATTCCTCCTTGATGCTAGCACTCCCTATACTGTTGTTGTACATGTCTGCTAGATTCTCTAGCTCATTGTCGGTACACCTATTTATGTCGTCGTATCTTATGCCATCAGGACCTGGAGCACGCTGGTTTAAATGGATGCTAATAAATCAAAACACTAGAAAAAAGCAGCCGTGGCTATAAAATGTTTTTATGCGTCCCGTACCAGCAACCTGTTGTGGTTGTGTGAAGTAATCACAGTTTTTAGGTTAGACTTGGGTGCACGGGGGAACAGGTGAGCTGTCGTCTCCTCCCGAAGCGAACGACGAGTGCAGACATAGAACTTTCATCTGATCGAGTTCATTCTACTATCAGTGTAACTCCCTAACCCTTACACAAGCGAGCCTGTCCCACACAAAGGAATTGTAGAATAGTTGTGTGGGACATAAAATACCGCAACATTATGTCGGCGAGTAAGTAGCCCTATTGCCATATCCCTTGCTGCATTACAGAATTCATCCCTACAGAAAAAAAGGATATCAGACTTAAACCGCAGATAATCTGTCGGAAGTCAAGGCGAAAACACCGTTGTAATGTCTAGCATATTGTGACTGGACAGCTCACACAATTTGAAATAAACAACGTAAATGTGTGTCCACAGGAGCACCGTTATCTTGCAGGGAAAGCCATGAACATCAATTGACGCCAGACAGTCAGCAGGCGACTACATGCTGAAGAACCACGATGCCCACAGTGAAAGGTATTCCCATTGTAGATACTGCTGTTGGACTGTAAAATGTTAGACCTGTTGTGTGGGACATAAAATACCTCAACCAGGTTTGAGGTTTGCTATTCTTCTGCGCTCGACCGGAATGTTGTTTTAGACGTAATTGCGTTATGCCTGTTTACAGCACAGCTTCGATATTTGAACCTTTTGCCCTATACATCCGACTTCTTCACGTTAGCCGGGCTACCTTCCCAGGTGTTACTATTCCGTCTGTGACTTCTAACCCTGGTTCATCTATTATCTCTCTCTCTCTCTAACTCTGTTACTGTAACGGTTTGTCCTGTCGAAAAATACGGATTTTTTAAAATTTTTGCTTGTATCAGATTGACTATCTGTGGTTTTAGGGTCATAGATGTTTTTACTCTGACCAAAGCCGATACGTGCATGTCTTCCTCCAAGTCCACATATACATCTTGAAATCTCAACTTGTGTAAATCAAAATAAAGCCGTACACCATTTTTTAGTAAGAAATCCCTACCTAGGATCATGTTCCTATTTAACTCTTTAACCACATGAAAAAGGTGTCTCACGTTTATTCCTCCCAACCTAAGGTTTATCATTGTTTGTCCAACTACTTCCAGATTTTGTCCAGTAACCGAATGAAGGGTATCTTGATTTCCAAACATTTTGAAATTCTTTAATATCTTTCTCCATCATGTTGCTTAGATTGTCTTAATACTGAGAAAGCATGTTGTGGATCTGTGATCTCCGCATACTTGTGGGCTAGATCATCCTTAAATTGCTCCCACGTCTCATCAGTTCCTGCCTCTAATTTTCTTCGAATATGATCAGAGACAGGCGATGCACTAGTCCTATAAGGTAAATTTTTCTTATCCTCATCTGTAGCGTCCACTAGATAAGCATGTTTTTCAATGGATACAACTCATTTCTTAAAATATTTCGCTTGCCCACTAAACTTATCGATGTCAACAGCTACGCTTTGCTGTTTCAAAATTGTGTCTAACTTGGATATGGCCCTACCTACACCACCAAGCACCTGTCCTAAAGAAAGGTCCTGGGCTTCCATATTAAAATCTGAAATACAAAATATCTACGTACGACACAATGTAGTATAATAATATATATTAACACAATATTATCTTAAACTAAACAAGTTCTATAACTTTTCAGCAATTTAAATTATTAAGTTCATTTGGTAATGTTATCGATGTCGTTATTCTAAACTAACCAGTTTCATAAGTTAATTATTATACTTGCTTCAGTTCCTCAGTTACACACACTGTTGTCTGCTCGATCGTTCCTCAGTTGACCATATGCCTGTCCTACGTTCCTTCAACACTGGGTGAAAATTACGTTAAGGCTCACGAAGTATAGTACAGCGTCTAAGAGATATCCCAATCGACACAGTAATGAACTATTCTCGGTGGACCGTTGATGTAAACCCTCTTCACTAAAGCGATTGAGTTGCAGTGGAATCAAAAATTGCTGAACATCATTCAATTGCAAGTTCCTTCGACCTTGGATGAGATTCGATAAAACGGCCGGTTCAAATTAATCGCCATTCTGGAAAATTTTACTGATTTGAGATAACTTGAGCGGTCTCAACAATTTTACTGGCCTGGGGTAACGGCTGAACTTGAGTGACCTCAAAAATTTTAACTGACCTGAGGTAACGTTTAAACTTGAGCGACCTCAAAATTTTAACTGGCCTGAGGTAACGGTTGAACTTGAGTGACCTCAAAAATTTTAACTGACCTGAGGTAACGTTTAAACTTGAGCGACCTCAAAATTTTAACTGGCCTGAGGTAACGGTTGAACTTGAGTGACCTCAAAAATTTTAACTAGCCTGAGGTAATGTTTGAACTTGAGTGGGGTTCAGCGTTATCGTGGCTTTGCTGTCCGATTAGACCTGATTATCCGGCTGCAGGTAGACAATTCTCACAGTAACGCCCCAGGTTTATAAGATCGATGTATCCACCAGCGGTGTCCAAGAATGACGACGTGAAGCAGCAGTAAGTGACTCCGATTGGCTTCGAGTTCAGCAAAAATCACTGTACGTCATGTATCAGGCCACTGTGTAACAATGACTTAGGCATGGCCACAGAACATCGGTACCTTAGTTAGGCAGTACTGAGCAGCTTCTTGACCTTCACAGAGGACTATATTTCGATAATTCAGCAGCCCAAGAAATCACAACAATTACCCCTTGGCGGGCTTTCAGTTGCTGTGCCTCTCAAATATACTCAATAAAAACAGCATCCATTTTCCAGACGCAGTCAATAGAAGTCTTCGCTTGTGCCAAGATGATTACCGCGGCGACCCATAAGTTGGAAATTCTGGGGTCTACGGCAAAAAAATAGATTCCTATAACAGTGCTATAGAACAACAAGGCCGCTGTATATAGTTGATGGTGCGTGTCTATAAACAACAAAGTCCATATTAACAATATATCCGAGTTTATTTGGCATCAACTTGTAAAGTACCGTACAGATGAAATCATATTCGACTTGTTCTACTTAGCGGCTAATGGAAGCACTGTTTACGTCCACTCGTGAGCAACCCTAGATCCCTAACTACCGGTGATCACGCGTGTACAAACCTATTTCCCCTTGTTTTTGCACACCATCTATTAACTCATTAATTCCCTAACAGAGATGGTGCTCTGTTACATTATCCCCATCCCAGCTGGTCCATTTAGAACAGCCAACGACATCCCGGTCTGCCCTCAAGGGAAGGCAGGGACAGACCATGGGCAATACCCGCCTTCCAAAGAGGCTTCAATAATTGCAGAGCCGACACATAGCGCTCTGGTACTGGGCTCACCCAAGAAATCGTTACGTCCTGCACATGGCTGCTTAGCCTCACTTCCTTATATTGAGCTTCCGTTCACCACAGTCTATGCCCCTGGAAACCGGAAGAATGCAGTCTGCAGATGACATCCGCACAGTGAACTTTCGAGTCGGACTTTCCACATAATAGATTTGTTATATAAGCAATATTTCATTTCGTGCCACTGGGACACTTTTTCTACCTTTGATTATGCCCACACAATGCGCTTTAGATTCGGACTTTCCACGTAATGGATTTGCAAGCCAAGCAATATTTCATTTTGTGCCGCTGGGACGCTTTTGCCACTGACATACCAGTGGCATGAAGTGTGGCAGGGTGAGAACTTCTTCATGCACCTTTAGATGTCAACCTGAATATAGTTAAAGAAAGCTGCAGTCAACTTGAGCTTTTTGACATCTCCATAGAGCTTGTCCTCAAATGAAGCAGTTGTGGGTCACGCTGACGTCGTTTGACAACAAACAGACTTTGTGGAGTTCTCGACAGAGAAGACAGTGCAATTTGATTCTGGAACGAATTGGCCTGGCTACGGAAAGTTGGCGTTTGTCAGTGGCTTTAATGTGGATAAAACATGGAAGGATCTTGTAACAGATTGATAACGCCACTTATCCAGAGACGGCGGGTTGAAACCTAGACGGAATCTAGGCAGCGGCGAAGACAGTGTAAACGAGAGAAGGACATATACAGAGGTACAAGAACAATGGCGAACACTTTATAACAGGTTTGGTGTATTTTGAATATGCATTGTAACTATAATTCAGACGCCCGCCTGGTAATAACAGGCAGTCTGGAAGCTCAAGGTATTCATTACAACGAATAGTTTCAGCTGTCGATTAAACGGCAGTGATATTGTTCAACTCAGCAGTTACTTCATCTTTTAAGTTTACAGTTGGCTTCAGTTGCTGTTACATTGATTCAAGTATTATTGTGCCAAACTCTAGTTATACCGGCTGTGTGGTTCATAACGTTATTAGACAGAATATCCTAATTAAGGAGAATCAGCAGCTTGACAGGGATCGCTCTAACATGTAACACTGGTTTAAAGGGATGAATCTAACATTTACACTGGTGTAATGGGGCGACTCTAACATTTACACTGATGCAAAGGGATAACTCTAATATTTATACTGGTGTAAAGGGATCACTCTAACACGTAACACTAGTTTAAAGGGATGAATCTAACATTTACACTGGTGTAAAGGGACGACTCTAATATTTACACTGGTGTAAAGGGATAACTCTAATATTTATATTCGTGTAAAGGGATCACTCTAACATGTAACACTAGTGTAAAGGGATGAATCTAACGTTTACACGGGTGTAAAGGGACGCTTCAAACATTTAGACTGGTGCAAAGGGATAACTCTAATATTTACACTGGTGCCAAGGGATCACTCTAACATTTAACACTGGTGTAAAGGGAAGACTCTGACAAATAGCATCGGTCTCAAGTACAGCCTCTAAAATAGAACATTTAACATTTAATAGATGTTACCAACATAAACACAAAGGAAAAAGTCCTTTGCGAGATGGCGCGATCAACCCCAGCGTGATTTCCTAGACAATTTTACGTCCAATAGTTTGCCATTGCTTTCTGAACAAGACAACAACTTTGAAGTCCACACCCAATGCCAGTGTGGCATTGAACGCCCAACCTCGCCATCAGTGCGCCGGAAGTTTAAGAGCGAGGGCTCTTATTACTACTGGCCACGTCGACTACTTCACACACCCACTTAATCACTAAAGAAGTCAGAACGATTCCCTACGAACAGATCAACTCCTACCTCCATGTCGGCGAGAGTAACTCCATTGAGGTAGTGGCCTCTGGTCCGTTTCTCAATCAAGGCCACAAGGATATCGGGGTCGTCAATATAGTACACGTACTTGGAGAGTTCACTAAACACGGAGATAGCATGGGCTCGAAAGGCACTGTTATGCTCCAGTTTGCTTTCCGAATCAATAAAAATCGGGAAGAAGTCTTTCATGTATGGTTGCTCGTCGAACAGCCTAGTAAGAGACAAAAGAAATCGTCATTTGAAATTGAAAGTTAATATTTGGGTCAATATTCCCACGTGCTCATGAAAGGAGAATTGTATGTTGGATGATATTCCCACGTGCTCATGATGGGAGAATTGTATGTTGGATGATATTCCCACATGCTCACGAAAGGAGAATTGTATGTTGGATGATATTCCCACGTGCTCGTGATGGGAGAATTGTGTGTTGGATGATATTCCTAACTGGGAGGTCAGCATGGCCGAATAGATAAGAGCGCTGATTCTTAAACATCCAGTGTGCTGATGCTGATGTTTGAGGGAGGGGAGGGGGAGGGAGGGGGGTTACCAGTGATTCGGACTAAAATGTTGACTCCTCGTCCTTGACTTGAGGACGTAAATTGCAAGTACATCTCCACTGATGTCGATGGACAATGGTTATAGGGAAAGCTAATCCACACACAAAGAAATCAGTCCAGTGCTACTAGAAGTAGCTGTTATGGAGTACGCTTGAGTTCAAAGCGAGGGAACGACCAAAAAAAAAAATATTCCCAATTGGTGGTGACAGGAGGTCAATGCGCGGAATCATAATTCCTCAAGTGCTCATCATCGGAGGTCAGTTCATGGGATGGTCTAGACGGGAGGTCAACGCGCGGAATCATAATTCCTCAAGTGCTCGTTATCGGAGGTGAGTTCATGGGATGGTCTAGACGGGAGGTCAACGCGCGGAATCATAATTCGTCAAGTGCTCGTTATCGGAGGTCAGTTCATGGGAGGGTCTAGACGGGAGGTCAACGCGCGGAATCATAATTCGTCAAGTGCTCGTTATCGGAGGTCAGTTCATGGGATGGTCTAGACGGGAGGTCAACGCGCGGAATCATAATTCGTCAAGTGCTCGTTATCGGAGGTCAGTTCATGGGATGGTCTAGACAGGAGGTCAACGCGCGGAATCATAATTCGTCAAGTGCTCATTATCGGTGGTCAGTTCATGGGATGGTCTAGACAGGAGGTCAACGCGCGGAATCATAATTCCTCAAGTGCTCATCATCGGAGGTCATTTCATGGGATGGTCTAGACGGGAGGTCAACGCGCGGAATCATAATTCCTCAAGTGCTCATTATCGGAGGTCAGTTCATTGGATGGTCTAGACAGGAGGTCAACGCGCGGAATCATAATTCCTCAAGTGCCCATTATCGGAGGTCAGTTCATGAGATGGTCTAGACAGGAGGTCAACGCGCGGAATCATAATTCCTCAAGTGCTCGTTATCGGAGGTCAGTTTTTGGGACATTGGTCTCAGGCGCTCGCTAAGATGATGATGAGTTTTAGGGACGATGGTCTCCATTCATCCTTCATGTGTCATGCCGATAAGCGTGGGCGGTCATGTTTTGCCGTCTCATTCGATCACTAGAGTCGTGGATCAGCTCCGTGTTTCTGTTTCGACCATGTCACGTGGCCAAGCCATCCACGTATTTACTTCTCGGTCTTCCCCTTGGTCTCTTCCCTTTGATCTTGCCAGTTGTCACCAAGTTCTCCAATTCATTTCTTCCAATAACATGCCCAACAAATGTTGACTGTCTACGTCTAATGTCTCTAATCAGTTTAGATCTTCATTTGTTTCTTGAAGGACTAGTTCATTGGGTTTTCTGTCTGTCCATATTATTCTTTGCATTTTCTTCAGAAACCACATTTCCTCAGGCATCAACTATTTTTCAGCTTGTCTGCTCATTGTCCACGCTTCACATCCATACAGAAGTACCAGTTCTATGTAGCACTTCAAAACTCTTTTTCTCGTTTCAATTGATATCTTTTTATTGGTCAGTATGTTTTTCCTCTTGCAAAAGGCTACCTTCGCAATGACAATTCTTGTTCTAATCTCTTTAAGATGTTATTACTCTTCCGAGATAAGTATACCGATTCAATTGTTTAAAAATATGCCCATTTACTTGTATTCATTCATTCAGTAGCATGTCCTCTAGAGAACCTCGCTCCCATAACAACCTTCCTGAAAACCTCTCGTTCATAAACAAGATGTCCCGCGTCTGATACACCCATCTGGAGATCATCCGCCACATCCTGCTCCCATCTTCTCTTTGGCCTTCCTCTTCCTCTCTTCCCAGGCATATACCCTTCCATTATTGTTCCCTCCAAACTTTCGTGACTTTTCAGGTGACCGAAATATTTCAATTTTATTTGTTTTATCGACTTTAATATTCAACTCTTGAAGTATGGATGCATTTGTTCTTTTCTTTACCCAAGATATTCTTAGAACTCGTCTATAACATTTATATTCAAAGGCGTTTATGCGCTGTTCAGCTTGTTTAGCAAGTGTCCATGTCTCACAGGCGTATCTTGCAATGGGAAAGATGCATGCTCTTAAAAATCTAATTTTTGTAGTTTTGTCTGTCCCACTCCATAATTTATTCTGCTGTTTTAGTCTTTGAAGAGCAATTGATAGTCGCCGTTTAATTTCTTTCATTGTGTCGCCGTTGTTGGTAATCAATGACCCAAGATATTCAAAATTTTCCACCACCTCCAATTTTTCCCCATTAATGTATATTTCTTTCTCCATAGTAGTTTTATCTGTATGCATTATCTTTGTTTTTGCTATGATAAGATATAAGTTTTGATTTTCGCTATTCAATTGGGTTGAGGCTATTAGATTTTCTATGCCATCCTGTGTTGTGGAGAGTAATACTGTATCATCAGCATGTCGAATCTCTGGTATGTCATGGCCGCCGATATTTAGGGCATCATATAGCTCCCTGTTTATATCATCTCTTACATTTCTCATTATATTTTCGGCGTACAGGTTAAACACATATGGTGACAGCACGCAGCCCTGACGGACTCCTTGCTTTATGTCAAACCAATCTGATGCCTCGCCATCTATTCTAACTGCTGCTTGTTGGTCTAGATAGAGCATTTTTATAAGTTGTACTACATGGGAAGGAAAGCCCATATTCCTCATGATTTCCCAAAGTTTCTGATGTTGTACACAGTCAAATGCCTTTGAATAATCCACAAAACATAAGAATAGGTTTACATTAAATTCTCTGCACTTCTCTATTATTAAACGCATGTTGAATATGTGATCTCCTGTTCCTCTTCCTTGTCTAAATCCAGCTTGAACTACGTTAATCTCTTCTTCCATTTTCTTACGAAGTATTCCCATTATGACTTTTAGTAGAATTTTACTTGCATGACTGATCAGGGCAAAGTTCTATAGTTGGTGCATAATTTCAGGTTGCCATTTTTTGGTATTGGAATGAAGATAATTCTCTTCCAATCTTTTGGCCAAATACCATATTTCCAAATCTTTGTACATAATGCATGATAAATGTGTATGCTTTCTTCTCCTCCCGCTTTAATTAGTTCAGCTGGTATCTCATCACATCCAGGTGATTTACCATTCTTCAGGTTCTTTATAGCCCGAGCAATTTCAACTGATGAGGGTTCAGGTTCTGTCTCTGCTGTCATTGGCTCATGTATCTCTTTCATATCCTCACTGTCACTCATATCATACATTCCACTGCAGTACTCCTGCCATCTTTCTAGAATTTGTCTAGATTCTGTTAAGGTATTTCCCATCTTGTCACAAATGACATTCAATTGAGGTTGAACATTTCTTGTCAATAACTTCTTTTCTTTAAACATTTCATAATCTCTTCCAGTCTTATGATATTGCTCTATTCTAGTACAGCAACCTTGTATATATTGATTTTTGTCCTTTCTTGTGTTATTTCTTATTTCTCGAGTTAAAGATTTATACTTCATCCTGCTGTTATCGGATTCATCTCCTTTCTGTTTCAGCTCCCTTCGTTGTTTTATTAATTCTAACGTGTTTGATGTAATCCATGGCTTAAGTTGCTTTTTCTTGGTCGGAATTAAATCTTTGGCTGCAGTTATCAAAATAACCCTAGCTTGTACTGCCAGTGGTCCTCGGATAAGCTTTTTGAGTTTTAATTTCAGATCTGTTTCTAATAACTGATGATCTGTATCACAGTCTGCACTTCGTAAGGTTTTTGCAGATGTTATGCTTGATCTCCATCTTCTTTATATTAAAATATAATCTATCTGATTTTTAGTAATACTGTCTGGAGACTTCCATGTGAAGATTCTTCTTGGATATTGTTGAAAAAGCATGTTGGCTATCGTAAACTCATTTTCTGTGCAAAATTCAATTAACTTGTCATCTGCATCATTTCTATTTCCTAATCCAAATTTTCCTAAAACGTGTCTCTCATTTTCAGCTCTTCCTGCACCTACTTTTGCATTAAAATCCCCCATTATTATTGCTATATCATTATGACCAATCTTATTTAATGTGTCTTGTAGTGTGTTGTAAAAATCTTCAATTTCGTCCTCCTCTGCTGTTGAAGTAGGTGCATATATTTGTATGAGAGTTATGTTTTTTGGACGGCCTTTAAGTCTAATAGTGAGGATTCTATCACTAACTGGATTATATCCCATTAAAGCTTTTGCAGTTGTCTTATCTAAACAAAATGCCACTCCACTCTGGCCTCCGACATCTCTACCAGAATAAATGAAAATATTTCCATTTTCAGCTGTAAAATGTCCCTTGCCGCTCCAGCGATGTTCACTAATTCCTAAAATTTGAAAGTTTAACCTCTCAATCTCATCACACACTACTTTAAGCTTTCCCTCATACAGACTTCTCACATTCCACGTTGCTATTCTCACTCTGTTTCTTAGTCTGACACAGGGGATTTCCTTGGTAACACAGTCAGGATTAACTCCGTCATAAGATTAGGCCTACTAGTACTGGTCCCTGTGTCACACTCTTCCCCAGTGTTATCTTATCTGCCTGGCCTGGGGGTCTCGCCACCAGATCTCTTTCTTATTATGTTTTCTTTCATGGTTGTTATGGTTTCTTGGCAAGTTTTGCAGAAGGTAGTTTGCCATTGCTTTCCTTCTGGGCAGTGACTGTACTAGTCGTTGGCCACAGCCATTGTCTCTACTGATGAGATCATCTGCCTATCGCCGCAGAGTGCAAGACCATAACCAACAACAATCTGTCGGCTGCTCTCACACTCCATCCACCACCTGCTTCCATGGCTTCACGTAACTCTGATCGGGGGGCTAAACGGGTACTCCACCTTGCCCAAGGGTGTCCCGTAGACTAACGGAGGAAAGGAGGCGTCTTACATCTCCTTTGATAGGGGATACCCCTATCCCGCTAACCGGATTTACTTGTATACATTGTGGTATTTCCTTCTTCCCAGTGACGACAATAATCTGTGTCTTCTGACAATTCAATTCTAACCCTAGTTGTTCATTGTGTGCAACAATCGCATCTACTAAATTTTGCAGGCCCTAGTCATTGTCTGCAATCAAGACTGTATTATCTGCATATCTAATGTTATTGATGTATTGTCCCCCAATGTTGATTCCTTCTATATCTTCTATAATTCTGAAAATATGTTCACTGTACAATGAAACAAGATCTGGAGACATTACACATCCCTGTCTCACACCTCTCTTAATAGGCGAATATTGACTTACTTCATTATCAATTCTTATGGCCGCTTGGTGTTTCCAATATATGTTGTTTACAAATCTAAGGTCTTTTCTCATCAATTTGTAGATCTTCAAGCATCCTTATCATGTCAACATGTCTCACTTTATCGAAAGCCTTTGTGTAGTCAATAAAGCAAAGGTGTAGATCTTTGTTTACTATAGAACGTTCAATTACTGTTCTCAGTATATACACATCATTCACTGTACTCTTGCCTTCTACAAACCCACATTGTTCTTCTCCTATTTCATGGTGTATTTTCTTCCTAGCTCTTTGCATGATAATTCTTAGCAAAATCTTCGCGAAGTGACTCATTATACTTATTGTTCCATGTTTATCACATTCCATGGCTCTCGATTTCTTTGGGATTACAATAAATACATAATTTCATAATTCATGATGTATATCTCCAGTATCATATATTAAATTCAGCAGTCTGGTAACTTTGTCTATTCCATATTCTTCTAAAGCATTAATCATTTCTGTTATGATGCTGTCTGAACCGGGAGTCTTGCCAGTTTTAATATGGTTAGGAGCATTTTGAACCTCCATCTTCAAAATTGATGGTCCTTCATTATTATTTTGAATATCATACTGGTCTTCTCTGTTATTATCATAAATGTTTTTCATATAATCTGACCATACATGTAAAATCTGATCTTTTTCTGTTATGATTTTTCCATCTTTTGTCTTTAGGCAGCCTGCTGATGTACGTGTTCTTTGAATAGTAAGCTCTTGAATTCTTTTGTGTATTAGTTTGGTATTTTTACTGTTGTGTTTCAATTTCTATGCAATTTTTCTCGAGCCATACTTCTTTTGCCTATTTACATAATGTTCTGACTTTTCTGTGAATTTCTTCATATTTGGCAGGATTATTTTTGTTCTGTCTTCTTGTTTCCATTAGTTGTAGAATTTCTTCAGTCATCCATGTCTTACGAACCACTTTCTTTAATTTTGTAATAGATTTTTCTGCAGCCAAACTGGTTGAATTCTTCAACATTTCCAATTGATCATCCACATCTTGAAACAGAATCTCTAGATCAGACTATATATCAAATTTGTTCTTTACTTCTATGTTAGGATGGTCTCAAGTCTTCGTTAAGACGTGTGGTCAATTTTTGGGACTTTGGTCTCAACAGCTCGTTAATACGATGGTGAGTTTTAGGAACGATGGTCTAAAGTGCTCGTTAAGGAGGGAGGATAGTATTTGTGACGATGGTCACATTTTGGGACCAAGGTCTCAAGTGCTCGTTAAGAAGGGAGGAACATTTTTGGAATACGTTTCTATGAAAACGATTTCCCTCATATTAAGCTCACTGCAAATTAACCATGAAATTGTTGACTTGAAATATAGATTTACTGCGGATATGGATACATGTGGAGAACACAACTAATGCAAAATATAGATTTACTGCGGATATGGATACATGTGAAGAACACAACTAATGCAAAATATAGATTTACTGCGGATATGAATACATGTTTAGTTTAGTTTAGTTTAGTCGAAGGATCAACATCACGGCACACGGGTGCAACCCATAAGTGCTCCGTTCTCCTCCTAACTCAAACCTGAGTCTGGAGAAACTCAGCTCAGTGCACGAAATCCGTAGTACCGGTGAGGACCCTGAAATACTTTGGGTAGATCTTTAACTCTAAATTTTGCCCGGGTAGCGCCGTTAGGCTACTCTTTTTCGATTTCCAACTGCCAAGGGATTTTTTACGTGCGCAACAATACACACTGGCGTCAGATCTCCTACTTAGAAGAGCCCAGGTGAAATTTTATTACTAGAAGTCCACGAGAAAAAATCTCGGTCATTACCGGGCCTTGAACCCGGGACCTCCAGCACTCGAGGCGGACACCGTACCTCGCGACAACGAAGCCTCCCTATAAAGATATATGGATACATGTGATGAACACAACTAATGGAAAATATAGATTTACTGCGGATGTGGATACATGTGAAGATCACAGCTAATACAAAATATAGATTTACTGCGGATGTGAATACATGTGAAGAACATAACTAATGCAAAAGAAATTTAACAAAAAGTAAGTTTCTTGTCTTCAACAAAACATATCAGCCAACTCCAGCAGATTTTTTGGTTGTTTGCAATTTACTACTCAATATTGCGTTCAGTAGTTGGCCATTTATTTCTGGACGACTGACGGTCTTACCATTGTGAAAATCAACGCAAGGCGATATGATTTTAAAAGGCCTGCAACTGATTTCGGACCCCGTATGCGGGATTGTGAGATTGCGTTCACTGCCTGTAAGCCAGAGACGCTGGTCATAAGCAAGCAATAAAGTAAGTAAATGACTCTTGTGTACGCCATATGCCCATTGTTCACGTGGTGTTAGATCCCATATTTTAATAGATCAACCAGCATTAGGTGAATAATGCAGTCAGTATCATACCGGCCGCCTTTATTTCCCAAGGTATTTCCTGGTAGTCACTTTTTCTTGGGTTGAACTTGGGAGCCCAGGTAAATTAAACAAAATCGATTCCTCGATTCCTACCCGATTCTGCGGATCGAACCGATAACCACAGAGTCCGCAGGGCGTCTGCCGCTACGCCATCACGACTCCCTATAGCAAATATTCATAATTTATTAAAGAATAAACTGAGCGATTTTAGCTGAAGCAAAATCGGGTATAGTATTCTCAGATTCAGTCAAATGTCTAATAAACAGCCGAATAACAAGTATTCTTACTTTATGAAAAATATTGATCCCATTTCCTTCAAACTGGCATTTTTGAACACATTTAACCACGACTCTTTAATCAGAGAAATTTCTCTAGGGGTTAAGCCGGATGTGGGGTCAGGGGTTCTTGATAAATCCGTTCTTTTGCACGCACACACATTACCCATTGTGAACACTTCGCATGCAAATATCCGACTGATACGAATTTACATCAACCTTCTGCTGTGTTTCCTTGCAGTGGTCCTCATGCGAACATTCAGTTCGTCATGTTCGTCATTTAGCTGAGACACCTAGGAGGCGAAAGAAAACATTATGGTTAGACACTGTTTGAGCATCGAACGAGGATAGATATATAACATTAACGTCAGTTGTCACACCCACGGTTATAATCGCGAGATACACTAACATAAATAGTCACATCATCGTTGATATACACGACATACATTAACGTGCATCGTCACATCCACGTTGATATACATGACATACATTAACATAAATCGTCACATCCACGTTGATATACATGACATATATTAACATAAATCGTCACATTCAAGTTGATATACATGACATACATTAACATAAATCACCACCACCACGTTTATATCCATGACATACATTAACATAAAATCGACACATCCACGTTGATATACATGACATACATTAACATAAATCGTCACATCCACGTTGATATACATGACATATATTAACATAAATCACCACCACCACGTTGATATACATGACATACATTAACATAAATCGCCACATCCACGTTGATATACATGACATAGATTAACATAAATCGTCACATCCACGTTGATATACATGACATACATTAACATAAATCGTCACACCCACGTTTATATACATGACATACATTAACATAAATCGCCACATCCACGTTGATATACATGACATACATTAACATAAATCGCCACATCCACGTTGATATACATGACATACATTAACGTAAATCGTCACATCCACAATGATATACATGACATACATTAACGTAAATCGTCACATCCACCTTGATATACATGACATACATTAACGTAAATCGTCACATCCACGTTGATATACATGACATACATTAACGTAAATCGTCACATCCACAATGATATACATGACATACATTAACGTAAATCGTCACATCCACCTTGATATACATGACATACATTAACGTAAATCGTCACACCCACGTTGATATGCATGGGGACTTCCGGTCCCCAGCATGGCGGTTAGGCATTGAACCGCTATGGCCTCTAGAGTATTTATCCTTGTTGCTGTGGTTTGCATGTCGCATTTCCCTCATGTCGGACTGGTAGTATATGGTTCTGTCGCCCTGCTACTGAGTGAGCTGTGATATTCACGTGGAATGCTTTTACATGTCCACGTTTGTTTGTACAGTGACCTGCATGTTCGGAACAATGGCTACAGGCTGTTGCTGAATTGACTGATTTGCCTTTTTGGTTGACGAGTGCATTTTTCAGGAGACTCATGCGAGTCGGCGCTGGAGCTACGGAGTTCGTGCTTTATGCGACGCTTTCGGCTGGTCGCCCTGCGGATAGAGACAAAGCCATGTGAGAAAACCCGAGTCAATGAAGTCTTTCTGGTGACTGCCGATTCCATCGACGATGAACTGTGGTTTCCGTGGGGACTTTTGTGTCGGCATTCTGGCGGCGGCATTATGCACAGTGTACCTGTGCGGGCTGTTGGATTGCCGAGACTCCTGTCTGTCCCACTTTTCACATTGGACAGTTGGGAGCATTTTGTGTGATTTTCACTGGCACAGGAACAGAGCATAATGGGGACAACCCGTTGCCGTGAAGTTGGAACCTCGACTAACCAACCAACCAACCAACCAACCAACCGACCGACCGACCGACCAACCAACCAACCAACCAACCAACCAACCGACCGACCGACCGACCGACCGACCGACCGACCAACCGACCGACCGACCGACCGACCAACCGACCAACCAACCAACCAACTAACTAACTAACTAACTAACTAACTAACTAACTGATATACATGACTGCCATATAGCGAGTTAGAATGCTATATGTCAGGTGATAGAAACCGACTGGACTGTAAAATGGTTACACCCATTTTCAAAAGGGGAGGGGGCATACTGCCATATAGCGAGTCAGAATGAATGACGTAATGATTGCATTTCATATCACCATTTGGCAATGACATACATTAACATAAATCACCACAACCACGTTTATATCCATGACATACATTAACATAAATCACCACAACCACGTTGATATACATGACATTAGTTAGTTAGTCTTTCCTCTTGAGTCTAAGGCGGCGCATAGGGCAGTAGTCCTGACTCTCCATGCTTGGCGGTTCGCTGTAACCTGTTGTAGCCGTTGCTACCTGTTTGTTTGGCCGTTGAATGAGCCTTCTCTGATGATGGTTCTACGCAGGGTCTCTCTTGGTCTTCACCGTTTTCTTTTCCCTACCGGTGACCATATGAGGGCTTGGTAGGGGAGTCTTGTCTTGTCCATTCTGAGTACATGGCCGATGTAGTTCCAACTGTGTCTTCTTATAAAATTGGATACTGTATCTTGTTTAGTCTCTTGCCTTATTTGCGTATTGGTTCTGAAGTCTGTCCAGTGGATGTTTAGAAGTCTTCTAAGACATTTGTTCTCAAAATTATCTAATTTTTTTTATCTAAAGCTACCGTTGATTTCCAACTTTCACATCAATACGTTAACACTGGAATCACACAAGAGTTGAAGATTTTAAGTTTTGTGTGTTTGCTGAGTGTCTTTGACTTCCAGATGTTTGACAGTTTATTGAAGGCACCAGATGCCAGTGCGATTCTAGATGATATTTCTGGTGTTGAGTCCCCTGTAGATGTCATTTTGCTTCCTAGGTATGTGAAGCTGTTTACTTTTTCAAGAACGTAGCTGTTTAATTTGGTGTCATCTGAACTATCGGTAAGATCAATAGTCTTTGTTTTTGTGGTGTTAATTTGGAGACCAATTTGCCCTGAAACATTTTGGAGATGGTTTATTTTCTCTTGGGCATCTGGGTGTGTTGAACTCAAAAGCACAATGTCGTCGGCAAAGTCCAGGTCTTCTAGAATTTTGTCAACCCAATGGATACCCCTATTTGTGTTGTTTGTGCATTTGCGCATGACCCAAATCGATAGCTATTCCAAAGAGCATCGGTGATAAGACACAACACTGTTTCACTCCTGTTTCGACTGAGAACCAGTCAGAGTTGCCTGTTTCTGTTCTTACGCAGCAACGTGTCTCTTTGTAGAAAGATTTTATGACGTTGGTATATTTGGTAGGGAAACCATAGATGTTAAGTAGATTCCAAAGTGAAGGACGGTGGATACTGCCGAAGGCTTTCTGAAAGTCGACAAAGTTGGTGATTAATTTCGACTGGAATTCTACGGAGTCTTCAATGATTATTCTGAAGGTGAAAATGTGGTCTATGCATGACCGTTTTTTTCTGAAGCCTGCTTGTTCTTCTCTGAGCCTTTCATCTATAGCCCTTTTCAATCTCTCAAGTAACATGCTACAAACAAGTTTTCCTGGTACTGACAATAGAGTGATACCACGCCAATTATTGCAATCAGACATATCGCCTTTTTTTAGGCAGTTTGAAAATTACACCATCTTTCCACTGTTGTGGTGGGGATTCGCTTTGCCAGATTTCATTGATCAGCTGTAACAAACGTTGTAAGGTGTTCTCATCTGCTGCTTTGAGCATTTCTCCTGAGATGTCATCTTCACCAACAGCTTTGTTGTTCTTCAATTTTTTGATGGCTGCTTTAATCTCTTCAATGGTGAATGACTCGCAGGAGGCATCTAGTGGGGTCATAGTAATTTCTACATCCAGGTTTGGAACATTGTCAGGCTGCGGTCTATTTAATATTTCTTTGAAATATTCTGCCCATCGTTGCTTTTGAAGGTCATCGGATAACAATTGATTACCTTGTTTGTCTTTGATGGGTATATTTGGTGTAGGTGAGTGATTGCATAATTGCTTCATGATTTGGAATACGGCTCTGTTGTTTCCAGTTCTGGCAGCAGCTTCGGCGTCGGAGGCCAGGCTGTGAATAAAGTTCTGTTTGTCTTTTCGTGCGCTTGATTTCACCTCTTTATCCAACATAGAGTATTTTTGCTTATGGGTGTCATATGTAGATGTGTCTTTTGCAGAAAGAAGTGTTAGTTTTGCTTGTTTTCTTTCTTGTATCTTCGACCAGGTGTTATCGCTTAGCCACTTCTTCTTCTGTCTTTGTACGTAGTCGACTGTGTTTGTTGCAGCATTTAGCGAGGTATTTTTTAGGAAATTCAAATTTTCTTCAATGTTGTTTTTAATATTCGCATTGCTCGATATACTTTCTTTGTTAGCATAGCTTAGTTAGCATTTGTACCTCTGAATTGAATGCGAGTTGGTGTTCTTTAGTCAGTAGGGACTGTGAGTTTATTTCCTTAATTCTGGGTGATCTGTGCAGAGTCTTGAGCTTCATTTTTAGTTTGGCAATGCAGAGATTGTGATCACTGCCAACATCTGCACCTCTGTAGGCTCTGACGTCTTGTACTAATGAACGGAATTTGGCATTAATGCAGAAATGGTCTATCTGATTTTTTGTGATGCTATCGGGCGAATTCCACGTGACTTTGTGTATATCTTTGTGCGGAAATAAAGAGTTTGCTACTATCAGATTTGCTATTTCACAGAATTCTAGCAGTCTCTCTCCATTTTGGTTCATATCTCCTAAGCCGTGAATTTCCATATATCTCTCAACACCCTTATTGTCAGACCCTATCTTGGCGTTGAAATCACCCATTACAATAACAATGTCGTGCTTGGGAGATGAGTTGATGGTACCAATTAGTTGTTCAAATAAATTATCTTTGTTGATGTCTGTATCGTCGTTGGTTGGTGCGTAGCACTGTATGATTGTTTGCTTGAAATATTTTGTTTGGTAACGCGCTGATAGCCGGCTTCGTGGCTTAGAGGTTATGGCTTTTCTCCCTAATCTCGTATACTCTCGTCGGTTAACGTGATGACGGTTCAAATCAGCAGTGGTTCGAATCGTATTGGTGACCTGCGGGGTATGTGAGCCGGCCGCTCAGAAAGCAATGGCAAACTACTGAGCGTAATCTTGCCAAGAGATCAACATACAGCTGAAAGATGCTGGTGTTGACAGCTAAGTCCTGTAAAAGGATATGCTAAAAAAAAAAAAAAAACGCGCTGATATGATTCTATCATTTACTGGTTCCCAGCTGATCAGTGATCTTTCTGCATTTTTTGACACGATGATAGCGACTCCGTTCGAATGATGGTTGTCGGTTCTTCCTGAATAAATTATGTGTCTTTGTTCACAGTTGAGAAATGTCTTACCTGAGTCAGTCCATCTGCACTCGCTAACCCCGAGAATTTCTAGGTTGTATTCATTAATAACACTACACACCTGAGTAGTTTTCCCCGTCTGGTACATAGTTCTGACATTCCAATAACCAATCTTGAAAGTATCTTTGGAGTTTAACAATTTTGAGCGGCGCATTATAACATTTACTGATTCTGAAGCAACGGAAAATGGTTAGTCGGATCGTCGATAAACCGTCTTAAGCCAAGCTAGAAGGAAACACGTCGAGAATAACCCGGTCCGGTTGTAACCGTTAATAACACACACTACACACGTGGGTTGGATTTTAACGTTCCAATAGCCAATTTGAAATATCCTTGGAATTCAAAAAATTTCAGCGAAGCAACATAACATTTAGAGCCAGAAATCTGATTCTGAAACAACGGGAAGTTTTACGATGGTGGTTTGTCGGACCGCCGATCATATATTAACATAAAATCACCACAACCACGTTTATATCCATGACATACATTAACATAAATCACCACAACCACGTTGATATACATGACATACAGTAACGTAAATCGTCACATCTTCGTTTATATACATGACATACATTAATATAGGCCGGCCGACACCGTGGCGAAATGTTACCGACGCAGTTCATAATCCCGCATACCGCGTGGGGAAACGCAGCTGTGGGCGATTTGGCAGCAGACCACCTTGCCTTGTTGTTTATTTTTAAAACGAAATGGCATGGGCCGCGATTCTTTCAGAAAGCAATGGCAAAGACCTGAACTTAAATTTGCCCAGGAATCACGAACAGCAAAAAAAACAACAAAAAAACTTAACTAACATTTACGTAAGTCGTCACTATCAAGCGTAAATACATGACATCTTAAAATTAATGGAAATAAGAAGAAATAAAAATAACCATGAAAAATAAGAGATTCACATGAAAATTAGGAAATTGTGCAAAGAGGTAGAGCATGGCTTGAGGAAAATTCCTGGGAAATTGAAAACCAACCGGAATACCAAATTAATGCACAAAAGAATTCATGACATCACTAAGAAAAGAACACACGTGTCAACGAGTTGCCTAAAAGCCAAAGATGGCAAAGTCATAATAGAAAAAGATCAAATTTCACATTCATGGTCAGATTATATGAAAGAGCGTTATGATGATACAAGTGAGGAACAGAATGTTTCTCTGAATAATGATGAAGGGCCATCAATCTTGAGAATGGAGGCTTAGAATTCTCTTTACCAGATGAAAACTGGCAAGACCCCGGGTCTAGACATCATCACAATATAAATGGTCAAAGCCTTAGAAGAATACAGAATAGACAAGGTCACCAGACTGCTGAACACAATAAATGATACTGGAGGTACATCCTGAATTATGTACATCTATATTTATTGCCATCCCGAAGAAATCAGGAGCCTTGGAATGTGATCAACATCTAACAATTAGCATAATGAGCCACATCACACATATTATTCTAATAATAATCATAGAAAGAGTTAGAAAGAAAATACATCCCAACATAGGGGAAGAACAATGTTGGTCTGTAGAAGGCAAGGGTACAGTAAATGCTGTGTATATGATGAGAACATTAAGCGAGCTTTCAAAAGAAGTAAACGTAAACCTACATCTTTGATTCATTGATTACACTAAGGCTTACGATAAAGTAAATTATGTCAGTATGATGAATATGCTTGCAGATCTACAAATTGATGGGACAGACACCAGATTTGTACAATACATATACTGGAGACAGAAAGCTGTCATAAAGGTTGATACTGAAGTAGCCAATATCAGATTATTAATAGAGGTGTGCGACATGGATGTGTAATGTCTCCAGATCTTTTTTCTCTATACAGTGAACATATTCAAAACAATGTTTTCCCGTAGTGAATTTGAATAACGAAGACACAAACAATAGATTGCACGATTTATTGCCTGGCATATTTCGCTGCATCTCGTCAGGTACATACTGCAGAAATCACACAACTTACGTGAATTAACTAGATAAATCCTTCAAGTTGAAATATACATATATTCGCACAGTAATGTCACTTATCTACCACGGTAATTTTAAGCTGACTAACATGTCTTTCTGTTTGCACAATTCTGGCTTGCGTTGATAGATCATAATTGCTTCTGCAAATTTTAACAAGCGAGTATTGTGTGTGTTAAACAACACGCGAAATGTAGTGTCTCTGGCCACCACATGGCCACTTTCGACAATGTGCCTCCCGATTGAAGACGCCGGGAGCTTCCGGTGTGTCGGCCCCACGAGGCTAGCAACTCCTGTGTGTTGTATCTTGTTGACCCATTGAGGTATGTGTTCTGACACCCGTTTGTTAAGCTGTCTCTCTGTTCTACCAATGTAAACGGCCTGGCATCTACATGTGAATTGGTTAATACAATTGTTTGTGGCGTACAGAGGAACAGGCTCTTTGACTGCTGGTGTAGGAATCGGTACGGTTTTGTATCTAATGACTGGAGTTGCCGCACAGAATGTTCGGCCTACTGCTGTAGTAAGCCGGTCTTGTAGACGTTGCATTACGCCATCCCCTCGAAAGGTTAGCTGGATGAATACCTTGAGTTTAGGGACTGTAGTTACGTCTGCTTTGGGTTTGGGCTGTTGGCAGTGGCGCTTTATAAATCCTGTTGAGTACCCATTCAGGTTTAAGACATTCTTCAGAGTTTCAAATTCCTCTGTCAGTGTGTCCTGGGTGCATATCTTTCTAGCACGGTCAAACAAGGTCCGTACTAAGCCCTGTTTGTACTGGACAGGTGTGAAGCTCTGAAAATTTAGGTATTGGCCAGTCCATTGTTCCTTTGCGATACACCGATCTTTGAATTGTGCCGTCTGCTCTACGTCTCATTAGAATATCTAGGAACGGTAACGCTTCGTTGTGTTCGTGTTCCATAGATAGAGAGATGTTTTTATGCGTCTTGTTCATTGTGGCCTGAAACGATGTTGCTTGTAGCTCGTCTGTGGTGATAATTAGTATATCGTCCACATAACGACGGTAAAAGGCCAAGTTGTTGATGTCTGAGGATCTCTTTTCTTCTAAATGTGCCATGAAGATGTCCGCTAGAATAGGACCAAGAGGACTCCCCATGGCCACTCCGTTAATTTGGCGGTATGACTTAGTGAGAAAATTGAATTGTATGTTGGCGGTACACAGTAGTAGTAGCCTCTCCAGAATAGGTGTTGGTATGTCTAATTTTAGTTGTTTGTCTTCAATGCGTTCCCTTATTATTTTCACTGTCTCCTCTAACGGAGGATTGGATACTATGGACATAAATAACAAACACATGGCATCCATGGATATAGCCTCGAACGTTAGTGAATAGGTAGGCTATATCCATGGATGCCATGTGTTTGTTATTTATGTCCATAGTATCCAATCCTCCGTTAGAGGAGACAGTGAAAATAATAAGGGAACGCATTGAAGACAAACAACTAAAATTAGACATACCAACACCTATTCTGGAGAGGCTACTACTACTATGTACCGCCAACATACAATTCAATTTTCTCACTAAGTCATACCGCCAAATTGACGGAGTGGCCATGGGGAGTCCTCTTGGTCCTATTCTAGCGGACATCTTCATGGCACATTTAGAAGAAAAGAGATCCTCAGACATCAACAACTTGGCCTTTTACCGTCGTTATGTGGACGATATACTAATTATCACCACAGACGAGCTACAAGCAACATCGTTTCAGGCCACAATGAACAAGACGCATAAAAACATCTCTCTATCTAAGGAACACGAACACAACGAAGCGTTACCGTTCCTAGATATTCTAATGAGACGTAGAGCAGACGGCACAATTCAAAGATCGGTGTATCGCAAAGGAACAATGGACTGGCCAATACCTAAATTTTCAGAGCTTCACACCTGTCCAGTACAAACGGGGCTTAGTACGGACCTTGTTTGACCGTGCTAGAAAGATATGCACCCAGGACACACTGACAGAGGAATTTGAAACTCTGAAGAATGTCTTAAACCTGAATGGGTACTCCACAGGATTTATAAAGCGCCACTGCCAACAGCCCAAACCCAAAGCAGACGTAACTACAGTCCCTAAACTCAAGGTATTCATCCAGCTAACCTTTCGAGGGGATGACGTAATGCAACGTCTACAAGACCGGCTTACTACAGCAGTAGGCCGAACATTCTGTGCGGCAACTCCAGTCATTAGATACAAAACCGTACCGATTCCTACACCAGCAGTCAAAGAGCCTGTTCCTCTGTACGCCACAAACAATTGTATTTACCAATTCACATGTAGATGCCAGGCCGTTTACATTGGTAGAACAGAGAGACAGCTTAACAAACGGGTGTCAGAACACATACCTCAATGGGTCAACAAGATACAACACTCAGGAGATGCTAGCCTCGTGGGGCCGACACACCGGAAGCTCCCGGCGTCTTCAATCGGGAGGCACATTGTCGAAAGTGGCCATGTGGTGGCCAGAGACACTGCATTTCGCGTGTTGTTTAACACACACAATACTCGCTTGTTAAAATTTGCAGAAGCAATTATGATCTATCAACGCAAGCCAGAATTGTGCAAACAGAAAGACATGTTAGTCAGCTTAAAATTACCGTGGTAGATAATTGACATTACTGTGCGAAATTGTGTATATTTCAACTTGAAGGATTTATCTAGTTAATTCACGTAAGTTGTGTGATTTCTGCAGTATGTACCTGACGAGATGCAGCGAAATATGCCAGGCAATAAATCGTGCAATCTATTGTTTGTGTCTTCGTTATTCAAGTGAACATATTGTTAGAAATTTAGAAGATATGAGAGGAATCACTATTGTGGGACATAACATCAATAACAATCGATATACGGATGATACAGTATTGATTGCAGGCAATGA
This sequence comes from Cepaea hortensis, assembly GCA_963921405.1. NCBI lineage: Eukaryota > Metazoa > Mollusca > Gastropoda > Stylommatophora > Helicidae > Cepaea > Cepaea hortensis. The sequence continues at coordinate 84,910,157 of OY992882.1, read as the reverse complement.
GGAAGATCATCAACATTTAGTAGAAATGGTTAATGTAAACAATGAACTGTTGGGGTTGGAATTAAATCGTTAGAATACAGAGATTATGGTCATCACTAGGAAGAAAGAAATACCACAATGTAATATACAGGTAAATTGGAATCATCTTAAACAAGTGAATCGGTACAACTATCTAGGTACAGTCATAACATCTGATGGGGTGTACCTTAAAGAGATTAGAACAAGAATCGCCATGGCGATGGTAGCCTTTTACAGGATGGAAAACATACTGACCAATAAAAAGATACCAATTGCAACGAGACAAAGAGCGTTGAAGTGCTACATAGAACCTGTACTTATGTATGAATATGAAGTGTGGACAATGAGTAGACAAGCTGAGAAACATCTAATGGCTGTGGAAATATGGTTTCTGGAGAAAATGCAAAGAATACCATCGACAGACAGACAAACGCATTAGCAAGTCCTACAAGAAGCAAATCAAAACGGTAAAGAAAAATTGTACATAGACAGAGAGAAATTGTACATAGACAGAGAGAAATTGTACATAGACAGTCAAGATGGTTTTTAGCACGTTATTATAAGATATACACTGGAACATTTGGTACAATTGGCAAGAACGAGGGGAAGAGAACAAAGGGAAGGCAGAGAAGTAAACATATGGATGGCTTGAACACGTGGTATGGTCGAGATAAGAACACTGAGCTGATCCAAGACTCTAGACATCGTGTAGAGTTGCGAAACATGACCGCCCACGTTTATCGGAATGGCACATAATGATGATGAAGATGTATAGAATCCACAAGGCAAACGAAATAGTGGGAAATCTAGAAACTCTTTGAGAAAAGAAATTACAGACAGAGAATAATAATACTGAAAGGACATTAAGGGAGCTGCATGAGATATCTAAAGACAGAACGGATTTGCATGGTTTGAGTGAGACCTATGCCCCAATGGAAGATAAAGAACAGAAAGAGAAGATATATAAACATACCTGTTATTATTCTACTTAGCTGCACACAAGATCGTGGACAAGTATGCGTTCTTCTATGACGTAATAGTTTAGTGTGTGTGCTAACTGAAATGTCATCAAACTTCGTGTTAACTGTTTTCATCTAAATGTACCCCCAAGTAAATATTCATAACATATTTTGAGAATGTCAATAAGTTGAGCTGAGTTGAGCTGAGCTGAGGTGAGCCATGAACCGATATCACTGCACTCAGGACATTCCCATATGCGCTCCGTCCCCTAGTTCAACAGCCAGAGAAGAGTCACACTACTAATCGTTCCCATCGCTATCTGATTGAAAGTTCTCATGGTCTTACTTCTCAGTTTTGAGATTCTTCCAGAACCCCTGCCAATCCCCCACGATCTCATCCTTTCCACATATGGGTTCTCAATCTGTTCCCACACCTTCTCTACCTGGTCCACCACCTCTCTCTTGTTCCTTGTCCTGCACGGCCACTTCTAATACATGGGGCACCTGCCTTCACAATCCGGTTATAAGGGAATACCACACAACCGATGCCTTGCCTGGGTTTATAACGACTCCTGCGTCCCTGCACCATTCTGTCACCCTGTTTACTGCCACCTGTAAATCTGCAGCCAAATTTTCCATAGTTATGCCCTGTCTGTGCATCAGCACATCATCTGCAAATGTCAAGATTATACCAACACCCGGTATCTCAATAGCTGCAACTTTGCTGGTATGGAGAGCATTGGGGACGAGGCAGATCTCTGTGGCAACCCAGGTACAATCATACAGAGATCAGAAGTCCAGGAACCCATGCGCAGTGCAACCTTACGCCCATAAAGAACTGCCGCTACCCATCCGACAAGGCACGAGCAGATCTCCATGTCTAACAGAGTATATATCAACCGATCATACCTAACCCAGTTATACGTATCCTCCAGGTCAATAAGTTTAGATTAATTGCTGCTTTCTTTGGATATAATCATACTGATGTCTGAGGGTGAATAAAAAACTGGAAGAAGATGAGTTGTTGAGTCTAGAACCGACCTCACAGCACATTCGCATACGCATTTCATTCAACAATCAGCGAAGAGACCCAATAATAATATTTCCCAGAGTAGCCTGATTATGTATCCGTCTGGCTTATTTTACGGTAGAGAAGGAGAAGAAGAAGCAGTTGAAGAAGAGGGAAAATAAGTAGAGGAAGAAGAAGAAGAAGAAGAAGAAGAAGAAGAAGAAGAAGAAGAAGAAGAAGAAGAAGAAGAAGAAGTATTTATCTATGTTACAATGCTGACCTAATCCTCACAATCAAACAGGCAAATTCATCAGCGTGGTCGAATGGATAAGAGCGCTCACCCTTAAACATCCGGTGTGCTGATGCAGAGGTAGCGGGTTCAACCCTTACACCGGTCAGTTGAACTAAAATGTTGACTTCTCGTTCTTGATATTGGGACGTAAATCACAAGTACCTCTGAAGTTGGAGAGGGTTCGCCTGATGGCAAAGGACATTGGTTAAAGGGAAAACAAAGGTACATAAAAGTCGACTACAAAAATCAGTCCAGTGCACTAGAAGTAGTAACACGTGTATGGACTACACTTGAGTTGAAAGCAAGCAAAACAAAAAAAAAAGAAAAGTACATTTAGCATTTTCTTTGTGACTTCCTAGGCCAGAATCTCACTAACGCACAGCGCTACCGTAAACAATTCTAATATATGGTCACAGAAAAATACAAAGTAGTATACGTTTTTCATTATTCAGCGAATAGATTCATTCTGATGGAAACTTGAGACTTGAGTGAACGTCAGCCTGCGTTTTCCTTCACGCGTTGAGTACCACCCAGACCTTCTGCTAATCTCCACCTCCACACCCTGGCCCTCCAACGCTGAATCAGCGTATATAAATGTAGTTCCCCTGTTTGTTTTGTTGCACTTCCACTCGATGCCTGAGCCTTCACCATATCAGTCTTGTCATAATATGGCTAGCCTTCCAAATGTGCGGCAGCAGCTGGTCTATCAGTCTGGTCATTTCTTGGCATGTCCTGGTCAGAAAATACGTGTTATGTTCTTGAATATCCGAAGTAATAAATAACATTATAGAGGATCAGACACTGTGATGAAATTGTATGCGTTAATAACAATTTTATAAATTAACTAGCTGACCCTGCCCGGCTTCGCCCAGTCCCTGGTGGGAAGCATCTCATTTAATTCATATAAGTAGTCATATAAGTTCCCGTTCCCGTTACCGACTATCTGTCTGTCTGTCTGTCTGTCTGTCTGTCTGACCCGGCCCGACATCGCCCAGCTCCTGGTGTGAAGCATCTCATTTAATTTATATAAGTAGTCATATAAGTTCCTGTTCCCGACTGTCTATCTGTCTGTCTGTCTGTCTATCTGTCTGCCTGACCCTGTCCGGCTTCATTAAATTCATACAACAAAAAAAAATGTAACTTAAAAGAACGTTCTACCACACACCATCCATTATTTTTAATGAAAACTCTTTCTAATCACCTGCATGACTACAGTAACTTCTTAAGCAAAAAAAGATGAGTTACAATGTTATGCATTGTGCATCATTTTTATGAAAACTTTGAAAATGCCTTACAGATTGTATCATTATTTATTATAACTCATATGCCGGTACATAACTATGGACAAAGAGTTTATAAATCTTTGAAAACGATGCCACAATATGACTATAAGTTATACAGAAAAGTTATGCCCCTTGAAATAACTTTTACAGAGTTAGGTCCCCTGAGATATATGAAATTATGATGAAAAATGAAAAATGAAATAATACTGAGTAAGCAGGCGATTTCACACTAACAAAATATCACAGTTGACAGCTCTGGAATGAAAGGAAGGCGTGTAGAAAATTTCATCTCAATCGGATGGGCCGTTCGCGAACAAATAAAGGCCATACATACATACAGACAGACAGAGATACGCACATCCTAATTTATATATAAGAAGATAAGCAACATGATAAACGCACGAGTACGCGAATAATGAAAATAACAGACTAAATATCAAATTTCAAATTATCATAAATTCAAATCGCTTGAAATTATGAATGACTCGATGAATACATTCAGAACTAGTGAGCGACACTCGTAGAAGTAAATGAAAGAAATAGAGATGAGCACACACAATAGAATATATATATATATATATATATATATATATATATATATATATATATATATATATATATATATATATATATATATTAGTCAGTTAGTTAGTCACGGTTACAACTTCACAGCAACGGGTCGTCCCCATTATGCTCCGTTCCTATGCCAGTGAAATCACATAAAACGCTTCCCACTGTCCAATGTGAAAAGTGGATAAGACAGGAGTCTCGACAAACAACATCCCGCACAGATACACTGTGCATAATGCCGCCGCCAGAATGTCAACACAATAGTCCCCCACGAAACATCCAGTTTATCTCTGATGGAATCGGCAGTCATTTTCACATCTGGATGTTTCCTAGATGTTCACCCACACAGTCCACGAAAATACAGTTCATCGTCGATGGCAGTGGCAGTCAATCAGAAGCCCAGCAGCCACGCATTTCAGCATAAGGCAAAAACCGGTCAACACTCAGTAGCAGGGGGACGGAAATATATATATATATATATATATATATATATATATATATATATATATATATATATATATATATATATATATGTGTGTGTGTGTGTGTGTGTGTGTGTGTGTGTGTGTGTGTGTGTGTAAGATTGCTCCATTGGTGCCGATTGCTACACTCACGAAGATACCTGGCTACTTGCTTTAAAGATAGACAACCCCCAATGTTTGAGAATGTCATAAGTAGGGGATATCAGGAATATATTTTGGCAACATAACAGCTGCAGAAGAATAACTAGTGTGTGTGTGTGTGTGTGTGTGTGTGTGTGTGTGTCAAAGTGTTGGGTAGGACATAGATAGGACAAGAGACAGAATAGGGGTAAGGATAGATAGGACGTAGATAAGGACCTCTACAAGAGAGTAGATAGAGTACAGACAGAACACAAGCTATAACTTAGAACAAGTCATAAGACAGGACTTAGATGGGGACACAGACGTGTCACATCTAGGACAACAGCAGGACCAACCCCGAGGATAGGGGGGGGGGACGCTAGTTCATGGGATAACACCCGTAACAGACTAAGCAGTAGTACAACCCAGGCTAGCATGAACAAGACTACTGTACTACGCGACGAACAGAAAAGCACGGGGTTTTGCTGACCGCACGGGATTTAGGACGACCAGACCAGCCAGCCGACTGAACTTAGTCAGACGGGACAGGACAGCTTTCCAGACAGGACGTGTGTGATTTCCGAGAGCCAATATGTAGTTTACGAGGGCGCAAGTCAAAGATAGCGAGAGTTGAGTTTGTATCTGATTGTGTATGAGTATTGTGAAGAAAGGCGACCACTGTATATTTAGACAGGCAGTCACCGCCTGGTCATGATTGTATAAATATCTCAGGTTCGCCTGAATTAAAATGTATAAATTCCATCCACGCAACTGATGTTTCTTTGAGGTGTGATGAAGTAGCGAGAGTGCCTGTATGCAATATAAGATGTTGACAGGCAGCTAAACGTGGTGTCAGCGTTCGAATGAACTCATAGCCTATAAGAATGTGTAAACGTGGTATCAGCATTCGAATGCATTCATAGCCTACAAGAATGTGTAAACGTAATTGTGATGATTGTGTAAGATCAGAACGCAAGCTGGAAGTTTGAGCGTAAGTGTAAAATATATAATGTTGCTCAATGTATAGTACGTACCAGTGGAAGTAAGACCACGAGAGTGTGCAAATTGTTGAAACTTATTGAATTGTGATAACAATGATGTGTAAAATGATTTCACAAAAACGTTTCAGTTGATGCCCCAAGCCAGTGAAGACTACATGACATATACAGACACGACGACAGACCTAACTAACAAATATATTCCGTATTCCAGGTTTCCTGTCGGAAGAAACGACTAGACAGACAAATTGTATATTGCATTATCAGTATCTTTGTTGAATATTAATTGTTGTTGCTTTACCCACCAGAGTGAAGAGTGAAAGTGTGTCTAACATCCCGTGTAATGTGACAGGGAAGAATCAGAAGATAACTCCCGAGAACGGCGTGAAAAGCTGAAATTGTCAAAGCATCAGATAAGTACCCCAGTTTTTTTTTATGTTGCAATTTAAAATAGCATCTTCTTGATTTTTCTCAATGCTGTAAATTGCCAATTGTATTATTATTGAACATTGTAAAATTTGCGTGTGTTTAATATAACTTATAACAATGTCGACATCGAAAGAATGTATAGAAGCTGGGAAAGACCTAGGGTTTAGTGGAGACAAATTAGTACAGTGGGCAAAGGAAGAGTATAAAGAACACAGGGATAGAGTGGCAGCAACTGAGAAGAAGGCAAAAGATGCAGAGAGAGAGAGAGAGAGAGAGAGAGAGAGAGAGAGAGAGAGAGAGAGAGAGAGAGAGAGAGAGAGGAAAGGACACAGGAACGGTTGCATAAAAATATTGCAGAGTTGGTTGATGCTACCAAACTTAAACAGTTAGAAATTGAGTCGCAGAGCCAGTTAAAAATGAAGGAACTGGAGCTAGAGTCCCATGTGCACATTGCAGCTACGAAGATGAAAAGTAAAGAAGAGGAAAATAAGTATAATAAATACAAAGGGATAGTAAAACCATTCTGCCAAGGTGACTCAATTTCTGCTTGGTCCGAAAATGTAGAGTTTCAGTTAAAGTTCCAGGAAATACCAAAAGAGCACTGGGCCATGATATATATGAAGAACTTGTCAGGGGTACCTTTAAAAGTAATATTGTCCATTCCCCAAAGAACTAAGGAATGACTACGACTATATTCACCAACGTATTATGCAGCATTTCCTTTTAGATGCCCCAGGGTATCAAGTTCAGTTCTTAAAATTGAAACCCAAAAATAACCAAACCTTCATTGACTACGTCTCTCACGTGCATGACGTATACAGTAAGTAGCTGAACGCTGCAAAGATTAATAAGAACTACGAAAAACTTAGGGACTTAATGATTATGGACAACATTATTTCAACGATCCCAAGTCCCTTTGCCAAATTCTTACAACAAGCTGATGTAGAGTCGTTAGAGCAGTTGGAGAAAAGAGGGTCAGCATATTTTTCATCTAACAGGGACATATTTAAAGCTAACATCGAAGAGAGTGAGATAGTTGCTGTTGCCAGTAGTAAACCTAAAAAAACCATTCAAATTTAGGGAGAAACAAAAACCTAATCCACCACAGTGTCCATACTGTAAATTTTCTCACGATCAGTTCGGAATGTCTGATGTTAATCCAAATTATCCATCTCATCTAGAGATGATGATAAAGAAGCAGTAAAATAAGAGAGAAACCTACAGACGTGCGGTTAAATGTTATTTTTGCCATTCTTACGGACATAATAGCTCACGTTGTAGAGAGCGCCAGAGATTGAGAGCTGTGAATGCAGTGCTGGTTGACTCATCGTCTGAAAGCGAAAGTGATTAAGAACTAATGCAAGAGAGTGGAGAGAATGTATTATCAGCGATTGATATACTTAATTATGATAGATGTTAAACTTGTCATCAGTTTAATAAAGATGGAGTACTGAAATGCGGGCATACAGTGCCGTTGTCAAGTGAAACCGCAAACGCAGCAGTTGCCTCCATAGGCAAATTAAAGTTCCACTATGGAATGGTGAATGATAAACCTTGCCAACTCTTGATCGACAGCGGGAGTACCTTGATCGGTTTGAGAAAGGAACTGGCAAAGCAAGAAGACTACACAGGCGAGTTCGTGAATTGCCGAACTATTTCGGGCAATATAGAGAAGTACCCATTAGCAACAGCTCGTATAAATACTCCTTTCTTATCCGGCACATTTACGTGCGCCATCTTACATGACCCGTGTATTGATATTATAATCGGGTGCTTGCCAGAAGTAAAATAAATGTACCACTAACGAAATAAAAGTATGGAGAGAAACCTATGTCAATAAAGGTGCAAAAACCGTACAGCTTGAACCTGAACAAGAGGTTTTATTATTATTATCTGATAAGAGTGACCTACTATCAACGTCATGGCAAGGGCTATTCAAAATAGTGAGAAAAGTATCTAATGTTGATTATGAAATATCAATGAACAACAAACTCAAGATAATCCATATCAACATGCTCAAGCCATATTACTCTAGACAAGAACAGGAGACAGAAGACAAACACAGTGCAACCTCAATAATCAACCAGACAGAAGACGAACGCAGTGCAACCACAGTAATCAACCAGACAGAGGACGATGACGTTGAACTACCAGTACCAACAGTCGACACTACAACGACGATGGACAGTATACATCTGGGACCAAAAATGACAGACGAACAAAAACAACAGACAATAGCATTACTGACAGAATACAAAGCAATTTTCTCAGACATTCCAGGTAGGACAGATAACATACAACACTCCATTGTTCTCTCCGACTATACTCCTATTAAATGTCGACCATACTCCATCCCTCTGAACTATATGGACAATCTCGATAAGGAAATTCTTAGTCTTGAATCCTGTGGGATAATTCAGACATCCCAATCAGAGTACTCCTTTCCCATCGTCTTAGTAAAGAAGAAGGATTCTACTATCAGACTCTGCGTCGACTACAGAAAGCTAAATGCAATAACAAAGACAGACGCAGAACCTATTCCTTCCTGTGACGATCTTATCTTAAACATGTCAGCATCTACCATCTTTTCAAAACTTGACCTAACTAAAGGCTACTGCCAAATTCCTGTGCATAAAGATGCCATCCATCTTACTGCCTTTGCAACACCTTTAGGTCTATACGAGTGGCATTTTCTTCCTTTCGGCCTACGCAATGCGCCTGCGACTTTTGTCCGTCTCACTAGGGAGCTTTTACATGGAGTAACAAACACCCAAACTTACATAGACGACATTTGTGTGCATACAACAGACTAGACGACACACATACAAACCTTAAGACATGTCTTCGAAAGAATTAAGTTGTTTGGACTCACAGTCAAACCAACCAAAGTAGAGTTGGCATTGGAGGAAATAGACTTCTTAGGCCATACCATATCAAAGGGCCACTTGAAAAGTGATGACAAAATTGTAACCAAAATTTTGAATCTCACTATGCCAACAACCAAGAAGCAAGTGAGACGCTTATTAGGCTTAGTAAATTACTATAACAATTTTACTCCTAATTTAGCTCAGATTACCAGTGTATTTTCTGATTTATTGAAATCGAATGTTAAAATAAATGTACAAGATGCTACTTTAAATAGTGCAATGTCAAAACTAAAGCATTATTTTAGTAACATCCCTATTTTGATGTTAGCTAACCCAAGATTACAATATACTCTTAGGACTGATGCGAGTACCACGACCATCTCGGGCGCACTCCTACAAGAGTATGATGGAATCCTTCATCCAATAGTGTATGTAAGTCGCAAGCTCACTCCAACAGAATCCAGATATGATGTGTCTCAATTGGAGGCGCTAAAGATTGTATATTGTGTTAGTAAATTACATAGATTTCTGGCAGGAACACATTTCGTCGTGGAAACTGACAATTCCCCGCTGATAGTGATGGAAAGAGGGCTTCCAAAGAATAACATAATTTATCGATGGGCCCTGATACTCCAGAACTATTCATTGTCTGTAAGGCACATACGAGGAAGAAAGAATACGTTAGCAGACTTGCTGACCTGACCCTCAGACTTTAGTGTGCAACAGAAGGAGGACGCGACATCGTCACCGTCATCTGCAGCGACTATAGATTAGTTACTGCATATAAACTGTGGTAGTAATATTAAGACAGAAGGACGACGTTACATCGTCACCGGCATCTGCAGCTACTAGATATTAACCATTGTATATAGACTGTGGTAATGAATTAGCACAGAGGGAAGACGCGACAACATCACATTCACCTGGAGCTACGACCAACTTAGTTTAGATATACTGTGTTAATATAACATGTACTAATTAATTGTGCATAACATGATTTTTAATGAAGTTACACTATTAAATAAATTTTATTTATGTTTAGAAGTTAGTTATAGAAATGTGATAATAATCGAAATTAAATTAGTTTTAATAATACTTAAAGTCATTTAGTTCCATTTAAAAATAGATTATAGTTAAACCATGAACACCTTCAAATTATTAGAATAGAACAGACATGTCTCGTATGAGACAATTGTCGTAAAAAACAATGATAGCTGTTAGTTAGGATAACATAACTTAGTTAACACTTAGTTTATAATTTAGATTAATTTGCAATGAAATGTATTTAGAACTAGTAGGCTCATTAACCACATTTTACTTTAAGGGAGCCAACACATTTCTCCTAATCTTGTTTAGTTAGATAAATTATCTTTCCTTAGTTAACAACACCCATTACACCAAACTATAGGAAACCATTTATTTAGGATAGCTTGTTCCCCTAGTATTGCCTTAAGCAATCCAACAACTGTGTAAATACATTAGTTTAACATAGAAAGTACTATTAAAAGGTACTACAAGTCGGCTCAGTAATTGTTTAAAACGAGCACATTTTTATTTTAATGAGACAAATATTTTTAAACTAACATTGTCTGAATCAGTGAACAGAAAATGAGTGAAAGGAAGAATGAATGTATTAAAAATATTACGAATTTTCAATGGTGCATTTTTTCGCACACATGAGTTTTTTATTAATTGTCTTCGTCTTCTGTGTAACACATGTGAGCGTGTAGTCGTTTTAAATGTGTTTCAGCCACTATTACATTGCAGCTATGGTAATGTTTTCCAGCGCCTCAGTTCGGCGACGCATCTCGCAAATCAAGCATAAGCATTCATTAGTGACTTGCAGAAACCTACCTGCGACACTTGAAGGGGTTTTAATTACATGAATTATAAACATACATTTATGTTTCTAATTTAAGCATACATGAAGTATAAATCAACACGCATACAAACAGGAATACAAAGAGATAAAGTACAAACAGCAGGATTTTGTAAGGGAGAGCACACGTGCACAGGGGACACAACAGACTTATAGAAATTTTGAGAACACAGTTGAGAATTTATCCGCAAGCGGAAGTCAGATAGGGAAAGATCAGCAGAGACACAACTTGTAAGAGATGTTGATGTACATTACACGGGAGCCATGAGTTATATTTTCATGAATTGTTTCCATAATAGGAACAATTTGTTTCGGGATATCGGTGTTCGTTATTTGGAGAGGTAGTGTTTTTTAAAAACAAACTGGCCTTGGTTCGACACAGCTTCCAAGAGTTTAATGTGGAAGAGTAGTGACTCTTAGCAACAGTGCAGGTGTGGGACACTGATCATAAACCAGTGGGTAAAGACATCAACATGGTATCAGGCTTATATAGGTCAGAAGTGGTACTTGTGGACACGAAATAGGAAGTAAAAAGACCACAGAAATAAAAATACCAGCAAAATCCCAACCATCAAAAGCAAGAAACTTGCAGTAACAGTCCAGGACAAAGCCAAAGTGTTCGGAGATTACTTCCACGAAGTCTGCTCTAACAAAAATCTAGGAACCAACGAAAGACACAGAAGGGAGGAAATAACACAAGAGCTAAAAGACACAGCAGATGAAAACATCGAAGAACACTTTATGGATGCAGACATTACAACAGATGAGGTGATGACAGCGCTAAACGGAAAATTTGACACCGCGGCTGGGGCGGACATACTAAATTATACCATCCTCAAAAAGCTCCCGAATAACACCATAAAAACGATTACTAAGCTGTTTAATGTAATATGGCAGACGGGAAAGATCTCCAGGCAGTGGAAAACAGCCACGGTGATCCCAGTCAAGAAACTAGGGAAAGAGCCAACAAGGGTAGAATCATACCGCACCATCTCACTGACATCGCACCTCGGCAAAGTTATGGAGACAGTGATAAATAAAAGAATAACATTCTACCTGGAGAAGAATGAACTGTACAGCCATACACAATCCGGGTTTAGAGCCAACAGGTGCACGATGGATCAGATCATCAAATTGGAAAACCACGTAAAGAAAGGATTCAAGAGAGGTGAAAAGACGTTGGCTGTTTTCCTGGACCTAGCCCTGGCGTACGATCAATGCTGGAGTGAAGCCGCACTAATCAAACTGAAGAAAGTAGGCATAACTGGTAGAACCTACAAATACATAGAAAACTTCATCAAAGATAGAAGCTTCTCAGTGAGGATAGGGAATGAGGTATCCGACACATATGTGCAGGAGAACGGCATTCCCCAGGGCTCGGTAATCTCACCAACAATCTTTTCAATACTGGTGAACGACCTGGCAGATGAGATTCAAGACCAGAAAACAGAACTATCTCAATTCGCGGACGACTGAGCCATATGGAGGAGCGGCAAGGCGGCAAAGACTACAAGAGGACCCCTCCAAAAGCAAATAAACAAGCTAACAGCATGGATGGACAAATGGGTTTTCAAAATCAATACCAATAAAACGGTCAGCATGGTATTTAGCAGCAAGAAGAAGTTAAATCATAACAAGGACTGGAAAATAGAGATAAAAGGGGAAACCATTAAGAAAACAAAGAGCACAGTCTTCCTAGGAATGACCCTGGACGATCAGATGAACTGGTCAAAACATATAAGCCAGACGTTAGAAAAATGCAAGAAAGCAAGCAACTTACTGCGGGTGATAAAAGGAAACGGTTGGGGTGCCCACACCCAAACAATGCTGATGTTCTATAAAGCATTTATCAGGGGCAAGCTAGAATACAGCAGAATTGTGTACGACTCAGCATCAGAAGCCAACAAGAGGAAGCTAGACACCACACAGACCCAAGCGCTAAACATCATCTTGGGTGCTGGAAAATTTACATCCAGAGAAACCATGGAGGTAGCTCTGGGTTTACTTCCACTGAGTCTGAGGCGTAAACAGCTGACGTATAACTACTGGTTTAAGGTAGCCCAAGACAAAAACCACTCTGGATACCAATCGTTCAGCGACAACAACAGCAAAAGGGGGGGGGGGATCTCAATAGTAAAACTGCAAAGACCGGCAGGATGGGAAGCAGCAGAGAAGATGAAGGAAGAAACTGGGCTAGCAGAGACCCTGAAACAGACAAGACGGTTCAAGCCAACAATCCCACCATGGGAACTAACAGTCCCATTCACTGACTGTAGTCTAGCAAAGTCCATCACCAAGGACACGGAGGACACAGATGCAAGAGACACGGCCGCGGAATACATACAAGAATTTAGTAAGGACAACCTCATAATATACACAGACGGGTCCAAAAACGAACAGGGAGAGGTAGGAGCAGGAGTAGTGGTTCCAGACTGGAACCTGAAGAGACAGTTCAAGCTAACAGACCAGACAGCAGTATGCACGGCCGAACTGGTTGCCATAATGAAAGGTCTAGAGATCGCAGCCGAAAATCCACCACTGAGACTGTGTATATTAACAGACTCCCTGTCATCAGTACAAACGCTCGGGAACTTCAATAGAGGCAACAGACCCGACATAAAAGAGGAGATACTAGCGACAGCCACTAACCTCAGATACATGGGTTGCCAAGTCACCATCGGATGGATACCAGCACACAGGGGTATCCCGGGAAACGAACAGGCAGACAGAGCGGCGAAACGGGGAATAACCAGCACTAATCAAATCTGCACAGGCCTAGGTAAAGTAGAAGGGAAGAATATAGTCAAAAACTACATTCTCAAGGAATGGAGGCAACAGTGGCGAGACAGCGATAAAGGCCGTCATGCCTTCCAAGTATTGGGTGAACCCAGATTCAAGCCACAAGTCAAGACCAACATGAAAGCACCGGCAAACAGACAGCTGTGGAGAATCAGATTAGGTAATTGGAAAGACACAAGAGAAAACCCGTACTGCAGAGTATGCCGAGAAAACAACACCATCGAACACTACTTACTAGTATGCGACAAGTACAATAGAGAGTGAAGGGACCTGAGAGATCACTTCGTCAAAACCGGGAACCCAATGACAATGATGGAGTGCCTACACATAAACAGCAACCCGGAAAAACAGCGACTGGTCAGACAGTTCCTATGCAGAACAGGGAAGACCGTATAACCTCCCCTCACTGTATATATGTATATATGTGCTTGTTTGTATTTGTGCATGTTTATATGTTTAAAAAAAATAAATTTAAAACAAATAATTTTTTTTCCAATTAAAAAAAAAACAAAAAACTGGCGGGGTGAATGGCAGGAAGGTGAGTTGGCTCTTCCGGTAGAGCACCTGAACTAGGAAGACATATCGACCTGGTCATCTTGTTGCCGCACCACACCCACACGCGATGAAGAAAACCGCCAAAACTCACAAGCGTAAAGGAGTTCGTACCGCTGACCGGGGAGACAACTTGAGACTTGTAATTAAATGCTCTTCCCTTGCCTACATCAAGTCCTTATGAGGACTGGACATGACCGGGACTAGCCCCGATGAGAATAACACAAGAAGCGACAAGCACTTAGCAGTGCTAACAGAGAAAAGAAGCCAACAAACGAGAGAATGAGGCCCCCCAGTAGGCCCAACCAAGGACCGGTCTTTACCAGGACCAGCACAAAACAAATCTATCCGACGAACAGAGCGGAACAAATAAAAACCAGTAGGAATTAGGACCAACAATCCACACAACCACGGACCTCACAAATAACCACAGCTGATGAAGCAGGTTAGACGAGGCCGAATTTGGAATTTTTGTTTTTGAAAATTGGAATTGGAATTGGAATTGTGGACACGAGTAGTGAACTCCTACAAACAAATTGGCAAATTAGATCCAACTAATATTTTATATGCTACGACGACATTGCGTCACACCTATTAGGTTGAATTTGGTGACGCAATACGGGGGAGCCACGGGAGTATGTCAAAGTGTTGGGTAGGACATAGATAGGACAAGAGACAGAAGAGGGGTAAGGACAGATAGGACGTAGATAAGGACCTTTACAAGGGAGTAGATAGAGTACAGACAGAACACAAGCTATAACTTAGAACAAGTCATAAGACAGGACTTATATGGGAACACGGACGTGTCATATCTAGGACAACAGCAGGACCAACTCCGAGGATAGGGGGAGGGGGGACGCTAGTTCACGGGATAACAACCGTAACAGACTAAGCAGTAGTACAACCTAGGCTAGCATGAACAAGACTACTGTACTACGTGACGAATAGAACAGCATGGGGGTTTTGCTGACCGCACGGGATTTAGGACGACCAGGCCAGCCAGCCAACTGAACTTAGTCAGACGGGACAGGACAGCTTTCCAGACAGGACGTGTGTGATTTCCCGAGAGCCAATATGTAGTTTACGAGGGCGCAAGTCAAAGATAGCGAGAGTTGAGTTTGTATCTGATTGTGTATGAGTATTGTGAAGAAAGGCGACCACTGTATATTTAGACAGGCAGTCACCGCCTGGTCATGATTGTATAAATATCTCAGGTTCGCCTGAATTAAAATGTATAAATTCCATCCACGCAACTGATGTTTCTTTGAGGTGTGGATGAAGTAGCGAGAGTGCCTGTATGCAATATAAGATGTTGACAGTGTGTGTGTGTGTGTATATATGTGTGTGTGTGTGTGTGTGTGTGTGTGTGTGTGTGTGTGAGAGAGAGAGAGAGAGAGAGAGAGAGAGAGAGAGAGAGAGAGAGAGAGAGAGAGAGAGAGAGTGAGTATGCCAGCCATCTTGAGATCGTGGCATGCGGAAATATGTGTTTCGAAAAATCATTGGCAACACGTACAATAGCATGGTAGTCTACTGCTCAAGGGACACCATACTGACTAATAAAAAGATATAAATTGCAACGAGAAAAAGAGGTTGAGTTGAGAAGAGCTGAGTTGAGCTAATAACAGACTCCACTATACTACATTCCCACATGAGCTCCCTCCCCTCGTTTAACAGCCAGCGAAAAGTCATAATACTAATCATTCCCACCGCTATCTGATTGAAAGATCTGCTGGGTGCTATACAAAACCTGTACTTTTGTATGGATGTGAAACGTGGACGGTGAGCAGACAACCTGGAAAACATCTAATGACAGTGGAAATATTGTTTCTGGGGAAAATGCAAAGAATACCTCGGACAGTCAGAAAAACCAACGAGTACCCCCTACAAGAGGCAAATGAAAATCGCAAACTGATGAGAGAAATTAGATGTAGACAGTCACATACTTTTGGGTCACGTTATGAGAAGAAATAACCAGAGAACTTGGTGACAACTGGCAAGACTGATTGAAAACGAAAAAGGGGTAGGAAGAGAAGTAAATATCTGAATGGCTTGACCACATGGCACGGTCTAGACAAGAACACAGAGCTGATCCACGACTCTGGTGATCGTGTGAGATGGTAAAACATGACCGCCCACGCTTATTGGCAAGGTACATGATGATGTTGTAATCATCTATGTGCTGAACGGTGCCGCATTGCAGAGTTTAAGCTTCCTTCATAGGAAAATACACACTGTTTCCTCTTCCAATCACTAGAACATTTCTGGAAGCGTAAACTACTCAACATTTCTGAATTGGAAGCGTGTTCAAAAGACTGTGATAGCCAAAGGTTCAAGTAAAGTATCTTCATTTCTTTTATAAGCAAATAACATGGTTTCTTTGTGAATGCTTGGCTTTCTTTAATGAAAAGGGCCTGACATGAATCTGCAAAGTTTACTGCTGCCTTTCCTACTCTCCTATTCTTGATATTATTACCTACGTACTTGTATCACAGCCTACTCTTTTTGGGCTGTTTTCCACGTTTCCATTTGCTGTAATTTTCTATAAGTGTCATGCCTATTACTATTGCCAGGATATTTGCTTTTCCTAGGTTATATTTAATCCATTAGCCTACTTTTCATTCTTTTCAAAATCAGGTGTGATATAATTTATAATAATATTCTTATTCAACATGTTCTTGACAGAAGTTGTTGTAACCGAAAGGCAAGTATTAACTTATATATTATTATTTTCCTTGTCGTTTTTAAGTAATGTTTATTAATATTCTTAAAATATGTCCCTATCCGTTCACACGTGACCTGGTAAATTAAATACAGGGTCAATTTACATGCATTAAGGAGCATTGACATATGGTGCTAGACTCCTCATATTTTATAGACTAATAGGCACTCGACGGTCTCCCTGGCAAGGAATTAAGGACGTTGTTCATAATCCCGTATACCCTCCTACGAAACACAGCTGCGAGAGATTCGCGTCGTATTGGTTATTTACGGAGGGTATGTGAGCCGGTTGTTAAGAAAGCTATGGCAAACTACTGAACGTAAGACATCAACAGCAGCTGAAAAATGTTGGTGTTGACTGCAATGTCCTGTAAAGGATATGCGAAAAAGGCACTCTGTAGGTGACGTGCTCAGCATCAAACCGGCCGCCTTTATTTCCCAGGACATTTCCCTGTAACCATTTTAGGCTGGGTTGCTCTAGGAGCCACGGTCAATGGTCAATCAAGATTGGCCTCCCTGCCGATTCGAACATTTGTATGAGTTAAATACTCGTATTTTATTACGAAAGTTTAGAGGGAACGATAAGGAGGGGTAAATGCCTGGGAAGAGAGGAAGAGGAAAGTCAAAGAGAAGATGGGTGCAGGATGTGGCGGATGATCTCCAGATCTGTGTACCGGACGCGGGACATCTTGCTTATGATCGAGAGGTTTTCCGGAATGTTGTTATAGGAGCGAGGTTCTGCAAAGGACATGCTACTGAATGAATGAATGATTCGTGATTACAGTTCACCTGACACGAGGTCCTTGTAAGATGTGTACATATGTTTGATTGTATTTTCAGGACCCGTTACACACTTGTTTGTTTGATCTTATGTTTATCGTTGGCAGACTCTCTAGGAACTCCACATGTGTGTGCATTCGTAAATACAAAATGTCACATGTATAATTCTAGGCCACATGTCAATCTGCTCTATATCATATTCAAGTGGCTTGCTCACTGAGCATAGTGCTGCATGAATATATATATATATATGTCCATCCATCATATGCCATGCCGATAAGCGTGGGAGGTCATATTTTGCCATCTCACTCGATCATCATAAGAAGACACAGAATATGGTCGTCACTGGGAAGAAGGAAATACTATAATGTGATATACGAGTAAATGTGCTTATTCTTAAGCAAGTTAATCGGTACAGTTATCTCAGAACAGTCATACTATCTGATGGGAGATCCCTTGAAGAGATTATAACAAGAATTGCCATGGCAAAGGTAGCCTTTTGCAAGATGAAAAACATACTGACCAATAAAATAATATCAATTGAAACGAGACAAAGAGAGTTGAAGTGCTACATAGAACCTGTACTATTGTATGGATGTGAAGCATGGACAGAGCAGTCAAGCTGAAACACGTCTGATGGCTGTGGAAATGTGGTTTCTGAGGAGAATTCAAAGAATACCATAGACAGACAGAAAAAGCAATGAACATGTCCTTCAAGAAACAAATGAAGAACGTAAACTGATTAGAGTCATTAAACGTAGACAGTGAACATTTTTTTGGCATTTTATGAGAAGAAATGACTTGGAGAACTTGGTGACAACTGGCAAGATCGAAGGGAAAAGACCAAGGGGAAGACCGAGAAGTAAATACATGGATGGCTTGGCCACGTGGCATGGTCGAGACAGAAACACGACTCTGGTGATCGAGTGAGATGGCAAAACATGACCGCACACGCTTATTGGCATGGTACATGATGGATGGATGGATATACGTTCATGTCTCTCCACAGATCTTGTTTCCTAATGGTAAGGTTATCAATACAATGGGCTTCTCATAAATCTTTACACTTGCCATGAAGGAGTAGGCGGAGAAAATTGAAATTTGACACTGCTGATTCCTTCTCAATGTAGCCACCACTTGCATTTATGCATTTCTGCCATCTCTGCGTGACCTTGAAAAGACCTTCAGAATAAAACAACCTATTTTTCGAACTAAACCAGTTATCACTAGCCAGTATGACATCTTCGTCACTGTCAAAACGATTTCCTTTCATCTGTTTTTTAAGATTTGGGAAAAGAAAAAAAAGTCTGATGGAGCCACATCTTGAGAATATGGTGAGTGTGGAAGAATTTCAATATTCAATCGTTGGCAGTTTGCAGCACAAGCCGTGCTTTATGGGAGGGCGCGTTGTCTTGAAGCAAAGGCAGAATTTGCGTACGCGCTATCCCTCGTTTTCTGGTCACAGCCTTTCTTAGTTTGATAAGGAGATCTGCATAGTACTGCCCATTAACCGTTTTGCCATGAAGCATGTAATCTTTCAATTTGACACCGTTGACGTCCCCCCTCCCCCCCCCCCCCCCAAAAAAAAAAACCAGTCAGCATTACTTTTCTTGCAGATTTTATGCTGTTGGCTTGGTGGGATTTCCACTGCATGTTAGAAATTCATGGTCAAAGAAAAATCAAAGAAAATAAATTTCTCTGGTCAGGTCTTAGTCAGATATGACTGAGCTACCGTATGACAGTAGACGGTACTATCTGCTTTCTGTCAGCGTCGAATGTTGGGCGGCGCTTACCAAACCCGACACTCCACATTGTGCCAACGGCTTCGGGCGGAAGAGTGGGAGGGTACTAGCCTTATCCTGGTGCGAGGAAATGCAACCCAAATACAAAATAAGTCATGGCAGGGCAGACCAGGCCCTAAGCCTTGGTTGGCTGCTGGTCTAGGATCGAAGCTCCGACAGGCGGACAGTTAGAGCATTGCTTTGCTGATCCGGCAGCTTCTGCAGCTTGTCTTGTTCCAGATTATAGGTGTCAACTTTCCTCTGGAGTGAACTAGGCAGGCCGAGAGAGGGATCATGCTGCATGGGCAACACATGATCTCTATATTTTAGCCCAGGCTTTGTGCTATGGAGAGGCAATAACTCCATCCCTGGTCTTAACCGGTCTCGGAATCAAAGCGAGAGGCAACTGTTACGGGTTATAAGTCCTTGTCAGTTGGCGTAGACATGGGGCGCCACGCGTTGCCTCTGACGGTGGGAGACACCTACAGGTGTCACTGATCAGCTACCGCCCGCCTCAAGCTGGGCAGCCCCCAGCCAATTGGGTGCTGATCCGCCACAGCCTGCCTGCTTCAATGGGTGCTGGGGCTAGGACAAAATCTGAATCGCAGGCTGTAAAACCAATGCACCAAGTACTAATAAAAAGAATAGAAACCTCAAGCTACTGCTTGCAACCTGGAACGTGAGAACCATGTGTCCAGGATTTTCCACTGACTTGACAAATATTGACGATGTGAGAAAAACGGCTGTGATTGATGCTGAACTCAATCGTCTTAACATTGATATTGCTGACCTGCAGGAGACTCGCCTCGCTGAGGAAGGGTCACTCAGGGAAAACAATTACACCTTTTTTTGGAAGGGAAGAGGGCAGGCAGAAAAAAGGCAACATGGTGTGGGCTTTGCAGTGAAGAATTCGCTACTGGGAATGATTGATATCCTAGCTGGAGGTAATGAAAAATTATTATCACTGCGCTTGGCAACCTCTTGTGGATTTGCCACCATTCTCACTGCATATGCACCGACACTCGCTTCCTCTGATGATGTGAAGGATACGTTCTATGAGCAGCTAGACTCTGCGATCAAGGCAGTTCCAAAATCCGACTACATTTATATGCTCGGTGATTTCAATGCTCGTGTGGGCAAGGACTCGAGTTCATGGCCAGTGTGCCTTGGAAAATACAACATCGGTCGCAAGAATGATAATGGGCAAAGGCTGCTGGAGCATTGCACTAGAAATGACCTATGTATTACAAACTCCTTTTTTAAAACAAAAGAGATGCATAAGGTCACATGGAAACATCCAAGATCCGGCCATTGGCATCAGCTGGACTTCATTTTCACACGGAGACAACACCTGAACCATACATCATTAACTCGAAGTTACCACAGTGCTGACTGTGATACAGATCATTCTTTGGTTGTTGCAAGGGTTAGACTGAGACCAAAGAGAATCTACACAGCTAAACACAAGTCTAGCCCCAGGATTAATATTACTAACACTCACGATCCTGGAAAGTGCTTTGAATTTCAACAGCAACTTGAAGACGCTTTCAATGATACATCAGAAAATTGTATAGTAAATGATAAATGGAGTAAACTTAAGGAAACTATTTATAAAACAGCGGTAGGGGTTTACGGCACTGTGGATCATAAGAGGCAGGACTGGTTTGCGGCAAACAGCCAGATACTGCAGCCCTTGATTGATAAAAAGAAGATAGCTCTCTTAAGAAACAAGGAAAGACCAACGCGTAACACTCTGAGTGAGCTGAAGCAAGCGAGGAAGGATGTACAAAAGGCGGCCAGGCAGTGTGCGAATGACTATTGGATCAAGTTATGTGAGTCCATTCAAATAGCAAGTGATAAGGGAAACATCAGAAGCATGTATGAAAGGATAAAGAAAGCCTGTGGTCCAATGATCAAAATAGGTGCACCGCTGAAAACCTTCACTGGAGAAATCATCACTGATAAGAAACAGCAGATGGATAGATGGGTCGAGCACTATTTAGAGCTTTACTCAAGTGAGACCAAGCTAGCGGATGATGCCCTCAACGCCATAGAGGCCCTGCCAACTCTTGACCACCTGGACACACTTCCCACTATAACAGAAGTTAAGTGTGCTATAAATGAGCTTGCATATGGCAAGGCTCCAGGTAAGGATGGGATTCCAATAGAGGTAATCAGGAGTGGGCAAGACACACTCGCTCTACGGATCCACCAGCTAATAGAGCTATGCTGGCGAGAAGGACAAGTCCCACAGGATTTCAAAGATTCAAACATCATAACGCTGTACAAGAACAAGGGAGATCGGAGCGACTGTAACAACTATAGGGGTATCTCACTACTGTGTATTGTTGGGAAAGTATTTGCCAGAATTGTCCTGCACAGACTTCAAGTCCTGGGAGATCAAGTCTACCCCGAATCACAATGCGGCTTCCGTCAGAACCGGTCTACCATTGATATGATATTCTCATTGCGACAGATGCAAGAAAAATGCCGGGAACAAAATCAGCCACTGTTTATTGCCTTCATCGACCTCACAAAGGCATTCGATTTGGTCAGTCGTGAGGGTCTGTTCAAAGCACTAAAGAAGATTGGCTGCCCACCAACTCTTCTGTCCATTGTGGAATCGTTCCACACAGGCATGAAGGGTATAATCAAGTTTGATGGCTCAACTTCAGAAGAGTTTGAAATCAAGAGTGGAGTTAAGCAAGGTTGTGTACTAGCCCCCACCCTCTTTGGGATATACTTTTCACTTCTACTGAAATATGCCTTTCGTGATCAGGATGACGGTATATACATTCACTCACGCTCAGATGGTGGCCTCTATAATGCTCAGAGATTGTAGGCCAAGACCAAAATTAGCAGGGTACTAATCAGAGAGTTGCTTTTTGCGGATGATGCTGCGATTACGACCCACTCTGAGGAAGAATTACAACATCTACTATCTGTATTCTCCAATGCTTGCTCTGAATTTGGTTTAACAATTAACAAAAAGAAGACACAGATTATGTCACAAGGTACACATGGTGTACCATCAATCTTTATTGACGACGCCGAACTGGAGATAGTAGACAATTTTACATATCTAGGATCAGAGGTAAATAGCAAATTATCCCTCGATCAGGAAATCAACATCAGGATTGGCAAGGCAGCAACAACAATGAACATGTTAGCAAAAAGAGTCTGGGAGAACAGGAAGCTTACTGCCAAAACAAAAGTCCTCGTCAACGAAACCTGTGTCCTTAGTACTCTTCTTTATGGCAGTGAAACCTGGACAACTTACTCACGCCAAGAGAAACGTTTAAACAGCTTTCATATGCGGTGTCTGCGAAGAATTCTTGGTATTAAGTGGCAAGACAAAATCACAAATACTGAAGTATTGGAAAGATCAGGTTGTGTGACGGTGTATTCCATGCTCAGTCTTCGTAGACTTAGATGGATAGGACACATTAGGAGGATGGATGATGGTAGAATACCAAAGGTCATCTTTTTTGGGGAATTACAGACGGGTAGGAGATCTCAGGGTCGGCCTCTACTACGATACAAAGATGTGTGTAAGCGGGACATGATTGATACAGGCATTGATAATGCACATTGGGAGCACGTCGCCGCTGAACGTGTTGCATGGAGGGCAACTATCAGAAATGGAATAAAGACAAAGGAGAAAATGATTGCAGATAAAGCACAGACAGAGCGTGAGAGACGTAAGATGGTGTAAAATGGTGGAAGTGACCATGTTTTCACATGCACCTACTGTGGGCAAACATTTGCAGCAAGAATTGGCCTTACCAGCCACACTCGCCACGGCCATGGATCGTAGTTATTAAGCCTTTTTGAAGCACAATGTACCAAACTATCGACTGTCAAGACGGAAAGGTGCCAATGTATGTATGTTAGAAATTTTGGATTCTGGATCATAATGGTGAATCCAAGTCTCATCTACCATCACCATGGTCGTCAACATGTTTTTCGACCCCCACATGTTGAGCAACTGGCCACAGAAATCAACCCGTGTTTGTTTCTGTTCACATGTCAGCAGGCGCGGGACCCAGCGGGCACACACATTTCTCATGTTCAGTCTGTTGTGTAATATTCTAAAAACTGTACTCTTACTCAGTTTTGTTGAATCCGATATCTCTGCAATTGTCATTTTGCAATCCTGGTCTATGATTTTCTTCACGTTTCCAGCATTTGCATCATTGCACTCT
>OY992882.1:84839230-84886216 GCA_963921405.1 Cepaea hortensis | reverse complement strand
AAGAAGAAGGAGAAGAAGAAGGAGAAGGAGAAGAAGAAGAAGAAGAAGAAGAAGAAGAAGAAGAAGAAGAAGAAGAAGAAGAAGAAGAAGAAGAAGAAGAAGAAGAAGAAGAAGAAGAAGAAGAAGAAGAAGAAGAAGAAGAAGAAGAAGAAGAAGAAGAAGAAGAAGAAGAAGAAACGTTATGGCAAAAGTAGTCGTTAGGAAGATTGAAAACACACTCGTCAATAAAATTATGTCAAAAGCGCAGCGTGAAGAGAGTTAACCTGATATATAAAACATGCACCGTTGCATGAAGTCCTACACGGACAATAAGAAGACAACATGAGAGGTGGCATTGGAATAGTGACTTGTTATGAAAATGCAAAATATAACCCAAAAAAAATATCACGTGCGATCAGAAAGTGAGTGAGACAGGCCTTCAAGTGTCAGATGAAAATCGTAAACTAGTTAGAGACATCAGACGCTACAATTACTGTAGCATGTTGTGATGAAAAATAAATGTGAAAACTTAGCGACTAACATGAAGGGATGAAAGCCAAGGAAAGGTAAAGAGATAAATATCTGGATGGCTTGGCTACAGCATATAGTCGAGACAAGGTTTGAAGATTGAGCACAACCCTCCACTGGCAACGCTGATCATATTCCGGTACGAAATTTGGGTCTTGTCCACGCCAGACTGGAAGCACCAGACTCGAATTTCGCTCTTGTTTGAGCTAGTCAGTAGTGCGTATCCCTGACTGGACTGGGGTCGAACTCCGGATCACTGGCGTGCGCAACCACTATACCAAACGACCCACGCTAGACGTGACCAAATTATTACACTAGAATATCACAATGTCACCTACTGTAGGCCATAGCTCTGGTTTGTACCGGCATACGATCAGCGTTGTCAGTGGTGGGTTGTGCTCAGTCTTAAAACAAGAATACAGACCTGGTCAGAGCCTTTGGTGATTGTGTCAGATAGCGAAATATGACCATCCGCGCTTATCAGTATGACACATAGTGATATGGAGCATGATAATAAATAGACGTGTATCTATACATATTGAAGTACAACGTGCCTTCATTGGTACTTTGGATGGCACGGAGAGTCCAGCACACATGTTCTGAAAGATGACATTGTGTAGTTTAAGAAACTTGGTCCAGGCCTCAATCGCCTCATGAGCATGAGCTTTGCCTTTCAGCCTCTCTTCCATGAAACTCAAAAGCGATACTGAGATATTCTGAAATGCATAACACTAGTTTCAAATGATGTAATTAACATATTGAAAACCACCAATCTATAACACTAGTTTCAAGGGATACAACTAAAATATAAGTTTGGTTTGCAGGGATATCACTAAATATTACACTGTTTGAATGAATACCACAAACATATGATACTAGTTCAAAGAAAACTGCCAACCTATAACACTAGTTTTGAAAGGATACAACTAAATGATACGGTTGATGTACAGGGATATCACTAAATATAACACTGGTTGAAGGCATGCCACTAACATTTGACATTAGCTCAAAGAAACTCACCATCTTTTAACACTGGTTTCAAGGGATACAAATAAATTATAAGATTAGTGTATAAATTATATATATATATATATATATATATATATATATATATATATATATATATATATATCATGTACCATGCCGGAAAGCGTGGGCGGTTATGACTCGCCATTTCACTCGATCACCAGTGTCGTGGATCAGCTCAGTGTTCCTGTCTCGTCCATGCCATGTGGCCAAGCCATCCAGGTATTTTCCTCTCGGTCTTCCTATAGGTCTGTTCCCTTCGATCTTGCCAGTCGTCACTAAGTTCTCCAATCCATTTCTTCTCATAACATGTCCAACAAATTTTGACTGTCTACGTCTAATTTCTCTAATCAGTTTGCGATGTTCATTTGTCTCCTGTAGTACTTGTTCATTGGTTTTTCTGTCTGTCCATGGTATTCTTAGCATTTTCCTCAGCCATCAGATGCTTTTCAGCTTGACTGCTCATTGTCCAAGTTTCACATCCATACAAAAGAACAGGCTCTATGTATCCCCTCAACACTCTTTTTCTCGTTTCAATTGACATCTTTTTATTGGTCAGAATGTTTTTCATCTTGCTAAAGGCTACTTTCGCCATGGCGATTCTTGTTCTAATCTCTTCAAGGCATCTCCCATCAGATGTTATTACTGTTTCAAGATAATTGTACCGATTCACTTGTTGAAGAATATTTCCATTTACTTGTATATTACATTGTGGCACTTCTTCCTTCCTAGTGACGACCATAACCTGAGTCTTTTTACAATTTAATTCTAACCCCAGTTGCTCACTGTGTACAACAACCACATCTACTAATTGTTGCAGGTGCTGCGCATTGTCTGCAATTAATACTGTATCATCTGCATATCTAATGTTATTGATGTTTCGTCCTCCAATGCTGATTCCATTTATATCCTCTACATTTCTGAAAATATTTTCACTGTATAGGGAAAAAAGATCTGGAGACATCACACATCCCTGCCTAACACCTCTCTTAATTGGCTGATACTGTCCCACTTCATTATCAATCCTTATTGCAGCGTGTTGTTTCCAATATATGTTTTTTTTTTATAAGTCTAATGTCTTTCCCATCAATTTGTAGATCTGCAAGCATATCCACCATGCTGACATGTCTAACTCTATCAAAAGCCTTTGTATAGTCAATAAAGCAAAGATGTATATCCTTGTTTACTTCTATAGCACGTTCAATAACTGTTCGCAGCATATACACAGCATTTACTGTACCCTTTCCTTCTACACACCCGCATTGTTCTTCCCCTATTTCAGGTTGTATCTTCTTCCTCACTCTTTGCATGATAATTCTCAGCAAAATCTTTGTGATGTGACTCATTATACTAATTGTTCTATGTTGATCACATCCAAGGTTCCTGATTTCTTTGGGATGGCAATAAATACAGAGTTACTTAATTCAGGAGGTATATCTCCAGTATCATATAATGTGTTCAGCAGTCTGGTGACTTGCTCTAGTCCATATTCTTCTAAAGCTTTAATCATTTCTGTTGTGATGTTATCTGCACCGGGGGCCTTGCCAGCTTTCATATGCTTAAGAACATTTCGAACCTTCATCTCCAAAATTGGCGGTCCTTCATTATTAAATCTAATATCATACTGTTCGTCTCTGTTATCATCATAAAGGTGTTTCACATAATCTGTCCATACATGTAGAATCTGGTCTTTTTCTATTATGATTTTGCCATCTTCAGTTTTTAGACACCCTGTTGATGTACTTGTTCTTTTATTAGTAAGTTCCTGAATTCTTTTGTGCACTAATTTGGTATTTTGACTGTTGTGTTGGTTTTCAATTTCTAAGCACTTTTCCTCAAGCCATGCTTCTTTTGCCTCCTTACATAATATTCTGACTTGTCTGTGAATTTCTTCATATTTGACAGAATTATTTTTGTTGAGTCTTCTTATTTCCATGAGGTGTAAAATTTCTTCAGTCATCCATTTCTTACGACCCACCTTCTTTAATTTTGGAATAGTTGTTTCTGTAGCCACATTGATTGAATTCTTCAAAGTTTCCCATTGATCATCCACATCCTGGAATAGGATCTCTAGATAAGACAAAATTTCAAATCTGTTCTGTACTTCTATGTTGAATTTGTTTTGTATTTCCTTGTCATTACTCAATGTACACAAATCATATTTAGTGTTTCCATGAGGTTTGCTATTCTTCTGTTGTTTTAGACGTAATTGCGTTATGCCTGTTTACAGCTCAGCTGCGATATTTGAACCTTTTGCTCTACACATCCGACTTCTTCACGTTAGCCGGGTTACCTTCCCAGGTGTTTGGTAGAACGTTTGACTCTCACTGTTGTGGTGTTATCCCCATCCCAGCTGATCCATTTAGAACAGCCAACGACATCCCGGTCTGCCCTCAAGGGAAGGCAGGGACAGACCATGGGCAATACCCGCCTTCCAAAGAGGCTTAAATAATTGCAGAGCCGACACATAGTGCTCTGGTACTGGGCTCACCCAAGAAATCGGTACGTCCTGCACATGGCTGCTTAGCCTCACTTCCTTATATTGAGCTTCCGTTCACCACAGTCTATGCCCCTGGAAACCGGAAGAATGCAGTCTGCAGATGAAATCCGCACAATGAGCTTTCGAGTCGGACTTTCCACGTAATAGATTTGTTATATAAGCAATATTTCCTTTCGTGCCACTGGGACGCTTTTTCTACCTTTGATTATGTCCACACAATGCGCTTTAGATTCGGACTTTCCACGTAATGGATTTGCAAGCGGAGCAATATTTCATTTCGTGCCGCTGGGACGCTTTTGCCACTGACATACCAGTGGCATGAAGTGTGGCAGGGTGAGAACTTCTTCATGCACCTTTAGATGTCAACCTGAATGTAGTTAAAGAAAGCTGAAGTCAACTTGGGCTTGTTGACATCTCCATAGAGCTTGTCCTCAAATGAAGCAGTTGTGGGTCACGCTGACGTCGTTTGACAACAGACTTTGTGGAGTTCTCGACAGAGAAGACAGTGCAATTTGATTCTGGAACGAATTGGCCTGGCTACGGAAAGTTGGCGTTTGTCAGTGGCTTTAATGTGGATAAAACATGGAAGGATCTTGTAACAGATTGATAACGCCACTTATCCAGAGACGGCGGGTTGAAACCTAGACGGAATCTAGGCAGCGGCGAAGACAGACTGTGTAAACGAGAGGACATACACAGAGGTACAAGAACAATGGCGAACACTTTATAACAGGTTTGGTGTATTTTGAATATGCATTGTAACTATAATTCAGACGCCCGACTGGTAATAACAGGCAGTCTGGAAGCTCAAGGTATTCATTACAACGAATAGTTTCAGCTGTCGATTAAACGGCAGTGATATTGTTCAACTCAGCAGTTACTTCATCTTTTAAGTTTACAGTTGGCTTCAGTTGCTGTTACATTGATTCAAGTATTATTGTGCCAAACTCTAGTTATACCTGCTGTGTGGTTCATAACGTTATTAGACAGAATATCCTAATTAAGGAGAGTCAGCAGCTTGGCAGGGATCACTCTAACATGTAACACTGGTGTAAAGGGATGAATCTAACATTTACACTGGTGTAATGGGACGACTCTAACATTTACACTGGTGCAAAGGGATAACTAATATTTATACTGGTGTAAAGGGATCACTCTAACACGTAACACTGGTTTAAAGGGATGAATCTAACATTTACACTGGTGTAAAGGGACGACTCTAATATTTACACTGGTGTAAAGGGATAACTCTAATATTTATATTCGTGTAAAGGAATCACTCTAACATGTAACACTAGTGTAAAAGGATGAATCTAACGTTTACACGGGTGTAAAGGGACGTTTCTAACATTTACACTGGTGCAAAGGGATAACTCTAATATTTACACTGGTGCCAAGGGATCACTCTAACATTTAACACTGGTGTAAAGGGTAGACTCTGACAAATAGCATTGGTCTCAAGTACAGCCTCTAAAATAGAACATTTAACATTTAATGGATGTTTCCAACATAAACACAAAGGAAAAAGTCCTTTACGAGATGGCGCGATCAACCCCAGCGTGATTTCCAAGACAATTTTACGTTCAATAGTTTGATTATGTGGTTGTTTCGGGATTTGAAATTTAAATATTGAGCACAACCCACTACTGGCAACGCCGATCGCATTCTGGTATGAACCTAAGGCCTATCCACGTCAATCTGGAAGCACTATACTCGAGTTTCGCCCTCGTTTGAGCTCGTCAGTAGTGCATATCCCTGACCGGATCCGGAAACAGTCCCGGATCACGCGTGTGAAGCGGGTGTGTAACCACGCGGCACACACTGGACACACCAAATTATCACAACAGAACATCACAACGCTACCCATCGTAGGCTATGCTCAAGATTGCCCAATCGCCGCGACCGACGTCCGTCAATCGATGGGACCCGAACGATCAGGTCTTCTCACTGGCAAGGAACACTAGGCCTCCTAAATCCAGGGAGCAATAATAAATTGATTATGTGGTTGTTTCGGGATTTGAAATTTAAATATTGAGCACAACCCACTACTGGCAACGCCGATCGCATTCTGGTATGAACCTAAGGCCTATCCACGTCAATCTGGAAGCACTATACTCGAGTTTCGCCCTCGTTTGAGCTCGTCAGTAGTGCATATCCCTGACCGGATCCGGAAACAGTCCCGGATCACGCGTGTGAAGCGGGTGTGTAACCACGCGGCACACACTGGACACACCAAATTATCACAACAGAACATCACAACGCTACCCATCGTAGGCTATGCTCAAGATTGCCCAATCGCCGCGACCGACGTCCGTCAATCGATGGGACCCGAACGATCAGGTCTTCTCACTGGCAAGGAACACCAGGCCTCCTAAATCCAGGGAGCAATAATAAATTGATTATGTGGTTGTTTCGGGATTTGAAATTTAAATATTGAGCACAACCCACTACTGGCAACGCCGATCGCATTCTGGTATGAACCTAAGGCCTATCCACGTCAATCTGGAAGCACTATACTCGAGTTTCGCCCTCGTTTGAGCTCGTCAGTAGTGCATATCCCTGACCGGATCCGGAAACAGTCCCGGATCACGCGTGTGAAGCGGGTGTGTAACCACGCGGCACACACTGGACACACCAAATTATCACAACAGAACATCACAACGCTACCCATCGTAGGCTATGCTCAAGATTGCCCAATCGCCGCGACCGACGTCCGTCAATCGATGGGACCCGAACGATCAGGTCTTCTCACTGGCAAGGAACACTAGGCCTCCTAAATCCAGGGAGCAATAATAAATTGATTATGTGGTTGTTTCGGGATTTGAAATTTAAATATTGAGCACAACCCACTACTGGCAACGCCGATCGCATTCTGGTATGAACCTAAGGCCTATCCACGTCAATCTGGAAGCACTATACTCGAGTTTCGCCCTCGTTTGAGCTCGTCAGTAGTGCATATCCCTGACCGGATCCGGAAACAGTCCCGGATCACGCGTGTGAAGCGGGTGTGTAACCACGCGGCACACACTGGACACACCAAATTATCACAACAGAACATCACAACGCTACCCATCGTAGGCTATGCTCAAGATTGCCCAATCGCCGCGACCGACGTCCGTCAATCGATGGGACCCGAACGATCAGGTCTTCTCACTGGCAAGGAACACCAGGCCTCCTAAATCCAGGGAGCAATAATAAATTGATTATGTGGTTGTTTCGGGATTTGAAATTTAAATATTGAGCACAACCCACTACTGGCAACGCCGATCGCATTCTGGTATGAACCTAAGGCCTATCCACGTCAATCTGGAAGCACTATACTCGAGTTTCGCCCTCGTTTGAGCTCGTCAGTAGTGCATATCCCTGACCGGATCCGGAAACAGTCCCGGATCACGCGTGTGAAGCGGGTGTGTAACCACGCGGCACACACTGGACACACCAAATTATCACAACAGAACATCACAACGCTACCCATCGTAGGCTATGCTCAAGATTGCCCAATCGCCGCGACCGACGTCCGTCAATCGATGGGACCCGAACGATCAGGTCTTCTCACTGGCAAGGATCACCAGGCCTCCTAAATCCAGGGAGCAATAATAAATTGATTATGTGGTTGTTTCGGGATTTG
Source organism: Cepaea hortensis (assembly GCA_963921405.1). Lineage (NCBI taxonomy): Eukaryota > Metazoa > Mollusca > Gastropoda > Stylommatophora > Helicidae > Cepaea > Cepaea hortensis. The sequence goes on along the minus strand of OY992882.1, from coordinate 84,878,555 downwards.
AAATTTAAATATTGAGCACAACCCACTACTGGCAACGCCGATCGCATTCTGGTATGAACCTAAGGCCTATCCACGTCAATCTGGAAGCACTATACTCGAGTTTCGCCCTCGTTTGAGCTCGTCAGTAGTGCATATCAATAGTTTGCCATTGCTTTCTGAACAAGACAACAACTTTGAAGTCCACCCCCAATGCCAGTGTGGCATTGAACGCCCAACCTCGCCATCAGTGCGCCGGAAGTTTAAGAGCGAGGGCTCTTATTACTACTGGCAACGTCGATTACTTCACACACCAACTTAATCACTAAAGAAGTCAGAACGATTCCCTACGAACAGATCAAGTCCTACCTCCATGTCGGCGAGAGTAACTCCAGTGAGGTAGTGGCCTCTGGTCCGTTTCTCAATCAAGGCCACAAGGATATCAGGGTCGTCAGTATAGTCCACGTACTTGGAGAGTTCACCAAACACGGAGATAACATGGGCACGAAAGTCATTGTTATGCTCCAGTTTGCCTTCCTTATCTATAAACATCGGGAAGAAGTCTTTCACGTATGGTTGCTCGTCGAACAGCCTAGTAAGAGACAAAAGAAATCGTCATTTGAAATTTAAAGTTAATATTTGGGTCAATATCCCCACCTGCTCACGAAAGGAGAATTGTATGTTGGATGATATTCCCACGTGCTCATGGTGGGAGAATTGTATGTTGGATGATATTCCCACGTGCTCGTGATCGGAGAATTGTATGTTGGATGATATTCCCAACTGGGAGGTCAGCATGGCCGAATGGATAAGAGAGCTGATTCTTAAACATCCAGTGTGCTGATGCAGATGTTTGGGGCGGGGAGGGGGGGGGGGGGGTTACCAGTGATTTGGACTAAAATGTTGACTCTCGTCCTTGACTTGAGGACGTAAATTACAAGTACATCTCCACTGATGTCGAAGTGGGTTCGCCTAATGGCGAGGGACAATGGTTATAGGGAAAGCTAATCCACACACAAAGAAATCAGTCCAGTGCTACTAGAAGTAGCTGTTATGGAGTACGCTTGAGTTCAAAGCGAGGGAACGACCAAAAAAAATATTCACAATTGGTGGTGACGAGAGGAACGCGCGGAATCATAATTCCTCAAGTGCTCGTTATCGGAGGTCAGTTCATGGGATGGTCTAGACGGGAGGTCAACGCGCGGAATCATAATTCCTCAAGTGCTCGTTATCGGAGGTCAGTTCATGGGATGGTCTAGACGGGAGGTCAACGCGCGGAATCATAATTCCTCAAGTGCTCGTTATCGGAGGTCAGTTCATGGGATGGTCTAGACGGGAGGTCAACGCGCAGAATCATAATTCCTCAAGTGCTCGTTATCGGAAGTCAGTTCATGGGATGGTCTAGACGGGAGGTCAACGCGCGGAATCATAATTCCTCAAGTGCTCGTTATCGGAGGTCAGTTCATGGGATGGTCTAGACGGGAGGTCAACGCGCGGAATCATAATTCCTCAAGTGCTCGTTATCGGAGGTCAGTTCATGGGATGGTCTAGACGGGAGGTCAACGCGCAGAATCATAATTCCTCAAGTGCTCGTTATCGGAGGTCAGTTCATGGGATGGTCTAGACGGGAGGTCAACGCGCGGAATCATAATTCCTCAAGTGCTCGTTATCGGAGGTCAGTTCATGGGATGGTCTAGACGGGAGGTCAACGCGCGGAATCATAATTCCTCAAGTGCTCATTATCGGAGGTCAGTTCATGGGATGGTCTAGACGGGAGGTCAACGCGCAGAATCATAATTCCTCAAGTGCTCGTTATCGGAGGTCAGTTCATGGGATGGTCTAGACGGGAGGTCAACGCGCGGAATCATAATTCCTCAAGTGCTCGTTATCGGAGGTCAGTTCATGGGATGGTCTAGACGGGAGGTCAACGCGCGGAATCATAATTCCTCAAGTGCTCGTTATCGGAGGTCAGTTCATGGGATGGTCTAGACGGGAGGTCAACGCGCAGAATCATAATTCCTCAAGTGCTCGTTATCGGAGGTCAGTTCATGGGATGGTCTAGACGGGAGGTCAACGCGCGGAATCATAATTCCTCAAGTGCTCGTTATCGGAGGTCAGTTCATGGGATGGTCTAGACGGGAGGTCAACGCGCAGAATCATAATTCCTCAAGTGCTCGTTATCGGAGGTCAGTTCATGGGATGGTCTAGACGGGAGGTCAACGCGCGGAATCATAATTCCTCAAGTGCTCGTTATCGGAGGTCAGTTCATGGGATGGTCTAACGGGAGGTCAACGCGCGGAATCATAATTCCTCAAGTGCTCGTTATCGGAGGTCAGTTCATGGGATGGTCTAGACGGGAGGTCAACGCGCGGAATCATAATTCCTCAAGCGCTCGTTATCGGAGGTCAGTTCATGGGATGGTCTAGACGGGAGGTCAACGCGCGGAATCATAATTCCTCAAGTGCTCGTTATCGGAGGTCAGTTCATGGGATGGTCTAGACGGGAGGTCAACGCGCGGAATCATAATTCCTCAAGTGCTCGTTATCGGAGGTCAGTGCATGGGATGGTCTAGACAGGAGGTCAGTTTTTGTGACATTGGTCTCAGGCGCTCGCTAAGATGATGATGAGTTTTAGGGACGATGGTCTGCATTCATCCTTCATGTGTCATGCCGATAAGCGTGTGCGGTCATGTTTTGCCGTCTCATTCGATCACTAGAGTCGTGGATCAGCTCCGTGTTTCTTTTTCGACCATGTCACGTGGCCAAGCCATCCAGGTATTTACTTCTCGGTCTTCCCCTTGGTCTCTTCCCTTTGATCTTGCCAGTTGTCACCAAGTTCTCCAATTCATTTCTTCCAATAACATGCCAAACAAATGTTGACTGTCTACGTCTAATGTCTCTAATCAGTTTACGATCTTCATTTGTTTCTTGAAGGACTAGTTCATTGGGTTTTCTGTCTGTCCATAGTATTCTTTGCATTTTACTCAGAAACCACATTTCCTCAGCCATCAAATATTTTTCAGCTTGTCTGCTCATTGTCCACGCTTCACATCCATACAGAAGTACCAGTTCAATGTAGCACTTCAACACTCTTTTTCTCGTTTCAATTGATATCTTTTTATTGGTCAGTATGTTTTTCCTCTTGCAAAAGGGTACCTTCGCAATGGCAATTCTTGTTCTAATCTCTTTAAGGCATATCCCATCAGATGTTATGACTCTTCCGAGATAACTATACCGATTCAATTGTTTAAGAATATGCCTATTTACTTGTATACATTGTGGTATTTCCTTCTTCCCAGTGACGACAATAATCTGTGTCTTCTGACAATTCATTTCTAACCCTAGTTATTCATTGTGTGCAACAATCGCATCTACTAAATGTTGCAGGCCCTATTCATTGTCTGCAATCAAGACTGTATTATCTGCATATCTATTGTTATTGATGTATTGTCCCCCAATGTTGATTCCTTCTATATCTTCTATAATTCTGAAAATATGTTCACTGTACAATGAAACAAGATCTGGAGACATTACACATCCCTGTCTCACACCTTTCTTAATAGGCGAATATTGACTTACTTCATTATCAATTCTTATGGCCGCTTGGTGTTTCCAATATATGTTGTTTACAAATCTAAGGTCTTTTCTCATCAATTTGTAGATCTTCAAGCATCCTTGTCATGTCAACATGTCTCACTTTATCGAAAGCCTTTGTGTAGTCAATAAAGCAAAGGTGTAGGTCTTTGTTTACTATAGAACGTTCAATTACTGTTCTCAGTATATACACATCATTTACTGTACTCTTGCCTTCTACAAACCCACATTGTTCTTCTCCTGTTTCATGTTGTATTTTCTTCCTAGCTCTTTGCATGATAATTCTTAGCAAAATCTTCGCGAAGTGACTCATTATACTAATTGTTCCATGTTTATCACATTCCAAGGCTCTTGATTTCTTTGGGATTACAATAAATACAGAATTTCATAATTCATGATGTATATCTCCAGTATCATATATTAAATTCAGCAGTCTGGTAACTTTGTCTATTCCATATTCTTCTAAAGCATTAATCATTTTTGTTGTTATGGTGTCTGAACCGGGAGTCTTGCTAGTTTTAATATGGTTAAGAGCATTTTGAACCTCCATCTTCAAAATTGATGGTCCTTCATTATTATTTTGAATATCATACTGTTCTTCTCTGTTATTATCATAAATGTTTTTCACATAATCTGACCATACATGTAAAATCTGATCTTTTTCTATTATGATTTTTCCATCTGTCTTTAGGCAGCCTGCTGATGTACGTGTTCTTTGAATAGTAAGCTCTTGAATTCTTTTGTGCATTAGTTTGGTATTTTTACTGTTGTGTTTCAATTTCTATGCAATTTTTCTCGAACCATACTTCTTTTTCCTCCTTACATAATGTTCTGACTTTTATGTGAATTTCTTCACATTTGGCAGGATTATTTTTGTTCTGTCTTCTTGTTTCCATTAGTTGTAAAATTTCTTCAGTCATCCATGTCTTACGACCCACTTTCTTTAATTTTGTAATAGATTTTTCTGCAGCCAAACTGGTTGAATTCTTCAACATTTCCTAGTGATCATCCACATCTTGAAATAGAATCTCTAGATCAGACTATATATCAAATTTGTTCTTTACTTCTATGTTAGGATGGTCTCAAGTCATCGTTAAGACGTGTGGTCAATATTTGGGACATTGGTCTCAACCGCTCGTTAATAAGATGGTGAGTTTTAGGAACGATGGTCTAAAGTGCTCGTTAAGGAGGGAGGATAGTATTTGTGACGATGGTCTCAAGTGCACTTAAGACGATGGTCACATTTTGGGACGAAGGTCTCAAGTGCTCGTTAAGAAGCGAGGATAATTTTTGGAATACGTTTCTATGAAAACGATTTCCCTCAAATTAAGCTCATTGCAAATTAACCATGAAATTGTTGACTTGAAATATAGATGTACTGCGAATATGGATACATGTGAAGAACACAAATAATGCAAAATATAGATTTACTGCGGATATGGATGCATGTGAAGAACACGAGTAATGCAAAATATAGATTTACTGGAGATATGGATACATGTTTAGTTTAGTTTATTTTAGTCGAAGGATCAACATCACGGCACACGGGTGCAACCCATAAGTGCTCCGTTCTCCTCCTAACTCAAACCCGAGTCTGGAGAAACTCAGCTCAGTGCACGAACTCCGTAGCACCGGCGAGGATCCTGAATTACTTTCTGTAGATTTTTAACTCTAAATTTTGCCCGGGTAGCGCCGATAGGCTACTCTTTTTCGATTCCAACTGCCAAGGGATTTTTTTACGTGCGCAACAATACACACTGGCGTCCGATCTCACTACCTAGAGCCCAGGGGAAATTTTACTACTAGAAGTCCACGAGAAAAAATCCCGGTCATTACTGGGGCTTGAACCCGGGACCTCCAGCACTCGAGGCGGACACCGTACCTCGCGACAACGCAGCCTCCCTATATAGATATATGGATACATGTGATGAACACAACTAATGGAAAATATAGATTTACTGCGGATGTGGATACATGTGAAGAACACAGCTAATACAAAATATAGATTTACTGCGGATATGGATACATGTGAAGAATATAACTAATGCAAAAGAAATTTAACAAAAAGTAAGTTTCTTGTCTTCAACAAGACATATCAGATAACCCCAGCAGATTTTTTCGTTGTTTGCAATTTACTACTCAATATTACGTTCAGTAGTTTGCCATTTATTTCTGGACGACTGACGGTCTTTCCATTGTGAAAATCAACGCTAGGCGATCTGATTTTAAATGGCCTGCAGCTGATTTCGGACCCCGTATGCGGGATTGTGAGATTGCTTTCACTACCTTTAAGCCATAGACGCTGGTCATAAGCAAGCAATAAAGTAAGTAAATGACTCTTGTGTACGCCATGTGTCCATTGTTCACGTGGTGTTAGATCCCATATTTTAATAGATCAACCAGCACTCGGTGAATAATGCAGTCAGTATCATACCGGCCGCCTTTATTTCCCAAGGTATTTCCTGGTAGCCACTTTTTCCTGGGTTGAACTTGGGAGCCCAGTTAAATTAAACAAAATCGATTCCTTGATTCCTCCTCGATGCTGCGGATCGAACCGATAACCACAGGGTCCGCAGGACGTCTGCCGCTACGCCATCACGACTCCCTATAGCAAATATTCATAATTTATTAAAGAATAAACTGAGCGATTTTAGCTGAAGCAAAATCGGGTATAGTATTCTCAGATTCAGTCAAATATCTAATAAACAGCCCAATAACAAGTGTTCTTACTTTATGAAAAACATTGATCCCGTTTCCTTCAAACTGGCATATTTGAACAAATTTAACCACGACTCTTTAATCAGAGCAATTTCTCTGGGGGTTAAGCCGGATGTGGGGTCAGGGGTTGATAAATCCGTCCTTTTGCGCGCACACACATTACCCATTGTGAAAACTTCGCATGCAAATATCCGACTGATAAGAATTTACATTAAGCTTCTGCTGTGTTGCCTTGCAGTGTTCCTCATGCGAACATTCAGTTTCTACTTGGAACTGATATTCGTCATTTACCTGACACCTAGAAGGTGAAATAAAACATTATGGTTAGACACTGTTTGAGCATCTAACGAGGATAGATATATAACATTAACGTCATTTGTCACGCCCACGGTTATAATCGCGAGATACACTAACATAAATCGTCACATCATCGTTGATATACATAACATACATTAACGTGCATCGTCACATCCACGTTGATATACATGACATACATTAACATAAATCGTCACATCATCGTTGATATACATGACATACATTAACGTGCATCGTCACATCCACGTTGATATACATGACATACATTAACATAAATCGTCACATCCACGTTGATATACATGACATACATTAACATAAATCGTCACATCCACGTTGATATATATGACATACATTATCATAAATCGTCACACCCTCGTTGATATACATGACATACATTAACATAAATCGCCACATCCACTTTGATATAAATGACATACATTAACATAAATCGTCACATCCACGTTGATATACATGACATACATTAACATAAATCGTCACATCCACGTTGATATACATGATATACATTAACATAAATCGTCACATCCACGTTAATATACATGACATACATTAACATAAATCGTCACATCCACGTTGATATACATGACATACATTAACATAAATCGTCACACCCACGTTGATATGTATGACATACATTAACATAAATCGCCACATCCACTTTGATATACATGACATACATTAACATAAATCGTGACACCCACGTTGATATATATGACATACATTAACATAAATCGTCACATCCACGTTGATATACATGACATACATTAACATAAATGGTCACACCCTCGTTGATATATATGACATACATTAACATAAAACGTCACATCCACTTTGATATACATGACATACATTAACATAAATCGTCACACCCACGTTGATATATATGACATACATTAACATAAATCGTCACATCATCGTTGATATACATGACATACATTAACATAAATCGTCACATCCACGTTGATATACATGACATACATTAACATAAATCGTCACACCCACGTTGATATATATGACATACATTAACATAAATCGTCACATCATCGTTGATATACATGACATACATTAACATAAATCGTCACACCCACGTTAATATATATGACATACATTAACATAAATCGTCACATCCACGTTGATATACATGACATACATTAACATAAATCGTCACACCCACGTTGATATATATGACATACATTAACATAAATCGTCACATCCACGTTGATATACATGACATACATTAACATAAATCGTCACATCCACGTTGATATACATGACATACATTAACATAGATCGTCACACCCTCGTTGATATATATGACATACATTAACATAAATCGTCACATCCACGTTGATATACATGACATACATTAACATAAATCGTCACACCCACGTTGATATATATATGACATACATTAACATAAATCGTCACATCCACTTTGATATACATGACATACATTAACATAAATCGTCACATCCACGTTGATATACATGACATACATTAACATAAATCGTCACACCCACGTTGATATATATGACATACATTAACATAAATCGTCACATCCACGTTGATATACATGACATACATTAACATAAATCGTCACATCCACGTTGATATACATGACATACATTAACATAAATCGTCACACCCTCGTTGATATGCATGACATACATTAACATAAATCGTCACATCCACGTTGATATACATGACATACATTAACATAAATCATCACACCCACGTTGATATATATGACATACATTAACATAAATCGTCACATCCACTTTGATATACATGACATACATTAACATAAATCGTGACACTCACGTTGATATATATGACATACATTAACATAAATCGTCACATCCACGTTGATATACATGACATACATTAACATAAATGGTCACACCCTCGTTGATATACATGACATACATTAACATAAATCGTCACATCCACTTTGATATACATGACATACATTAACATAAATCGTCACACCCACGTTGATATATATGACATACATTAACATAAATCGTCACATCATCGTTGATATACATGACATACATTAACATAAATCGTCACATCCACGTTGATGTACATGACATACATTAACATAAATCGGCACACCCACGTTGATATATATGACATACATTAACATAATTCGTCACATCATCGTTGATATACATGACATACATTAACATAAATCGTCACACTCACGTTGATTTATATGACATACATTAACATAAATCGTCACATCCACGTTGATATACATGACATACATTAACATAAACCGTCACATCCACGTTGATATACATGACATACATTAACATAAATCGTCACATCCACGTTGATGTACATGACATACATTAACATAAATCGTCACACCCACGTTGATATATATGACATACATTAACATAAATCGTCACACCCACGTTGATATATATGACATACATTAACATAAATCGTCACATCCACGTTGATATACATGACATACATTAACATAAATCGTCACATCCACGTTGATATACATGACATACATTAACATAAATCGTCACACCCTCGTTGATATATATGACATACATTAACATAAATCGTCACATCCACGTTGATATACATGACATACATTAACATAAATCGTCACATCCACGTTGATATACATGACATACATTAACATAAATCGTCACACCCACGTTGATATATACGACATACATTAACATAAATCGTTACACCCACGTTGATATACATGACATACATTAACATAAATCGTCACATCCACGTTGATATACATGACATACATTAACATAAATCATCACACCCACTTTGATATACATGGGGACTTCCGGTCCCCAGCATGCGGTTAGGCATTGAACCGCTATGGCCTCTGGAGTATTTATCCTTGTTGCTGTGGTTTGCATGTCGCATTTTCCTCATGTTGGACTGGTAGTATATGGTTCCGTCGCCCTGCTACTGAGTGAGCTGTGATATTCACGTGGAATGCTTTTACGTGTCCGCTTTTGTTTGTACAGTGACCTGCATGTTCGGAACAATGGCTACAGGCTGTTGCTGAATTGACTGATTTGCCTTTTTGGTTGACGAGTGCATTTTTCAGGAGACTCATGCGAGTCGGCGCTGGAGCTACGGAGTTCGTGCTTTATGCGACGCTTTCGGCTGGTCGCCCTGCGGATAGAGACAGAGCCATGTGAGAAAACCCAAGTCAATGAAGTCTTTCTGGTGACTGCCGATTCCATCGGCGATTAACTGTGGTTTCCGTGGGGACTTTTGTGTCGGCATTCTGGCGGCGGCATTATGCACAGTGTACCTGTGCGGGCTGTTGGATTGCCGAGACTCCTGTCTGTTCCACTTTTCACATTGGACAGTGGGGAGCATTTTGTGTGATATTCACTGGTACAGGAACAGAGCATAATGGGGACAACCCGTTGCCGTGAAGTTGGAATCTCGACTAACCAACCAACCAACCAACCAACCAACCAACCAACCGACCGACCGACCGACCGACCGACCGACCGACCGACCGACCGACCGACCGACCGACCGACCGACCGACCAACCGACCGACCGACCGACCTACCAACCAACCAACCAACCAACTAACCAACCAACCAACCAACTAACTAACTAACTAACTAACTGACTAACTAACTAACTAATATACATGACTGCCATACAGCGAGTTAGAATGCTATATGTCAGGTGATAGAAACCGACTGGACTTTAAAATGGTTACACCCATTTTCAAAATGGGAGGGGGCATACTGCCATATAGCGAGTCAGAATGAATGACGTAATGATTGCATTTCATATCACCATTTTGAATGACATACATTAACATAAATCACTACAACCACGTTTATATCCATGACATACATTAACATAAATCACCACAACCACGTTGATATACATGGCATTAGTTAGTTAGTCTTTCCTCTTGAGCCTAAGGCGGCGCATAGGGCAGAAGTCCTGACTCTCCATGCTTGGCGGTTCTCTGTAACCTGTTGTAGCCGTTGCTACCTGTTTGTTTGGCCGTTGAATGAGCCTTCTCTGATGATGGTTCTACGCAGGTCTCTCTTGGTCTTCACCGTTTTCTTTTCCCTACCGGTGACCATATGAGGGCTTGGTAGGGGAGTCTTGTCTTGTCCATTCTGAGTACATGGCCGATGTAGTTCCAACGGCGTCTTCTTATAAAATTGGATACTGTATCTTGTTTAGTCTCTTGCCTTATTTGCGTATTGGTTCTGAAGTCTGTCCAGTGTATGTTTAGAAGTCTTCTAAGACATTTGTTCTCAAAATTATCTAATTTTTTATCTAAAGCTACCGTTGATTTCCAACTTTCACATCAATACGTTAACACTGGCATCACATAAGAGTTGAAGATTTTAAGTTTTGTGTGTTTGCTGAGTGTCTTTGACTTCCAGATGTTTGAAAGTTTATTGAAGGCACCAGATGCCAGTGCGATTCTAGATGATATTTCTGGTGTTGATTCCCATGTAGATGTCATTTTGCTTCCTAGGTATGTGAAGCTGTTGACTTTTTCAAGAACATAGCTGTTTAATTTGGTGTCATCTGAACTGTTGGTAAGATCAATAGTCTTTGTTTTTGTGGTGTTAATTTGGAGACCAATTTGCCCTGAAACATTTTGGAGATGGTTTATTTTCTCTTGGGCATCCGGGTGTGTTGAACTCAAAAGCACTATGTCGTCGGCAAAGTCCAGGTCTTCTAGAATTTTGTCAACCCAATGGATACCCCTATTTGTGTTGTTTGTGCATTTGCGCATGACCCAATCGATAGCTATTCCAAAGAGCATCGGTGATAAGACACAACACTGTTTCACTCCTGTTTCGACTGAGAACCAGTCAGAGTTGCCTGTTTCTATTCTTACGCAGCAACGTGTCTCTTTGTAGAAAGATTGTATGACGTTGGTATATTTGGTAGGGAAACCATAGATGTTAAGTAGATTCCAAAGTGAAGGATGGTGGATACTGTCGAAGGCTTTTTGAAAGTCGACAAAGTTGGTGATTAATTTCGACTGGAATTCTACGGAGTCTTCAATGATTATTCTGAAGGTGAAAATGTGGTCTATGCATGACCGTTTTGGTCTGAAGCCTGCTTGTTCTTCTCTGAGCCTTTCATCTATAGCCCTTTTCAATCTCTCCAGTAACATGCTACAAGAAAGTTTTCCTGGTACTGACAATAGAGTGATACCACGCCAATTATTGCAATCAGACATATCGCCTTTTTTAGGCAGTTTGAAAATTACACCATCTTTCCACTGTTGTGGTGGGGATTCGCGTTGCCAGATTTAATTGATCAGCTGTAACAAACGTTGTAAGGTGTTCTCATCTGCTGCTTTGAGCATTTCTCCTGAGATGTCATCTTCACCAACAGCTTTGTTGTTCTTCAATTTTTTGATGGCTGCTTTAATCTCTTCAATGGTGAATGACTCGCAGGAGGCATCTAGAGGGGTCATAGTAATTTATCCATCCAGGTTTGGAACATTGTCAGGCTGCGGTCTATTTAATATTTCTTTGAAATGTTCTGCACATCGTTGCTTTTCTAGGTCATCGGATAACAATTGTTTACCTTGTTTGTCTTTGATGGGTATATTTGGTGTAGGTGAGTGATTGCATAATTGCTTCATGATATGGAATACGGCTCTGTTGTTTCCAGTTCTGGCAGCAGCTTCGGCTTCGGAGGCCAGGCTGTGAATAAAGTTCTGTTTGTCTTTTCGTGCGCTTGATTTCACCTCTTTATCCAACATGGAGTATTTTTGCTTATGGCTTTCATATGTAGATGTGTCTTTTGCAGAAAGAAGTGTTAGTTTTGCTTGTTTTCTTTCTTGTATCTTCGTCCAGGTGTTATCGCTTAGCCACTTCTTCTTCTGTCTTTGTACGTAGCCGACTGTGTTTGTTGCAGTATTTAGCAAGGTATTTTTTAGGAAATTCCAATTTTCTTCAATGTTGTTTTTAATATTCGCATTGATCGATATACTTTCTTTGTTAGCATAGATGCTTTGTACCAATGAATTGAATGCGAGTTGGTGTTCTTTAGTCAGTAGGGACTGTGAGTTTATTTCCTTAATTCTGGGTGATCTGTGCAGTCTTGAGCTTTATTTTTAGTTTGGCAATGCAGAGATTGTGACCACTGCCAACATCTGCACCTCTGTAGGCTCTGACGTCTTGTACTGATGAACGGAATTTGGCATTAATGCAGAAATGGTCTATCTGATTTTTTTGTGATGCTATCAGGCGAGTTCCACGTGATTTTGTGTATATCTTTATGCGGAAATAAAGAGTTTGCTACTATCAGATTTGCTATTTCACAGAATTCTAGCAGTCTCTCTCCGTTTTGGTTCATATCCCCTAAGCCGTGAATTCCCATATATCTCTCAACACCCTTATTGTCAGACCCTATCTTGGCATTGAAATCACCCATTACAACAACAATGTCGTGCTTGGGAGATGAGTTGATGGTACCAATTAGTTGGTCATAGAAATTATCTTTGTTGATGTCTGTATCGTCGTTGGTAGGTGCGTAGCACTGTATGCTTGCTTGCTTGCTTGTGTTCGCTGGCTGTGAACTCCAGCGTGAAGTCCTGTATGTCGGATGAATACATCCTGTTGTCCAACATCAGTGTGATGTCATACCGGACCTGAGGTTTGCGTGAGTATCCGTTGTCCCATGTCTGGCTTATTGGTGTGCAGACTGGTGGTTCCTCGCCATGCAGGCAAATACTCTCCAGCTTCGGAGGAAGTAGCACTGTATGATTGTTAGCTTGAAATATTTTGTTTGGTAACGCGCTGATATGATTCTATCATTTACTGGTTCCCAGCTGATGAGTGATCTTTCTGCATTTTATTACATGATGATAGCGACTCAGTTCGAATGATGGTTGTCGGTTCTTCCTGAATAAATTATGTGTCTTTGTTCACAGTTGAGAAATGTCTTACCTGAGTCAATCCATCTGCACTCGCTAACCCCGAGAATTTCTAGGTTGTATTCATTAATAACACTACACACCTGAGTAGTTTTCCCCGTCTGGTACATAGTTCTGACATTCCAATAACCAATCTTGAAAGTATTTTTGGAGTTTAACATTTTTGAGCGACGCATTATAACATTTACGGAACGTTAGTGAATAGGGAGGCTATATCCATGGATGCCATGTGTTTGTTATTTATGTCCATAGTATCCAATCCTCCGTTAGAGGAGACAGTGAAAATAATAAGGGAACGCATTGAAGACAAACAACTAAAATTAGACATACCAACACCTATTCTGGAGAGGCTACTACTACTATGTACCGCCAACATACAATTCAATTTTCTCACTAAGTCATACAGCCAAATTGACGGAGTGGCCATGGGGAGTCCTCTTGGTCCTATTCTAGCGGACATCTTCATGGCACATTTAGAAGAAAAGAGATCCTCAGACATCAACAACTTGGCCTTTTACCGTTGTTATGTGGACGATATACTAATTATCACCACAGACGAGCTACAAGCAACATCGTTTCAGGCCACAATGAACAAGACGCATAAAAACATCTCTCTATCTATGGAACACGAACACAACGAAGCGTTACCGTTCCTAGATATTCTAACGAGACGTAGAGCAGACGGCACAAATCAAAGATCGGTGTATCGCAAAGGAACAATGGACTGGCCAATACCTACATTTTCAGAGCTTCACACCTGTCCAGTACAAACGGGGCTTAGTACGGACCTTGTTTGACCGTGCTAGAAAGATATGCACCCAGGACACACTGACAGAGGAATTTGAAACTCTGAAGAATGTCTTAAACCTGAATGGGTACTCCACAGGATTTATAAAGCGCCACTGCCAACAGCCCAAACCCAAAGCAGACGTAACTACAGTCCCTAAACTCAAGGTATTCATCCAGCTAACCTTTCGAGGGGATGGTGTAATGCAACGTCTACAAGACCGGCTTACTACAGCAGTAGGCCGAACATTCTGTGCGACAACTCCAGTCATTAGATACAAAACCGTACCGATTCCTACACCAGCAGTCAAAGAGCCTGTTCCTCTGTACGCCACAAACAATTGTATTTACCAATTCACATGTAGATGCCAGGCCGTTTACATTGGTAGAAAAGAGAGACAGCTTAACAAACGGGTGTCAGAACACATACCTCAATGGGTCAACAAGATACAACACACAGGAGATGCTAGCCTCGTGGGGCCGACACACCGGAAGCTCCCGGCGTCTTCAATCGGGAGGCACATTGTCGAAAGTGGCCATGTGGTGGCCAGAGACACTGCATTTCGCGTGTTGTTTAACACACACAATACTCGCTTGTTAAAATTTGCAGAAGCAATTATGATCTACTAACGCAAGCCAGAATTGTGCAAACAGAAAGACATGTTAGTCAGTTTAAAATTACCGTGGTAGATAAGTGACATTACTGTGCGAATATGTGTATATTTCAACTTGAAGGATTTATCTAGTTAATTCACGTAAGTTGTGTGATTTCTGCAGTATGTACCTGACGAGATGCAGCGAAATATGCCAGGCAATAAATCGTGCAATCTATTGTTTGTGTCTTCGTTATTCAAGTGAACATATTGTTAGAAATTTAGAAGATATGAGAGGAATCACTATTGTGGGACATAACATCAATAACAATCGATATACGGATGATACAGTATTGATTGCAGGCAATGAGGAAGATCATCAACATTTAGTAGAAATGGTTAATGTAAACAATGAACTGTTGGGGTTGGAATTAAATCGTTAGAATACAGAGATTATGGTCATCACTAGGAAGAAAGAAATACCACAATGTAATATACAGGTAAATTGGAATCATCTTAAACAAGTGAATCGGTACAACTATCTCGGTACAGTCATAACATCTGATGGGGTGTACCTTAAAGAGATTAGAACAAGAATCGCCATGGCGATGGTAGCCTTTTACAGGATGGAAAACATACTGACCAATAAAAAGATACCAATTGCAACGAGACAAAGAGCGTTGAAGTGCTACATAGAACCTGTACTTATGTATGAATATGAAGTGTGGACAATGAGTAGACAAGCTGAGAAACATCTAATGGCTGTGGAAATATGGTTTCTGGAGAAAATGCAAAGAATACCATCGACAGGCAGACAAACGCATTAGCAAGTCCTACAAGAAGCAAATCAAAACGGTAAAGAAAAATTGTACATAGACAGAGAGAAATTGTACATAGACAGAGAGAAATTGTACATAGACAGTCAAGATGGAATTTAGCACGTTATTATAAGATATACACTGGAACATTTGGTGCAATTGGCAAGAACGAGGGGAAGAGAACAAAGGGAAGATAGAGAAGTAAACATATGGATGGCTTGAACACGTGGTATGGTCGAGATAAGAACACTGAGCTGATCCAAGACTCTAGACATCGTGTAGAGTTGCGAAACATGACCGCCCACGTTTATCGGAATGGCACATAATGATGATGAAGATGTATAGAATCCACAAGGCAAACGAAATAGTGGGAAATCTAGAAACTCTTTGAGAAAAGAAATTACAGACAGAGAATAATAATACTGAAAGGACATTAAGGGAGCTGCATGAGATATCTAAAGACAGAACGGATTTGCATGGTTTGAGTGAGACCTATGCCCCAATGGAAGATAAAGAACAGAAAGAGAAGATATATAAACATACCTGTTATTATTCTACTTAGCTGCACACAAGATCGTGGACAAGTATGCGTTCTTCTATAATAGTTTAGTGTGTGTGCTAACTGAAATGTCATCAAACTTCGTGTTAACTGTTTTCATCTAAATGTACCCCCAAGTAAATATTCATAACATATTTTGAGAATGTCAATAAGTTGAGCTGAGTTGAGCTGAGCTGAGGTGAGCCATGAACCGATATCACTGCACTCAGGACATTCCCATATGCGCTCCGTCCCCTAGTTCAACAGCCAGAGAAGAGTCACACTACTAATCGTTCCCATCGCTATCTGATTGAAAGTTCTCATGGTCTTACTTCTCAGTTTTGAGATTCTTCCAGAACCCCTGCCAATCCCCCGCGACCTCATCCTTTCCACATATGGGTTCTCAATCTATTCCCCCACCTTCTCTACCTGGTCCACCACCTCTCTCTTGCCCCTTGTCCTGCACGGCCACCTCTAATACATGGGGCACCTGCCTTCACAATCCGGTTATAAGGGAATACCACACAACCGATGCCTTGCCTGGGTTTATAACGACTCCTGCGTCCCTGCACCATTCTGTCACCCTGTTTACTGCCACCTGTAAATCTGCAGCCAAATTTTCCATAGTTATGCCCTGTCTGTGCATCAGCACATCATCTGCAAATGTCAAGATTATACCAACACCCGGTATCTCAATAGCTGCAACTTTGCTGGTATGGATATGGAGAGCATTGGGGACGAGGCAGATCTCTGTGGCAACCCAGGTACAATCATACAGAGATCAGAAGTCCAGGAACCCATGCGCAGTGCAACCTTACGCTCATAAAGAACTGCCGCTACCCATCCGACAAGGCACGAGCAGATCTCCATGTCTAACAGAGTGTATATCAACCGATCATACCTAACCCAGTTATACGTATCCTCCAGGTCAATAAGTTTAGATTAATTGCTGCTTTCTTTGGATATAATCATACTGATGTCTGAGGGTGAATGAAAAACTGGAATAAGATGAGTTGTTGAGTCTAGAACCGACCTCATAGCACACAGGACATTCGCATACGCACTTCATTCAACAATCAGCGAAGAGACTTAATAATAATATTACCCAGAGTAGCCTGATTATGTATCCGTCTGGCTTATTTTACGGTAGAGAAGGAGAAGAAGAAGCAGTTGAAGAAGAGGGAAAATAAGTAGAGGAAGAAGAAGAAGAAGAAGAAGAAGAAGAAGAAGAAGAAGAAGAAGAAGAAGAAGAAGAAGAAGAAGTATTTATCTATGGTACAATGCTGACCTAATCCTCACAATCAAACAGGCAAATTCATCAGCGTGGTCGAATGGATAAGAGCGCTCACCCTTAAACATCCGGTGTGCTGATGCAGAGGTAGCGGGTTCAACCCTTACACCGGTCAGTTGAACTAAAATGTTGACTTCTCGTTCTTGATATTGGGACGTAAATCACAAGTACCTCTGAAGTCGGAGAGGGTTCGCCTGATGGTAAGGCACATTGGTAAAAGGGAAAACAAAGGTACATAAAAGTCGACTACAAAAATCAGTCCAGTGCACTAGAAGTAGTAACACGTGTATGGACTACACTTGAGTTGAAAGCAAGCAAAACAAAAAAGAAAAGTAAATTTAGCATTTTCTTTGTGACTTCCTAGGCCAGAATCTCACTAACGCACAGCGCTACCGTAAACAATTCTAATATATGGTCACAGAAAAATACAAAGTAGTATACGTTTTTCATTATTCAGCGAATAGATTCATTCTGATGGCAACTTGAGACTTGAGTGAACGTCAGCCTGCGTTTTCCTTCACGCGTTGAGTACCACCCAGACCTTCTGCTAATCTCCACCTCCACCCCCTGACCCTCCAACGCTGAATCAGCGTATATAAATGTAGTTCCCCTGTTTGTTTTGCTGCACTTCCACTCGATGCTTGAGCCTTCACCATATCAGTCTTGTCATAATATGGCTAGCCTTCCAAAGGTGCGACAGCAGCTGGTCTATCAGTCTGGTCATTTCTTGGCATGTCCTGGTCAGAAAATACGTGTTATGTTCTTGAATATCCGAAGTAATAAATACCAATATAGAGGATCAGACACTGTGATGAAATTGTATGCGTTAATAATAATTTTATAAATTAACTAGCTGACCCTGCCCGGCTTCGCCCAGACCCTGGTGGGGAGCATCTAATTTAATTCATATAAGTAGTCATATAAGTTCTCGTTCCCGTTACCGACTGTCTGTCTGTCTGTCTGTCTGTCTGTCTGTCTGTCTGTCTGTCTGTCTGTCTGTCTGTCTGTCTGTCTGTCTGTCTGTCTGTCTGTCTGTCTGTCTGACCCGGCCCGGCATTGCCCAGCTCCTGGTGTGAAGCATCTCATTTAATTTATATAAGTAGTCATATAAGTTCCTGTTTCCGACTGTCTATCTGTCTGTCTGTCTGTCTATCTGTCTGCCTGACCCTGTCCGGCTTCGTTAAATTCATACAACAAAAAAAGTAACTTAAAAGAACGTTCTTCCACACACCATCCATTATTTTTAATGAAAACTCTTTCTAATCACCTGCATGACTACAGTAACTTCTTAAGCAAAAAAAGATGAGTTACAATGTTATGCATTGTGCATCATTTTTATGAAAAATTTGAAAATGCCTTACAGATTGTATCATTATTTATTATAACTCATATGCCGGTACATAACTATGGACAAAGAGTTTATAAATCTTTGAAAACGATGCCACAATATGACTATAAGTTATACAGAAAAGTTATGCCCCTTGAAATAACTTTTACGAGTTAGATCCCCTGAAATATATGAAATTATGATGAAAAATGAAAAATGAAATAATACTGAGTAAGCAGGCGATTTCACACTAACAAAATATCACAGTTGGCTGCTCTGGACTGAAAGGAAGGCGTGTAGAAAATTTCATCTCAATCGGATGGGCCGTTCGCGAACAAATGAAGGACATACAGAGATACATAAATACATACGCACATCCTAATTTATATATAAGATAAGCAACATGATAAACGCATGAGTACGCGAATAATGAAAATAACAGACTAAATATCAAATTGCAAATTATCATAAATTAAAATCGCTTGGAATTATGAATGACACGATGAATACATTCAGAACTAGTGAGCGACACCCGTAGAAGTACATGAAAGAAATAGAGATGAGAAGACACACTAGAAGATATGTAAGACTGCACCATTGGTGTCGATTGCTACACTCACGAAGATACCTGGCTACTTGCTTTAAAAAGAGACAACCCCCAATGTTTGAGAATGTCATAAGTAGAGGATATCAGGAATATATTTGACAACATAAAATGTGTAGGAGAATAGCTAGAGAGAGTATGCCAGCCATCTTGACATCGTGGCATGCAGAAATATGTATATCGAAAATCATTGGCAGCACGTACCGTCATATGTGGATGAATGTCGATCAATACCTGCTATTAATTTCCCTTTGGGATTAAATACAATAACATAGTAGTCTACTGTAAAAGGGAACATCATACTGACTAATAAAAAGATATTCATTGCAACGAGAAAAAGAGAGTTGAGGTTAAGTTGAGAAGAGCTGAGTTGAGCTAATAACCGACCCCACTACACTCAGGACATTCCATCATGCGCTCCGTCCCCTCGTTCAACAGCCAGCGAAAAGTCATAATACTAATCGTTCCCACCGCTATCTGATTGAACGTTCTCCTGGGTGTTACACAAAACCTGTACTTTTGTATGGATGTGAAACGTGGACGATGAGCAGACAAACTGAAAAACATCTAATGACAGTGGAAATGTTGTTTCTGGGTGGAAAGCAAAGAATACCACGGACAGACAAAAAAAACTAATGAGTACCTCCTACAAGCGGCAAATGAAAACTGCAAACTGATGAGAGAAATTAGACGTAGACAGTCACATATTTTTGGGTCACGTTATGAGAAGAAATAACTTGAGAACTTGATGACAACTGGCAAGATTGATTGGAAACGAAAAAGGGGAAGGAAGAGAAGTAAATATCTGGATGGCTTGACCACATGACATGGTCGAGACAAGAACACAGAGTTGATCCACGACTCTGGTTATCGTTAAGATGGTGAAACATGACAGCCCACGCTTATTGGCAAGGTACATGATGATGATGTAGTAATCGATGTGCTAAACGGTGCCGCATTGTATAGACTTTAACTACACGTAAACAGCTTTCGTCATAAGAAAATACACACTGTTTTCTCTTACATTCACTACAACATTTCTGGAAGCGTAAATTACTCAACAGTTCTGAATTGGAAGCGTGTTCAAAAGACTGTGATAGCCGAAGATTCAAGTAAAGTATCTTTGTTTCTTCTATAAGCAAATAATATTATTTCTCTGTGAATGCTTGGCCTTTTTTATACTGCTGCCCTTTCTAATCTCCTATTCTTGATATTATATTAATTATTATTACCTACCTACTTGTATCACAGCCTATTCTTTTTGGACTGTTTTCCATGTTTCCATTTGCTGTAATTTTCTATAAATGTCATGCCTATTATTGTGACCAGGATAATTTATTTTCCTAGTTTTTATTTCATCCATTAGCCTACTTTTCATTCTTTTCAAAATCAGGTGTGATATAATTTATAATAATATTCTTATTCAACATGTTCTTGACAGAAGTTGTTGTAACCGAAAGGCGAGTATTAACTTATATATTATTATTTTTCTTGTCATTTTTAAGTAATGTTTATTAATGTTCTTAAAATATGTCCCTATCCGTTCACACGTGACCTGGTAAAGTAAATACAGGGTCAATTTACATGCATTAAGGAGCATAGGGCCGGTCTCTCTGGCTGTGGGGCTACAACACTTTCTCTGTGTAATCCCGTTTATCACGCAGAGTCTCGTGGCGGAGCGAGAACTGAGGCGGTTCGACCCCCGCTCGTGACTTGCGGGATACTGAGCCGGCCGCTCAGAAAGCAATGGCAAACTACTGAGCGTAATCTTGCCAAGAGATCAACATACAGCTGAAAGATGCTGGTGTTGACAGCTAAGTCCTGTAAAGGATATGCTATAAAAAAAAAAAAAAAAAGGAGCATAGGCATATGGTGCTAGACTCCTCATATTTTATAGACTAATAGGCACTCGACGGGCTCCCTGGCGAAGGTGTTAAGGACGTTGTTCATAATCCCGTATACTCTCCTACGAAACACAGCTGCGAGAGATTCGCGTCGCGTTGGTTATTCACGGAGGGTATGTGAGCCGGTCGTTCAGAAAGCTATTACAAACTACTGAACGTAAAACTTGCCAAGATATCAACAGCAGCTGAAAAATGCTGTTGTTGACTGCAATGTCCTGTAAAGGATATGCAAAAAAAAAGCACTCTATAGGTGACGTGCTCAGCATCAAACCGACCGCCTTTATTTCCCAGGACATTTCCCGGTAACCATTTTAGGCTGGGTTGCTCTAGGAGCCACGGTCTATGGTCAAGATTGACCTCCCTGCCGATTCTAACATTTGTATGAGTTAAATACTCGTATTTTATTACGAAAGTTTAGAGAGAACGATAATGGAGGGGTATATGCCTGGGAAGAGAGGAAGAGGAAAGTCAAAGAGAAAACGGGTGCAGGATGTGGCGGATGATCTCCAGATCTGTGTATCGGACGCGGGACATCTTGCTTATGATCGATAGGTTTTCCGGAAGGTGGTTATAGGAGCGGGGTTCTGCAAAGGACATGTTACTGAATAAATGAATGAATGATCCGTGATTACTGTTCACCTGACACGAGGACCTTGTAAGATGTGTACATATTTTTGATTGTATTTTAAGGACCCATTACACACTTGTTTGTTTGATCTGATGCTTATCCTTGGCAGACTCTTTAAGAACTCCACATGTGTGTGCATTCGTAAATACAAAATGTCACATGTACAACTCTAGACCACATGTCCATCTGCTCTATATCATATTCAAGAGGCTTGCTCACTGAGCACAGTTCTGCATGAGTATATATATATATATATATATATATATATATATATATATATATATATATATATATATATATATATATATATATATATATATATATATATATATATATATATATATATATATATATAATGCCAAGAGCCGGACTCACTCATCCTGCCCGACATCATGGTTTTGGTCTAGGTCTTAGAAGATTTAGAAAATATCTTTACACGCTCGCTTCAACTCTGTACGAATCTTTCGTGCACACAACACAAGTTCATAACGCGTCCTCAGAGCACACGATCACTTTATTGTAGCACAGTTATCACCGTGGTTGCCATCATACCCCGCCAGCTTCTTGCCTTTCAGCGTTCTGGGTATGACCAACACACCCACTGTCTACCAATAGAGAATACATGATACAACTAATCGTCATTATTTCCTTGCTGTTGTTGCACACTATAGACTCTACACTTGACTGCTAATCGTTAATAATAGTTTCTAGTTACTCACATTACACTGGTGACCAACGTGTCACTGCGTGTCTCTCTCTCTCCGCCATTCTTGTCACAGTGTTCACAAAACGGGGTCAGCTCTCTCGCCACAGCTGGTCGACATTTACTGGCCCATCGTCAGTCGTTAACTTCAGTGTACTGCTTCTTCACTCACAGCTTTCTTAAACACGAACACTCTTCAACTGGTGACTGCATCCTGAATAACTGCAACCATCACAAAACGCTTTCAAACTCAAAACTCTCTCAGAATCAACCTTATTGTCTCACGTCCCAGCTCACCCTGCCTGAGCGTCCTTTTTCCGGCTTCTGACCTGGGCGCGTCATGTGACTACATAACTCCGCCCCTTCGTGTCCCGGTATCGGGTTGGTTTGTCAACTCGTGTCTTAGTGGCACAGGTTTACACACTTGCTCTGTTTCCCGTATCCATCTCATGGCATATATATATGTCCATCCATCATGTGCCATGCCGATAAGCGTGGGCGGTCATGTTTTGCCATCTCACTCGATCACCATCGAGTCGTGGATAAGCTCCGTGTTTCTGTGTCGACCATCTGTGTGATTTGACAAACGGCATCACTAGGGTTAGAATTGAATAGTAAGAAGACACAGATTATGGTCATCACTGGGAAGAAGGAAATACTATAATGTGATATACGAGTAAATGTGCTTGTTCTTAAGCAAGTTAATCGGTACAGTTATCTCGGAACAGTCATACCATCTGATGGGAGATGCCTTGTAGAGATTAGAACAAGAATTGCCAAGGCGAAGGTAGCGATTTGCAAGATGAAAAACATACTGACCAATAAAATAATATCGATTGAAACGAGAAAAAGACTGTTGAAGTACTACATATAACCTGTACTTTTGTATGGATGTGAAGCGTGGACAACGAGCAGTCAAGCTGAAAAACAGCTAATGGCTATAGAAATGTGGTTTCTGGGAAAATGCAAAGAATACCATGGACAGACATAAAAACCAATGACCAAGTACTACAGGAGACAAATGAAGAACGTAAACTGATTAGAGTCATTAGACGTAGACAGTGAACATTTTTTGGGAATTTTATGAGACGAAATGACTTGGAGAACTTGGTGACAACTGGCAAGATCGAAGGGAAAAGACCAAGGGGAAGACCGAGAAGTAAATACATGGATGGCTTGGCTACGTGGCATGGTCGAGACAGAAACACGACTCTGGTGATCGAGTGAGATGGCAAAACATGACCGCCCACGCTTTTCGGCATGGTACATGATGGATGGATGGATATACGTTCATGTCTCTCCACAGATCTTGTTTCCTAATGGTAAGGATATCAATACAAGGGGCTTCTCATAAATCTTTAACCTTACCATGAAGGAGTAGGCGGAGAAAATTGAAATTTGACACAGTGCTTATTCCTTCTCTGTGTAGCCACCATCTGCATTTCTGCATTTCTGCTATCTCTGCGTGACCTTGAAAAGACCTTCAGAATAAAACAACCTATTTTTCGAACTAAACCAGTTATCAGCAGCCAGTATGACATCTTCGTCACTGTCTAAACGATTTCCTTTTAGCTGTTTTTTTTTTTTTAAGATTTGGGAAAAGAAATAAAGTCGGATGGAGCCAAATCTGGAGAATATGGTGGGTGTGGAAGGATTTCAATATTCAAATCGTTGGCAGTTTGCAGCACAAGCCGTGCTTTATGGGAGGGCGCGTTGTCTTGAAGCAAAGGTAGAATTTGCGTACGCGCTATCCCTCGTTTTCTGGTCACAGCCTTTCTTAGTTTGATAAGGAGATCTGCATAGTACTGCCCATTAACTAATTTGCCATAAAGCATGTAATCTTTCAATATGACACCGTTGACGTCCCAAACAACAGTCAGCATTACTTTTCTTGCAGATTTGTATGCTCTTGGCTTGACATGTGTTGGCGAGTCCGGGGTTTTTCACTGCATGCTGGCAATTTTGGATTCTGGATCATAATGGTGAATCCAAGTCTCATCTACCGTCACCATGGTCGTCAACATGTTATCGACCGCCACATGTTTAGCAACTGGCCACAGCAATCAACCCGTGTTTGATATTGTTCACATGTCAGCAGGCGCGGGACCCAGCGAGCACACACGTTTCTCATGTTCAGTCTATTGTGTAAAATTCTAAAAACTGTACTCTTACTCAGTTTTGTTGAATCCGATATCTCTGCAATTGCCATTTTCCAATCCTGGTCTATGATTTTCTTCACTTTTGCAGCGTTTGCATCATTGCACTCTGATACGGTCGTCCTGATCTTGGCAAATCAGCAACTTGGGACGGCCACATTGAAACTGCAAACACCAATTTGTTTACAGAAGCATACGAAGGACAGACTTCCTCAAACACTGGCTCCATCTCCATGTTTATTTCTGTAGGTGTTTTTCCCTGTAACATCAAGAATTTTATCAGTCCCGGCGTCTGATATCTCCATTGTTCTGTCAAACCGTTGGATGTGTAGATCTGGTCAATAGAGTGTGTTGTGCCTTGCACCATATCGGGAAAACCAGTTGAGGATTGAAATTTATAATTCATATGTCTATTACAAATTAAATGAGCTATACATGTGCCAAATTTCAATTTTCTCCTCCTACTCCTTCATGGTCAGGCTAAAGACTTATTAGAAGACCCTTTGTACTACAAATACTATTTCTCCATGCCATGGTCTGAGACCATCAAGCATCGTTTCTCTCAGCCTACCTCTGCTTCTTCCACCTAAGATCTTTCCTGTCGTCACGATGGTCTCCGATGCCTCTCTTCTCATCAAATGACACAGGTAACATTATCTCTTTCTGATTTAAACAATTAATATAAAGGACCCTTTTATATGACACTTTGGCGTAATACTTTTTTATTTTTTACTATGGAGATAGATTGAAGGGTATGTTGTTAATGTCGACGATATAGGACTTGTTATGAACTTATTGATTTCGTTTTCTTGTTTTGCAGTTTAAATACATAACGCTCGTTAAAATGATCAAGTAAACAGATTGAGCAGAGTGGGAAACCAAGATTATTGTTTAGGTAACACCACATAGACCAGACTCCAGGTTGTTGCACTCTGATCTCGTCCATCACTGATGCAGCTCATGTAGAGATTTGTGTCTCTATGGGAGCAATCTGTGCCAAACAAAACCCAGTACCAAAACCAATTCCAGTAGAGGATCTGAATCCTGACCCAGTTACTGGTTTTACGCAGCGAGACAGGATCTTGTTGAAGGAGTCCTGGGATACTATCATACGCAAGTGGACGATTAAAGAGGCGGGAGTAAGAATAGTTACCAAGTAGGGAACGTATATTGTTTAAATGTAAAAAAATATCACCTCATCATCATAATGTGCCTCGACAGCTGGCTTAAGTGTTCATGTCTTTCCATAGATCTCGGTCTTTGGTGCTCTGGATCAACTTTACTGATGATATTCTGCCATGTCACCGAAATCATTCCATTCGGCATAATTTCTTCGTGTCTACATCTGCCTCTTTTCCCATTGATTTTTCAGTTATCACGATATTATCCGAAGTCTCTTCTAATAACCTGACCAAAGAACCATGTTTGTCTCTTTTTCATAGTTGTATATACTGTTCTAGTTTAAAATAACTCGCATACATAAACGTTGGTGTTGATTTTCACAATGGCACGAGCGTTGAGAAACGGATGGCAAACTACTAAACGTAAAATTGTCCAGAAAATCACAAACAATCAATAAATACTAGGAGTGATTGCATCGTCCTGCAACATATAAGTAAATGCTAGCAGAGGCTGAGCGGCTAAAAGGTACGATATCACTTGTAACTCGAAATGACCTGGTGCTAGTCAATCGTTTGAATTTAAGAAGAAAAAAAAAACAACAACACAAAAACAAACATAATCCGAGGATGCTATTATATCCCCTGATCCTATAATGCAATACTCGCCCATGACCTTTGATGCTATACTGTCTCCTTAACTTTGATGCTGTACTATCTCCTGAAATGTAATGCTATAGTATCTCCTGAAAGTTGATGCTACTCTACCCCCCGACATTTGATGCTATACTATCTCCTGAAATATATTGCGATACTATCTCCTGAAATATATTGCTAAACTATCTCCTGAAATATATTGCTATACTGTCTCCTGAAATATATTGCTATACTATCTCCTGAAATATATTGCTATACTATTTCCTGAAATATATTGCTATACCATCTCCTGAACTATGATGCTATAATATCTCCTGAAATATATTGCTATATTTTCTCCTGAACGTTTATGCTATAACATCCCCTGAATCTTGATGCTATATTATCTCCTGAATGTTGATGCTATGCTATCTCCTAAACCTTGATGCTATACTATCTCCTTTACTTTGATACTATACTATCTCCTGAATATTTATACTATACTATCTCCCAGACGTCCATGCTATACTATCTCCTGAACTTTGATGCTATACTATCTCATGAACTTTGATGCTATAGTATCTACTGAACTTTGGTGCTATAATATCTCCTGAGCTGTGATTCTATATTATCCCTTGAACAGTGATGCTATAATATCCCCTGAAATGTTATCTTATACTATCTTCTTAAACTTGATGCTATACTATCCTCTTTAACCGTGATGCTATACTATCTTCTGAACTTTGATGCTATATTATCTTCTGAGCGTTTATGCTATACTATCACCTGAAAATTGATGCTAAATTATTTTCTGGACTTTGATGCTATACTATCTTCTGAACAGTGTTTCTATACTATCACATAAACCCTTATGCTATACTATCCTCTTAACCTTTATGCTATTCTATCTTTTGAACTGTGATGTTATGCCATCTTCTGAACTTTGATGATATTATATCCTCTGAACTTTTATGTTATACTAACTTTGAACTTTGATGATATACTATCTCCTGAACCTTGATTCTATACTATATTGTGAAATTTGATGCTATACTATCTCCTGAACCTTCTTGCTATACTATCTTCTGAATATTGATACTATACTTTTTCTTTAACTTTGATGCTACACTATCTTCTAAACTGTGATGATATATTATCTCCTTAACTGTGATGCTATACTATCCCCTAAACGTTTATACCATATTATCTTCTAAACCTTGATGCTATACTATCCCCTGAAACATTCTGCTATACTATCTCTGAACTTTGATGCGATACCTATCTTCTGATCTTTGATGCTATACTATCTTCGAATTTTGATGCTATACAATCACCTGAGCCTTGATGCTGTACTATCACCTGAACCTTAATGCTATACTATCGTCTGAACCTTGATACTATACTATCTCCTGAGCTTTTATGCTATACTATGCCCTCAGCCCTGATGCTATACCCACCCCTGAACCTTGATGATATTCTATCTACTAAACTGTGATTCTATATTATCTGCTGAACCGTGATGCTATACTATCCCCTGAACCTTGATACTATACTATCTTCTCAGCTTGTATGCTATACTATGCCCTGAACCTTAATGTTATACTATATTCTGAACTTTGAATCTATACTATCAACAAAAATGTGATTCTACACTATTCCCTGAACTTTGATGCTATCATATCTCTTGATCTATAATGCTTTGCTATCCTCAAACAGCTTTCTTAGGTCATGTGATGAGAAGAAAGGCATTGGTGTGCATCATGACAACTGAAAAGATAAATGACAAAATAGGAAGACGCACACCAAGGTAAATGTTGCTGGATGGACTGAGGCGGTCGAATGGAGGAATATCATCAGCAGAGTTGCTCCAGAGTACCAATTACCGAGATCTGTGAAAAGACATGAATGCCTACGCCAGCTGGCATGGCACGTGATGATGATGATATATGAATGCCAGAATACACCAGAATAATACACTATGGTTCATCTATACTTTCGTTAATCTAACTAGGTGCTTCATCAAGGACCCTCATTTAATCACTAATTATCGAGATTTCAAAAACAAGAATGTAAACGAACTCCGAACCAATGCCAATTTCCGCGCCTACGCTGTCAGCATTGCCATGAGAATATCAGCATATATTGAGTGCTCTGACGACCCGGACATACTAGTCGCACTCGTATATAAACATGTCCCCACACAGCATAGCAGCGGCTTCACTTTTGAGGATATGGAGGTGATGTTAACTGTACAATATGTATTGTCAAACCAACATATGTGTATTCGTATCACTAGCTCGTAGATGGCAGCATGCGTTTTGGCTAGGCATTTTTACTTCAGATCTACACACAAAATTGAGTTGAGTCAATAACCGACAACGCAACACTCGGGACAATCCCATACGTGCTTTGTCCTCAACTTCAACAACCAGCGAAGAGTCCCAATACTAATGGCTGTATTCTGATTATGTATCTTCATGTCATTTTCTCGAAGTACTGAGTATCGGCCAGATCCTCTGGTCACTTTCTGTCCCACTATTCTCTGCGTCAATGATGGTGTATATGTTTATCCACACTCGACACATAATCCCAAAGGGCGGCTACACTATATGTTTTATCGTGCACCAATACCCCCACACATAGTAAGCAAATAAAAAACACATTTACTGCCTTCTGGGTTTTGGGTATATGGTAATGGACCCATATAGTTATGGACCATTGCCTAGTTAATCACAAACAGTAAATAAATGCTGAGGCTGACTGCAGCGTCCTGAAAAAGATATGCAACTAATATTATCACTATCTCTTAGAAGATAGCATACATTTGACGAAACATGTTTGTTCCAGATCTTCACACATGTAATTAGGAGCCTTACATGCCTTTTCCTATTGTGCAATATTTATATAGACCTATACCTTTTAAATCACAAACAGCCCATTACTGCTGGCACTGACTGCAACACCATGTGCAGTATTTACGAATTCATTTGGTAAAATCGGTACTCCAGGGATGAGGTGGCTATCATCAGGCCGAGGGTCTCCACATCTGAAGACATTTCCTGGTAGCCAATTCACACTGAGTTGACCTGCGAGCCCAGGTCGATGTGTAATAAATCCTTACCTCGAGG
Organism: Cepaea hortensis; assembly: GCA_963921405.1. Lineage (NCBI taxonomy): Eukaryota > Metazoa > Mollusca > Gastropoda > Stylommatophora > Helicidae > Cepaea > Cepaea hortensis. The sequence goes on along the minus strand of OY992882.1, from coordinate 84,848,762 downwards.
AGATTGAAACACACGATCACTGGGCCGTCAAGTAAGTATCCGCGGTACCGCGGCTCTCGCGACCCTAGTATATATAAGCACAGCTAAATCTCACAATTGCTACAGATTTCGTTCAATGTTTTGATAATTTCTTTTGTGATCTGCGAGGGAAGACTGGGACAGTTTTAGTGCAATGAAAATAATTCTGTACAAGAGCAAGCGTGCTGTTCATGTTGCGATATCAACACTGAAAATAAAACATTGTGACAAACTTCAAAGAACCATCTGTGAAGATAGGCCATTGTAGTGATGACACATATATGGAGATCATGATGATGCCCTTCCCTGTACATGAGACTGACGATATTTGCACTCTCAGCCACAAAATTACACATCAAAGTTCTTTTCCCGCCACTGGGTTTGTTTTCTATCTACGATCACTATTGTGTCAATCAAATTTTAGTGATGCAGTCTGTATACATACATTACTACCATTCTGACGAGGTGTAGGGTTTTGTGAGCAATAGTTCTCAAGCCTTAATGCAAGCATTGCTGCTTTTTGTAATTATGTATGTGGTTTGTAAATGATTACGATCACAATGATGATGATGATGTTAATTTTCTAGATATATAAATGTCGACTTTTCCTTCCAGACAATTAAAGCGGCGTTGTTGGAATTCGTGATGGAAGAATGCGACCAGAATGCCAAAGAGGAGACGGTTGAAGCTTGGAACAAACTATTTACATTTCACAACACCTGCTTCAAGGTGAAAGTAGACGAACTGGAAGGCAAATGCATTACAAGCGAATAATGATCAAAGACACGATTGGTAGTATCAGAACTACCTTATCTTATCTTCGGAGTCATGAGTACTGGGTGATGTCTTGCTAAGGGATATGTCTGACATGCAGAGGGATCTGTGTTATATTCATTGAAACATGTGTGTCTAACAATGAACCATTGTCTTTCGGTCTTGCTAGACAGAATTATCACATTTTATGTTCGCTTTTCATGCTCACTATTAGTTTTTAACGCCAGTATCCAGAAATATTGTTACAGGTTATTGTCATCACGGTGTGAGTTATTTAGTACAGTACTTTTTGGGAGATAATTAAAGTATGTGATCTACAGAGCAACCTGTGAACTTTAGGTAGGGCAGCCATTATTATCAAGTGATTCAACCCCGAGGTTGGTTTGATAACTTGATTGGCCAGGCGTGTGTGTACACCTCTGCCCATATCAGTGCTGCCAATGTCTTCAATGACACGTCTCTGCACTCGTGGTTAACGAATTTATTCCCTGGTCAACTTCTTTTCACCGGTCCTCTGTGATTGTCTTTAATTCGCAACTCTGTATTCTGTCCATAAGGTCATTTTATGTTTATGGGTGACTGCATAGGTGACCTGCACGCCTGTAGTGTCATTGATTTTCTCAGACCCAAGCACATATTACACCTATCAAGTTTGTTCTAGTTGCCACTTTAACTTTTCCATTCCAAAGAACCCAATTCAGTTTTTATGATGTTCTAGTTGCCACCTTAACTTTTCCATTCCAAAGAACCCAATTCAGTTTTAATGTTGTTCTAGTTGCCACCTTAACTTTTCCATTCCAAAGAACCCAATTCAGTTTTTATGATGTTCTAGTTGCCACCTTAACTTTTCCATTCCAAAGAACCCAATTCAGTTTTAATGTGGACACTTCCTGAGACCAGACAGTTAGAAACTAGAGTCATTGAATGGGATGGGGTTGCTTTATCCGGGGACGATAGTGGCACCAACACTTTGTTCCCACTATATAATATTGGCTATTTTTCCCGAGACCGTATTATCATCAATATCTCATCATTATCTCATCGCATCTCATATAATCTCATTTCATCTCACCATCATCTCATCTTGATCATCTTCTATCTTTGCGGTGTTGAGCTTAATCATTAATCGCGGGAGATTGCCCATTTATGGGCTTCATATATTGAGATTCCCATGGACTGTTATTCCCCCTGTCCATCGTTTACATGATCGGAATCTTTTTCTGGTTCCATTTGGTCTGTACATCATTGCTGGTTGTGGTATACTGTTAGTTGGTAGCTTAGTTGTGTCGCCGAACCATTTAACTTGCTGTTTTCTAATTCTAATCATCAATATCAACATTCTCAAATATTGCAACCCTTGGAAATTGGGAAGTTTCCTAAATCACGTAATTAAAAATGTTGGCTTTCTTATGCCGCTTTCATTTTTCCATGTGTTCTTTTGAAAGGAATATGCATTTGTGCCTTATAAATGTTTTCTTAGTATATCCCAACCGTCCCCACTTCTCTTCCCATTGCAAACGTTGCAAATAACCTCTTTCAATGGTCGCAGTATGCACAGATTCGCCTTTATAATAGTCTTCCACAATGATCCGCTGTCATATGCCAGATACCCTGCCCTGTGTAAATTATCCTTCACTTATCCTTAATCCATTTACGCTGTGGTCTTCCTCTTCGCCGTCTCAAAGATACACTTTCCTCAAAAATTACTTTGTCTATACTTTCATGTCTTTTTACATGACCAAAATATTTAATTCTCCTCATTTTCGTTTGTCTTTGTAATCAATCTTTATCTTTACGTAGCTGTTGTTCGATAGATCTGTTTTACATGGAAATGTATGTTCTTCTTCTTTAGCTATCTACGTTGCTCTACGTCTAATTCGGGCCAGGTCAGGGAGATAATATTTCGCCTGAGCATGATATTGTAGCGCTTAGATGCCACAACTCAACGTTGTAATAAAACCCTTCACAATATATTACAAGCCCCAAAACCCCCAAGAGTTAATCATCCTTCATGTGTTATGTCCTGATCAAACCAAGATATTTTTCTCTTTTTTATTGTTCTGATCAGTCAGTCAGTCATACAGGTATCACAAAAATGAAGATTAGCTATAGTGAATTTCTGTCCTTCTCTTGTGGGACACTAATAAGCATTACCGTGTGTCGATATAATTATGTAACGCTGATGCGGAGAAGAAATTATAGATGGATTCAACATGTAATATATACTTTACACATGACACCAACAGAGGCATGTGATGGAGGGACATTTTGAAAGAATGTTATGGGGGTGAAATTCTGCAGGGAACAAACCATAGAAAACCAGAGGAAAAGAAGAACATGTCATTTATCTCGTATGGACCCTAGGAAGATATATTCGGGAGCTCAAATTACCAAGCGTTGAAGACTGGACAACTTCTAGTGAACGTTTTGTATCTATGTTTCCTTGCCAAACTCGTTTTAAATATGCTCTTTATAGCCACTTTTAATACCAGTATTTATTTTAAAACTATAAAGTAAACTTTAACAGTAAATAAAAACTCCGTGTGAAAACCCTCGAGCCAATATCGCATTACTTTAAAAAGTTAATATTTTCAAAATATGTAATTTGTCTCCATTTTTAAACTTATTCCAGCAATCAAAATCTATTTTCAGCAATAAATAAATGTGTCATATTTGCTCATAATTGCTGTTTAATATAACACGATTTTCATTGTTTTGGAGGAATTAAACGAAGACGAAATGAAATTAGGGGTGCTCCAATGCCCATCAGAAACTGTTATGATTTACTTTCAGTTTTCGTTAATTGATAATGTTATTCCCAACTTTCAAAACACCTCATAACTCTTGTAGATGTCGCTGTAACGCAAGGATGAAAGCATACACACTCAATGTAGGCAATTCCCAACGACATTTCAATAAGTAAGAAATTTACCCAGAAATACTCAACCCCTCACCAATAATGTTGTTACAGTTTTATTAACATAATGTTAAATAACTTCCTTTCTATTATATTTATCCATTATGTGTGTTTGTACAATGTATCCATGAATTAAATTTTCTAATGTGTAAACACGAACCTGGCTAATCCGGTTCATTGTTTCGTTTAAAGTTTACTGTATCTAACTGAATAGTGCTCTTCATATTATATTTATGCGTGAATGTGGCCGGCACTGAATGCCATGAGGAAAACCTCAACAGGCATTGGTTGACGCTCATGCTTAATATTCAATACTTCATTTAACAAATGACTTCACTGCACTCACAACATTGCTACGCAACACCCCCCCCCCCCACCTCTTCCACCCTCCCCACCCAGCCAACAAACCTCCACCATTAAAAAGCCATCGAAGAATTCCCATGCAGATATTCAAGTTGCAATTTAATGTAAAGTCCGCCTGGCTTTTTCTCTCTATTGGCTAACGTCCAAACCCTCTAATAACTTTGTCGGAGCCATCTTTCCTAAAATGGATACTCAGTTTGTTCAACCGTCCTCCTGAACCTATCCCAGAGAGCCCTCACCTCATCACCTTTATCATAATATAGTTCTCCGCCCGAGAGGAGAGGAGCGGAAGCAGTTAATCTATCAGCTCGTTCATGTTCCCGCGCACCTGCATGCCCCGGCCAGAAGATCCATGATATACCCCCCCCCCCCCAGTCTGTGTTCTGTCCTCCGATGCTACCCACTCCACCCGGAATAAGCCATTTCCACTGTCCGAAGCATGCTTCGTGAGTCCGTGTCTTGTCTGCTCTTTAACAAGTCTTTCATTGAATGAAACGAATTAGAGATCATAGGTCACACTAGGCAATTTAACAATTAAAAGCTCTAATGTAAACATTCACAGTAAAGTCAGAACATTATGTAAAGAGACCAAGTAGCATGACTAGAGAAATATTGCATTTAAATTGAAAAACAAACCAACAGTAAAAATACCAAATTAATGCACACAAGAATTCAGGAGCTTAGTAATAAAAGAACACATAGATCGACAAGCTGCCTAAAAACAAAAGATGGAAAAATCATACTAGAAAAAGATAGGATTTTACACGTATAGTCAGATTATGTGAAAAGCCGTTGTGACCAGAGAGCAGTGAGAAATTCGAAATAATAATGAAGGACCATCAATTTTGAAGATGGAAGTTCAGAATGCTCTTAACCATATGAAAACTGGCTAGATCCCGGGTCCAGAAAACATCACAACAGAAATGATCAATGACTTAGAATATTATGAATAGACTAAGTCACCAGACTGCTGAACGCAGTATATGATACAGGAGATATACCTCCTGAATTATGATGTTCCATATTTAATGCAATCACGATGAAATCAGGAGCATTGGAATGTGATCAACATCGAAAAATAGTACAATGAGCTACATTACGATGATTTTTCTAAGAATTATCATGCAAATAGTTAGGAAGGAAATACAACCCGAAACAGGAGAAGAACAATGTGGGTTTGTAGAAGGCATAGGTACAGTAAATGCTGTGTATATGCTGAGAACATTAACTGTTCGTTCAGTAGAAGCAAACAAAGACCTATTTCATTGCTTTATTGACTACATGAAGGCTATCGATAAAGTAAGACATGTCAACATGATGAAGATGCTTGCAGATCTAGAAATTGATGGGACATATCTTAGCCTTGTAAAAAACATATATTGGAAACAAAAAGCTGACACAAGGATTGATAATGAAGTGGGTCAATATCAGTCTATTAAGAGAAGTGTGAGACAGGAATGTGTAATGTCTCCAGATTGTTTTTACCTGTACAGTGAAAATATTTTCAGAAGTGTAGAAGATATGAAAGGAATCATCATTGGGAGACGTAACATCAATAACATTAGATATGCGGATCTAACAATATTGATAGCATAGAATGAGTAAGTTCTGCAACATTTAGTAGATGTGGAAATGGACTCTCTGTGGTCAGATTTGTGTCATAAATCTGCGACTGGCCTAGCAAGCCGGCAGGGGATCTTCATACTGCTCGTAGAAAAACTAAGAAGTATAAACGGATACGCACCATGTAATACAAACAAAAATGAGCAAGATTGCGAGGAATTCTACGAAGACATCCATGACGTGCCAAATAAAATAGATAAGCAGGACAACATCGTAGTTATGGGAGACTTTAATGCAAGACAGGGACATAACAGAGTGGGCATAGAAAAACATCTGGGAGCATTTGGAGATCAGCATAATGAAAGGAATGATAACGAAAGTAGACTGATAGAGCTATGCAGCCAACACGACCTCTATATAGCAAACACATTCTATAAACATAAAGACTCACAAGTATACACCTGGTGTAAATGGAACGATCTAGATACTAAAAGCCAAATTGATTTTATATTAACTAGAAATAACAGAAAGAAAAATATATTAGATGCAAGGGCAGTGCCCAATTTAAGTATAAACACAGATCATAAAGCAGTCGTTGCCACAATGAGAACCATCAGAAGAAGAAAGCAAAGAGCAGGCACATACACGCCATGCGAATCAGTGAACGTAAAAAACCTTAAAGACGAGGCAGTAAGGGAAAATTATGAGAAAGAACTAACTGAAATCTTTGTAAAATTGCCTATTAAAAAAAAAAAAACAGTGCAAGAAGAATGGGAGATGTCAAGCATTTTAAATACTGCAAAAATAACACCTGGAACCACGAAAGAACGCAAAACACGGATAAAGAAAATAACAGATTGGTGGAACGCAGAGGTAAAGAAAGCGGTAAAAGACAAAAAGTAAAAATATTAAAAGTGGTTGAAGAGAAAACAGGAATATGATTACATAGAATATATAATAACGAGAGGACATGTGAATAGAATAGTAAAGCGGGAAAAACAAATAGACTCGGAAGCTGTATGGAAAATCCATAAATAAAACTACAAGGAGCAACTAGAAACTTCTACAAAAAGATAAGTGCAATGCGAACCAGAGGAGAACCCTTTGACCCAGCTGAAATAATTAACAGCTAAAATGGAGAAACGATAAGTGAACCAAAAAAAAAAAAATAAATAAATCCTAATAAGATGGAAGCAGTATTTCGAACAACTTCTCAACATCCCATCAGATGTCACATGACTTAAAGAAACCTACACCGATGCCACCGAAGAACTATAACCAGACATATTAAAAGAAGAAATTATAGAAGCCATCATATTAGCCCCATTGAACAAATCACCGGGACAAGATGAAATACCAAATGAACTAATTAAAGCAGCAAGAGAAGTAGGAGCAGCATGGCTACACAGACTATTCAACCATGTTTGGGTAGAACAACAGACACCACGAGACTTGGGAAATGCCATAATTATCCCAATGTGTAAAAACAAAGGCAGCAAAAGAGACTGCACACAAAACAGAGACATTTCACTGTTGAGTCATACTGGGAAAATATTTTGCAAAATTCTTGAGAAAAGATGACGAACTACTATAGAGCCCCAGCTAAACGAAACACAACTTGGATTTAGGAAAAACAAAGAATGCACAGATGCCATTTTCGCTCTTACACAACTTATAGAAAAATCAATCGAATTCAATGAAACACTCTACTTAGCCTTTATCGACCAAGAAAAGGCATTTGATAGAGTAGATAGAAAGAAGCTGTGGGAAATCCTTAAACAATATGGTGTGAGTACACATCTAACAAATCCATGTAATCCATATAACAACAGTGAATGCATAGTGAGAGCAACTGGAGAGCACTCAGAACCCTTCACCATAAGATCCTGAGTACGACAAGGTTGTGTCCTGTCCCTTCTCATGTTCATAACATATATAGACAACATATGTAAATAAACCAGCCAACAGAAACCGCAAGAATTCTGCGTGGCGAGAACACAGAAGAAGAACCATCTGCATATCTAACCATTAGAGAACTCCTGTTTGCGGATGACCAAGCACTAATAGCAAAATCAGAAGCTGAATTACAAGACCTAATTATTAGTCTAAACCAGTGGTTCCCAAGCTTTTCAAGCAGAGGGCCATATCTACTATTTTCGGTAGTTAAGCGGGCCACAACGTTATAAAATTATAAAAGTCGTGCAATATCATTCTTACCTATCTTAACTTTCGTCAACAAAATTCTAAAACTTTAAAGGCAGTCAGTGTCAGTACTACACTGAGGTCATTTTTTGGTTTAAAATCAAAAGTTCATTTAACAATAAATTTATAATCAATTTCGAAAATCGCTATTAATGTAATTAATTTACAATTGTAACTGTTCTTCATAACCAGTTACTTAAGTTCAGATGCCAGTTTATCAATGTCTGGGGACACATCTGCCGTGCCCACAGTCATAAGGGCAGCTTGGTTACTGTCGGTGAGTCTGGAACGTTGCTTGTTTTTTGTTTTAACGGTCATTGCGGAACATGACTGCTCGCATCTGTAAGTCGAACCAAAACGCCAAATGTATCTCTGGGCGAATGAACGCAAGTGTTGAAATTGTTCGACAGGCAATAGTCGCCAGAATAAAATCATATGATTAGCTGAAGGTGAAGCAGGCAGCTCCAGATATTTACATCTCAGTGCCACATTGCATTTCAAATCTATTACTTCGTTCTGAAGGTTTTTCTGTAATTGACAGAGCTTGGCATCAGGAAATACGAACTTATTTATGAAGAGAATATATTATATTAAATAACGAGACCTCGTATGCCACTTTCTGACAGCTGGCGGGCCACAAGTGGCCCGCGGGCCGTGGTTTGGGAACCTATGGTCTAAACTAAATGTGTAGGGAACATAACATGAAAATTAGCACAAGCAAAACAGGTAATGACGATAACTAAAGAAGAAAAACAAAAAACAACAATTCACCTAAATGAACATCCCTTGAAACAAGAAAAGAGTTTCAAGTACCTAGGAAGTATACTATCATCAAATGGCAGATCAGAAGACGAGATCGAAAATAGATGCAATAAGGCAAACCAACTCACTGGACAAATGGCACCAATACTAAAGAACAAACATGTATTAATAACTACCAAGAAAGTACTTTATAATACAATCTTCCAACTAACTCTATGCTACCAATTCCAAACCTGAACAATGACAGAAAAAGAGAAAAAAAAATCACAACAGAAATAAGATTCCCGAGAAGAATACTCAAAGTATCAAGAAGAGATAAGATCAGAAATGAAGAAATCAGGACTAAAGTGGGGGTTATAGCAGCACTGTATTTTATTAGAAAGCATCAAGCCAAATGGTTTGGCCATGCAAGCAGGTTACCAGTCAACAGCATACCACAACAAGCAGTGATGTACTGACCAGATGGAAACAGAGGAAGAGGCCGACCACGTAAACGTTGGACGGAGGGAATAGCAGAGTCCATGAGAATATCGATACATGAAGCACATAATCTGGCACTCTCACGATGTTTATACTTCACATCGACACCGCAAGGTACAAGAGGAACATGATGATTTGAGATGATTTGCATGTATCAAATATACAGCGTGCGCACGTTACGTGCAAGATATCCGCTATAAATAGAATACATATGAAATGCAATGTCGCTCAACAGGATGCACTTGTGAGTAACATTTTTGCGCTCTACAAGATTTGCCACAAGTTCATGAAGACTTTAAATAAACATATGCTTCACGATGCTACTTTGCCTTCGTGAAACGTATCTTCCATTGACATAAACCAAACAGAAAAATGATTTGATCCAAATGAATGGGTGAGTATAATATCTATATCAAGCAATCAAGTATCGTCTCCACAATGAAGGTTATCTGC
>OY992882.1:84739230-84836730 GCA_963921405.1 Cepaea hortensis | reverse complement strand
CTAATACTGTTTGAACTCTGCATTGCTCTAGAGACTGACTTCTTGTGCACAGTTCGGATTAGTGTTAAAAGTTTGTAACATATACAATATATGCATTGTTAATTTTTAATTATGATATATGTAAGGAGCGTTTAGTTGAATTCCGTTCGTGCCGCACGGCGCGTAATTGCGAACGTTGAGCATGATCATGTCATAGTCATGTGATAAGTACTGATCAATGAATACAAGAGCACGTGCTTATCGTCCCATGATGCATAGGTTCTGTTTCTGACCGTTGAGAAAATGGCCGGGTTGATCCAAAATCCGTCCAAAGAATTTCTTTAATTTGAAGGATGTCGACCAGTGGACATTCATCGAAGAATGCAGGCAGCGTACGGTAACAAATGTGTGCCGAAGACAACAGTGACATACTATGCACTAATGTTTCGGAAAGGATGTCAGTTTACGACAAATCTTCGATGGCCAGGTCAAGCGCATATTGTAGCAACAGAAACAAACCATCGTCAAAATTGATGCAGCCGTACAGATGAACCGTTGTCGAAGCATACGTTCGCTAGCGAAAGAATTTGATGTTCGAAACAGTGTTTTCTCGTAGTGAATTCGAATAACGAAGACACAAACAATAGATTGCACAATTTATTGCCTGGCATATTTCGCTGCATCTCGTCAGGTACATACTGCAGAATTCATACAACATAGAGTATACTAACTAGATAAATCCTTCAAGCTGAAATATACAAATATTCGCACAGTAATGTCAATTATCTAACACGGTAATTTTAAGCTGACTAACATGTCTTTCTGTTTGCACACATCTGGCTTACGTAGATTAATCATTATTGCTTCTGCAAACTTTAATAAGCGAGTATTTTGTGAATTAAACAACACGCGAAAGGCAATGTCTCTATTAATCGCATGGCCGCTTTCGAGCATGTGCCTAGCAATTGATGACGCATGAAGCTTCCGGTATATTGGACCCACTAGGCTCCCATCGCCTGTGTGTAGTATCTTGTCGACCAATTGACGTATGTGTTCTGACACTCTTTTGTTCAGCTGCCGCTCGGTTCTGCCGATGTAGGTAGACTGGCACCTACATGTGAATTGGTAAATACAATTGTTTTTGGCGTACAGAGGGACAGGCTCTTTTACTGTAGGTGTGGGAATCGGTGTGGTTCTATACCTAATGGACTGGAGTTGCAGTACAGAATGTTCGGCCTACTGCAGTAGTGAGCCGGTCTGTAGAAGTTCCATTACGCCATCCCCTCGAAAGGCTAGCTGGATGAATTCCTTGAGTTTAGGGACTGTCGTTTCGTCTGGTTTAGGTTTGGTCTGTTGGCAGTGGCGCTTTATAAATCCCGTTTAGTACCCATTCAGGTTTAAGACATTCTTCAGAGTTTCAAATTCCTCCGTCAGTGTGTCCTGGGTGCATATCTTTCTAGCACGGTCAAACAAAGTCCGTACTAAGCCCCGTTGGTACTGGACAGGTGTGAAGCTCTGAAAATTTAGGTATTGGCCAGTCCATGTTTCTTTGTGGTACACCGATCTTTGAAGTGTAGCCTACCGTCTGCTCTACGTCTCATTAGAATATCTATGAACGGCAACGCTTCGTTCTGTTCGTGTTCCATAGACAGAGAGATATTTTTATGCGTCATGTTCTTTATGGCCTGGAACGGTGTTGCTTGTAGCTCGTCTGTGGTGATAATTAGTATATCGTCCAAATAACGACGGTAGAAGGCCAAGTTGTTAATGTCTGAGGGTCTCTTTTCTTCTAAATGTGCCATGACGATGTCCGCTAGAATAGGACCAAGAGGACTCCTCATGGCCACACCGTCAATTTGGCGGTATGACTTTGTTAGAAAATTTAATTGTATGTCGGCGGTACATAGTAGTAGTAGCCTCTCCAGAATAGATGCTTGTATGCCTAGTTTTAGTTATTTGTCTTTAATGCGTTCCCTTATTATTTTCACTGTCTCATCTAATGGAACGTTGGTTAATAGAGAGGCTATAGGATGCAATGTGATTATTATGTATGTCCATAGTATCCAATAATTCCACCAGTTCGAATGTATCTTTGAGTATTTTTGGATCGAAGGACTGTCGTACTGACTTTAAAATTTCAGCTAGCCATCTCGCCATTCGGTGTTGTGCAGAGTTAACCATGGACAGGATCGGTCTTAGCGGGATGCCGGGTTTGTGAAGTTTGGGTAGACGGTACAACTGAGGAGTTTGGGAGCCACGCGGTGTGAGCGTTTTTTTTTTTTTGCAGTGGCCTTACTGATGAGTCCCGCATTCACAAGTGACTGGATCTCTTTGCTCATTTTTGCATCCAAGTCCTCCGACTTTGATGTGTCAGTTGGGACAATTCAAAAGGTCGTTCGTAAGAAACTGCAATATCGGAAGGTGTGTTCACAGTGGGTACCACGGATGTTGACCGAGCACCAAAAAGAGTAAAGCATGGGATGGTGTTTGAACCACTTTCTGCGTTACAGAGTGTAGGGTGATGCATTTCTCTTCCGCATAGTGGCAGGCGATGAATCATGGTGTCACCACTCTGAGCCGAGCAGCAAAAGAGAGAGCATGCAATGGAAGCATGCTGGATTATTGCCAAAAAATCAAAATTACGGGTTTCCACTGGTAAGATTATGCTGAGCGCATTTTTTGACCATAAAGGGCTATTGTTAGCCGACTTTAAAGAACCTGGTGTCAACATCAACTCTACCCACTACTTGAAACACTAGACAAGCTGCAAAAAACCATCAAGGATAAACGACTCGGCATGCTTTCTCGCGGTGTGATTTTATTGCACGATAATGCACGAGCGCATGTTGCAAAAATTGTGCAGGAAGCATTAACTTGGAAGAAGTGGAAAATTCTGCAACATCCAGCCTATAGTCATGATTTGTCACCATGTGATTTTCATTTGTTATGACCTCTATAAAATCTCTCAAGAGGCAACGATTTCACACAAATGCAGACGTAATAAACGCGGTAAACATTTGGTTCAGTGAGCGACCACAATCCTTTTTTGCGGACGGCATTTGTCGCCTATCTAAGCAATGGGATGCTTGCTAGAATGCCTACGGCGATTTCTTCTGACCAACCCATGGTGCATAATTCATTCAAAATGAATGCTTTGTTTAATCCAACACACCTGTTAATGTTTCTTTCATGCTTTTGTAATAAAGCCATTGGAACGGGTTTCAAATGAACGACCCTAATATAATGTGTGTTCTTTATCGTATCTTCGTGCATTTCTCCACAGTACCCCTTTCATCATTCTAGTGTATTCTTGCTCCAGAGACACCCCAGTAGTGTGTATGCGTTACATCCTTGGTTTGTCGACTGTTGCTGGTAGGCTCAAGGTGATACAGGCAAAGACATACCTCAGAGTAGCTGCTGACACAGATCACCCGTTGCATGAGGCGCTGGACGTAGTTAAGGGTCAGCGACTGATAAGAGGGAAATCATCGATGGCTCAGGCGGAGGATACGATCAGACAGGTGTGCATCTTGGAGAGCATTAGACGAGGAGAGGAGTGGGTCAGAGTGCCAGCGGAACAGTCAGACTTGTGCAGAGTTATAATCACATTGAGCCCGTAGTGCAGGGAGTGGCCAGCAGGGGCCACCGAAGTGGAAATCCAGCAGCTAATATTCAGAATAATGCTCGCCCGGGTGATGTGATTATATACACAGATGTTGAGAGGCAGGAGAAGTGCCTGGGAGTTCTTAGCAAAAAGTAATGGTCGACGTTTGGTGCAGGAGAGCCTGGCATGTGATACCACAACATCTAGCTTAAGAATGGAGGTGGAGGCGGTCAGTGCAGCTTTCCGCTGGATGGAGAATACGATACACACACATACATCGTGATTGTAACTGACTCAGAAAGCATGTTCACCCTATGGTGAGGACAGACAAGCTTCATGCAGAGTGGCTTGCTTCGCTTCGGAAGTCACGGGTGACAAGCATCGTCTGGATCTTTTCTCCGGGGCATGCCGGTATGCCGGGGAATGAACAGGCGGACAGATTGTCTGGCTCTGCAAAACTTGGTGGAGTATTGATGCATGATAATGCAGACGTGGTTGCGGCCTTGTGGGAGCACGCGTACATCTCGAAGAAGCAAAAGGATCACTATGGTCTGGCAAGAATGCGACAGCGAGGGATGATGAGAGGATCTGGCAAACTATCGACGCTCAGAGGAAAGGCGACAAGGACATATAATCAGATTGCTGCTGGTAATATTAGTGTTGGAACTCTTCGCTGGCTGCTGAGGATGGGGACGGAGCGCTTATGAGAATGCCCCGAATGCTGTGATGTCGGTTCCTAAATCAATCAATCAATCAATCAGTGTATTCTTGCTTTCTTCTAACATGCTGCCATTCTTAGAATGATTACATGTAACGGCGGTCTGAAATTGCCTATTAATATTTTGATTTTCTTTATCAAGTCTCCATCGTTGTCTTTCAACTTTCAACAAATATTCTTTTCCAATATAAGTTACGATAAAATGCTTTTGTTCTTCTCTGATCGCAGTTATAATTTTTCGCTTGTAGTTTTTGTATGTGGAACTATTTCTATTCTTATTTGCTCTAATGTACTTCTTTCTTCTGTTAGTCTGAATGTATTGAATGTGATATCTCTTTATATTGTAATATATTTTAAAATCATGTGTTGTGTTGATGACAGTGTTGTTTGTCCATCAAGAATGATGATGCCCATTCATTTAATCCAGTGGGGTTAAAAGTATGGAGCCGTGAGTTCTAAGATGGCTGATTAGGCTTGTTTTGGCTCAAAATGTTCTTTAACAATGTGCGCAAAGAATGTTTGCCGTTCCAGGAGGATGATCTCCTGCAGTGGTTTTTCTGTTCAGCCTTTTCTTCACAAGTGACTGCCCCCTTGCGTAATGATCTACGCCCCGAATTTCGGTCTTTGGCAGCTGTCTTCCAGGTGTCACGATGAATTCCAATAGCTTTCAGTGAGATTTTCAGTGTATTTAAAGCGTTTCCTCTTGCCGCTTTGGGAGCGTTTACCACAACGCAGCTCGCCGTAAAAAATTGTTGATGACAAAAGAATATTTCTCTCGCTTTTGTGGATAGCTCATCACCTGTCGTATCTTCTTGTGCTCCCGTCAACTGTGTGTTTTATGTATTTATTTTTGTTAAATTTTAAATATTGTCTTCTGGTGGCATCAACAGTCTGCACAAGGCGGTGACTTTGTGGATGTTAAACATTTTCTCCATCTTTGTTATCTTAAGGAGGTGTAATAAGGTTAGTTCCATGGGGTAAAACATAGAGCCTTTTGGATGTTGCTTACATTTTGTGTTTGTATTAAAAGATTATTGTCTATGCAAAATTCAATTAATCGTTCTCCTCATCTTTCCATGTTTTGTACCGAATGGGGACCATTTCTTCTCCTTTCATTCTTGTAATTCAGTAGTGATGATAATGTCCCGCCCATCTATGTTCTGAATTTTCCAGAATATCAATATAATATCAGACTAATTCACATCTAATCATAATAAATTTTCATGATAAAGGCCTCTAACATACCACGTTCTTTTCCGTATTTTTAATTTTTTTTTTTTTTTTTAACCAGTGCCAAAGCTTTCCATAGTCGCACTGTCGGGCTTAGAGTGGCTGTATCGCAGTGGATATGAAGCTTGCCCTGTTGTCCTGCGTTCTGTTTCCCCATTAAGCCAGAGATGCTTTGAAAATATTCACCTGGGCTCCCTTGTTGCCCCAGCCTAGAAAATAGGTGCCAGGAAATGGTTGGGGGGCGGGGGGGGGGAGTAAAGGCGGCAATCGTAATATTACCCACATCACTCGTTGCGTGCCTATTGTTGAAGACGTCCAGCTATTAGGGTACAAGCTGTAATCAATATAATGTACTTTACACCTAGAAGCTGCGAAAGATTGCATAGTGCTAATATACTTGGTGGTTCCGTCGCCCTGTTGCTGAGTTGAGTGCATGGAGCGACACTTTGAGCTGTGGATTCAATGTGGAGTGCCTTTACATCTGTCCTCGGTTGTTTTTAACGTGAACTGCATGTTCAGACAAATGGCGGCCGCCGGTTACTGAACTTACTGGGTTTGCCTTATTCAGAAATGTGTGCCTGCTGGTTTTCAAGTGTCTGCAGCTTCCATCGAAGTTGAACTGTATTTGTCGTGGCAGACGTTTGTGTTGGCATTATGACAGCGGCATTATGCATATTATACCTGTGAGGGCTATTGGTTTGTCGAGACTCCTGTTTGTTCCACTTTTCACGTGGGGCAGTGAGGAGTATTTTATGTGATATTCACTTGCACAGTAATGGAACATCTTGGTGGAAACCATTTGCCGTGAAGTTGGAACCGCGACTGGCTGGCTAACACTTGCCTGCCGACCCAGTGGGCCAAGATTCGAATTGCCTAATAAATTACTGGTGATACAATATTTTAACAGTAATGAATAAAACGATATTGTAATTTAGTAATTCAGCAACATATACAAAATCCTAGGCGTTCTGAAGTTAGCAGACAAAATTTAATGCTCTGATATTGTCATGGAAAAAAAGTAGGCATGGAGGAGAGGTTTAATTTGTCTGGCGGCGGTGTGAGGGTTTCGTTCCACACTCCGGTCATTTAGACTTAAATGTTGTGTTCTCGTTCCGAAAGCAATGGCAAACTACTGAATGTAAAATTACCTAGTAAATCACAAATATCCATGTTGTATAAGACTGGAGAAATAGAATGACCGGGTTCGAACAACCACAACAACAACAAGCGCCTATTGAATGTTGTTTGTTCAAGAAAATAAGGTCGTAACACACTTTCCTCAATGTATCAGGATGCAAGTGGTTGTCGTAACCATTCTACTTGTTGCCTTTCATATCATACAATAACTTGCTGATAATGTTGTTGGTTTATCTTACAGAGAAGTATATGCTTTTGTCAAATGCACTTTCACACAGTCATTTCCAGAAAGATCCGTGACACTACGGACAGGATAGGCCAAACCAAACAGGTCTTTGTCTTAACCATGGGCGGTATTTGCACGAAGAAGAACGACGCAATGGATGATGAGCCAATCGTTGACGACTTTACAGGTTTGACGCAGACGGACAAAGACCTCATCCTCAAGACCTGGCACAAGATTACCGAGAAGGAATCCCTCGTTAAAGTGGGGATGACATTTTTCTTAAAGTAAGCATGGCAGTTGTCGGATATACAGTGGCAGTCTTAGCAGCTCTATTATGTTTTGCAAACTGTAATTTTGTCCTGATGATCGCTTGCATTTTGGATTTAGCCAGGTCTCCGTAGTATTTTTGTATGTGTTCAATATTTTGTTTTGTATTATGGTATGTTGTTCTTTATTTTACCTTATCCGTTTCTTATATTCACCATGTGAAGAATTTGAACAGCCATATATATATATATATATATATATATATATATATATATATATATATATATATATATATATATATATATATATATGACCAAGACTATGATGCTTTGCTCAACAATAACTGCGTTGATAGTATTATCGTATTCTATAATACCATAAAGTAATTAAATGTGAATCTTTCAGCTGCAAATTCTGGTAACCTAAGTATAATTATGTCAAGATCTAACGATTACTTCGTCCTGAATGAGTTATGTTAACAGATCCGTAATTTCAGTGGGAGCCGTTCATGTAAGAGGCACATTTATGACTTTAAGAAAGCTCAGAGTTTTAATCCATGCCATATGTTACACTTCCCATCATTCCACATCCCGTGATACACTAAAGAAGGTTACAGCCGAGAACATCGATTTCATTGCACCGTATTATATTCCACAGAACGACCTGCCGAAACAGTCGCACAAAGCACGAACTCCGTGGTTCTAGGTGCAACCTCTAGGAATCGCCAACGAAAATTTCACCCGTGAACCGAATAACGAAATCCTGGATCGAACTCATAACCTTCAAAGAGATATGATACTAAAGACTTCTTGGAAATACAACACATATTATGAGGCACTTCAACATTTAACGGTAGAAGAGGAACGACTTTACAAATGGATGCATTTGTAGTGTGACTATTATACTTCTCTCCTGATAGGGTTTTCGCGATATATCCGTACCTTCAAGACTACTTCCCCTTTCTGTCCGAGAGGTCTGTGAGCGTCACAAGTAGTTTGAAGTTCAGAGCTCACGTCCTCAAGTTTATGTATGCGGTGACAGCATTCGTGGAAAATATGGACGATCCTGAAACACTGCAAGTCCTGATGACGAAAATCGCCGAAACACACACGCGTCAAAACATTACGTATTCTGATATGCAGGTTGGTAGCAACATGAATAGCCTGCCTGCCTGCCTGCCTGCCTGCCTGCCTGCCTGCCTGCCTGCCTGCCTGTCTGTCTGTCTGTCTGTCTGTCTGTCTGTCTGTCTGTCTGTCTGTCTGTCTGTCTAGCTTGCTGCCGGTCTGTGTTGTGTGTTTTCAATTTCCCTACAATTTTCCCCGAGCCACACTTCTTTTAATCTTTGTACGATTTTTTAATGTTCCTGTGGTTCTCTTCATAGATCTCATGGTTATGTTATTTCTTCTTATTTCCATTAGTTGTAAGTTGTAACGTCATCCATTTCTTCCGTCACTTCATCTTCATATTTGGGGTAGTGGTTTCTGCAGCCGACTGACTTAGTTCAACATTTGCCAATGGTCACTAACATTTTGAAATATAATTTTCTACAAAAGACAATGCATGAGACCTGTTATTTACGTCTTCGTTGAACTTATCGTGTTTATCCTCTCGCTCTTCGGTGTACATAGATGCAATTTTGTGTTTCTTGTTGTATATTTGTCATTCTTTAAATGTATACGCATATTACGGATAACTAATGTGTGCGGTCGCTGTAACAGTCTGCATTTGGTATAATTTTTACGACTTTTAAGTTATTTCGAAATCTTCTGTTGTTAAGGACATAATCAATCTGATTTCTGATCTTATTGTCAGAACTATTTCATATCCACAATCTCATTGGATGTTGTTTATACTAGGTGTTTCTGATAATCATAGCATGCTCTTATGCCTACTGTATAAATCTGCAACCTCTTCCAAATACGTTTCCATAGTCCATACTTGCCTACTGTGGATCCATCTTGTTGACTTTCAAATTTAGCATTATACAAGAGGCTTTCAAAAAGTAATGTACCACATCGCTTTTTCTCAAGAGCTGTTTATTCTAAAAGTAAGCAATTTATACACAGTATACATGGATAGTCATGAAAATATCGGTATTATTCAACAGAATCCCCATAAATTTGTACGGCTTTTTGCCATCACGAAGCAAGTGCATATTTTCCTTGCCCGTACCAGATTTTGTCTTGATCATGAAGCAATTTCTTCACTGCATAAACTACTCCTTCATCATCTTCAAACTTTGTCCCACGTAGTGCATGTTTAAGTAGACCAAATAGATGAAAATCATAGGGTGCTACATCGGGACTATTGGGTGGATGGGGTAGTACAGTCCAGCCCAATTTGGGGATTGCTTCCTGTGTTGTCAGACTTGTGTGAGGGTGCGCATTGTCGTGAAGGAAAACCAGGTCTGTTGGATTCTTGTGCGACGAAATTCTACGAAAACGATGATTGGATTTTTCCAGTGTCTTAATGTAAGCTTGCGAATTTATTATCTCTTCTCTTGGCATAACATCTACAAGAATCACTCCTTCAATGTCTTAAAAGACAGTGATCATGACTTTTCCAACTGAAGGAGTTGTCTTGAATTTCTTTCTCCGTGGTGATTGCGGATGATGCCACTCAATTGACTGTCTTTCTGTCTCAGATTCAAAAAGATGTGCCCAGGTTTCGTCACATTTAACGATCTTAGCCATTGCAATCGGTGGTCATTTGTAAGACTTCGAGGAGCTCATCTTGTGCAAACCTTAGAAAACCAGTGAGTTTTTATAGCTATATTTGCATTACCATTGCTGACTGACAACTGTAAGGCCACTTGTTGAGTAGTGATTCGCCTATCAATAAGAATAATGTCCTCGGCGCATTTCAACATTTCTGCTTTGGTGGCTGTGGCAGCACTTCCACAGAGCGGCCAATCAAGCAGCTCCGTATCTCAACTTCCTGATTCTTTGATTCTTTGAACCCGGAGACTGACTATTCCTGTCGACTGAAAACCTTCCATACGCATCACATAGACGCCTGTGAATATTCACAACAGTTTTCTTCTCTACAACGAGAAATTCTATCACAATTCGCTGCTTATAACGCAAGTTGCTACCACGCTCCCTTTCAAAAGTTTAGGACAGCCACACTTTTTGACCAGTTGGGTTGTAATTTGCTGCACAGAGTCGGAACATATCATTTAAGTGTGCAAAATTGCATGATTTTAAGTTCATTATTAGATGAGAAAAGCGACGTGGTGCATTACTTACTGAGCGACCCTCGTATTCACCAGTAATGATATTTGTGTCTGAGAATTTGCACTTCTTGAAGGCATTATGCAAAATCACTATAAAATACATCAATACCGTCATCACTGCACATTCTTTGTTGGTGCATGATCTTGAATGATTTTGACATCAAAAGGTCTGCCACTTAACTATACCTGTAATATTCTCTTTGACACAGTCCAATATTTTTTTTTATGGATTTTCATCTCTCCAGATCCCTAAAAAGCGTTTCACCTCGCTGTTGTTTCTCACCACCTGTGTGGATTATGTTATATTCATTGGATATTATATTGTCGGTTCCTTTCCATTTGGACTCATATGTAACCAAAAATATTAATATTCATTGAGCTAATTTTGTGCTAGATATTATCCAATTTTCCATCTCTACTCACAGTTCGATCCTCTACCTACCGTCGTGAAATTGGAGACCATAACCAACAACTATTTGTTGCCTGTTCTTCAACTCCATCCATTACCTGCATCCATGAATTCTGGTTATCCTTACCTGTGGGCTAACTTGAACTCCACCTTGCCAAACGGTGTCCCTAGGCTAGAGGTGGAGGGAAGGAAGCGCCTTACCTTCTCTTTGATAGGGGATACCCACCCCCACCCCCACACATATACATGATATATAAGTACATGATGTCATAAACAATGTGCTCCACAGTCCATCGTGAAGCAATGAGCAGCGAATGGCTGTCGTCTTGCATTCCAAACAGAATGGTGTTATCCACGGAAGAATCAATTTTTATATGTGTTCTACATACAAAGTGTAGTGTGACTTTACATACACCCTGTATATATAACATATGCTGGCGCAGGATCCAGCTATAAATCTGTGCTATGATAGGCCATCACATCTTGCAGGCCTCAGAGAACGGAGAGATAGGTGGCTACACTTTCCTGCACTTAGCGAGACGACGAACGCAAACCTCGAACCCTTGTCCTCGACCTCATTCTCGTCAGAGCAGTTCCCTATTAACTACGTTAACATGCATTGCTAATTATAAAACCAAATCGTATTATTATTATTAATCATCATCATCAAGTGCCCTGCCAGCTGGCGTAGGCGTTCATGGCTCTCCACAGATCTCGGTCTTTGGTGTTCTGGATCAACTCTGCTGATGGTATTCCTCCATGCCACTGTCTGAATCTATCCAGCATCATTTCTCTTGGTCTACCTCTGCCTCTCTTTCCCCTTGATCTTTCCAGTTGTCACGATGTTCCCCAATGCCTTTCTTCTCATCACACGACCGAAGAAAGCGGTTTGTCTCTTTATTATTGTTGTATATAATGTTCTAGTTTCATTAGCCTGTCTCAGGCAGTCGTCGTTAGTTACTCTGGCAGTCCAAGGAATTCGCAACATTCGTGTCAGGAACCACATCTCTGTTGCTTCTAATTTCTTCTTAATTTGTTCATTTACATTCCACGATTCACTGCCATACATCAAAATTGTTTCCACATTGCATTTCAGCACACTCTTTCTTATATTCAGTGATAGTGACTTATTGCATAAGACACTCTTTATTTTCTGAAATGTGGCTTTTGCTTACCCTATTCTACACTTAATCTATGTTGTACATCTTCCATCTGATGTTATAAATGTCCCTAGGTATGTACAATTATCCACTTGGTTAAGAATTGTCTCTTCTATTTCTATGTCACATTTTGGTGTCATCATTTTCTTTTATATCACCATTGTTACTGTTTTCTTGATATTCAAGGAGAGTCCTTTCTTTGCACAATTGTCGTAGGTCTGTTGAGTTATCCGCCACCAATACTGTGTCATCTGCATAGCGTATATTGGTTATATTATATCCTCCGATTAGTATTCCTGGCTTCTCTTTGATCTCTCTCATTATTACTTCTCTACAGAGGGAGAAGAGATCCGGTGACAAGACACAACCCTGTCGTACTCCTTGCTTTATCTGTTCGTAACTGCCCTCTTTATTTCCCAATTTAATTGCTGCTACTTGGTTCCAGTAAATATTCTTTATTGTTCTTAAATCTGTCCCATCAATGTTGATATCTTCCAACATTTTAATCAGTTCATTATGTTTTACTTTATCAAATGCCTTAGTATAATCTATAAAGCACAAATATATATCTTTCTGTTTGTCTGTTGACCTTTCTATTAGTGTCCGTAATGTATATATTGCATTGTTTGTGCCCTTTCCCTCCACAAATTGATACTGCTCTTCACTAATTTCCATTTTTATTTTCTTTCTGGTTCGTCCCATTATAATTCTGAGTAGAAGCTTAGTGATATGGTTTATGAGGTTATATGTACGAAAATCTTCACATTCAATTGCTCCTGGTCTTTTTGGTATAGCTATAAATACTGATTTCAGCATATCACTGGGTAAATATCCACTGCTGTAAATTATTATTAATAGAATTATATTAATTATTATTATTGCTGAAACTACTACCATTATTATTGCGGATATGTCTTCCGCAGAGATTAAAGGAGGTGTTCCTGGAGTTTGTGCAGGACATGTTAGGGAAAGACTCCAAATCTAACCAAATCTTGGCTTGGAATAAATTATTTACAGCTTTCTTGCAGAATTATGCCAACACTTTAAAAAGGGAAGCCGCGATGCAACATCACCAACAATAGCAGCCAGAGAAGAAAGATCGTTCAATGTAGGAGACTGGTAGTAGTCAATATTTTCATTGCATGAGAATAGCAAATATGTTCATTGTAGGAGCGTAGAAATCACGTCCATTGTAGGAGAGTAAACATTTCCTTTGTAGGAGAGTAGTCAACAATTCCTTTGTAGGAGAGTAGTAAAAATTTCCTTTGTAGGAGAGTAGTCAACATTTCCTTTGTAGGAGAGTAGTAAACACATTTCCTTTGTAGGAGAGTAGTAAACCTTTCCTTTGTAGGAGAGTAGTAAACATTTCCTTTGTAGGAGAGTAGTAAGCATTTTCTTTGTAGGAGAGTAGTAAACATTTCCTTTGTAGGAGAGTAGTAAACATTTCCTTTGTAGGAGATTAGTAAACATTTCCTTTGTAAAAGAGTAGTAAACATTTCCTTTGTAAGAGAAATGATATCATTTTCATTGTAGGAGAATGGAAATCATGTTCATTGTAGAAAAGTTGAAAACATGTTTATTGTAGAAGAGTGGAACTCATATTCATTGAAGGAGACTAGAAATCATGTCTATTGCAGGTTATTAAACATTTTTCTTTGTAGGAGAGTAGTAAACATTAACTTTCTGGGAGACTAGTAAACATTTAGATTGTAGGAGTGTAGTAAACATTTTGATTGTAGGAGTGTAGTAAACATTTCCATTGTAGGAGAGTACATGTTCAGACCTAATTGTTTTGATCTCTCATTGAAAGTATTTAGTTTATCTTGAATATGATTTGGTATAATGTACAGGATTGTAATATCTTCAAAGAGCTACAGCTGCTTTTGTCAAAGTAGTCAATTGAATTCCGCTTCTGGAGGCAGCTATTCTTGTCTCCACATTCCAGATACTAGTCAGCAAGAATAATAATGGCGATGCAAGACATTTCAAATACTTATCTTGATTTTCCTCATGGAGAAATCTGCATCTCATGACTCTACATGTTATATGTATTACATTAATAATTTTGTCTGGGAATCTGTGATGCCTCAGCGATTTCCACATTGATTCCCTATCCATGGTGTAAAAGGTCTTTTCATAGTCCACATTTCCAATATAAGGGAGCGAGTTCAGTTCGATGCTTTTCTGTGTTACTTTATGCGAAATGTTGGCCCACATACAGTTCCTCTTTCTTTGGAAACTTATCCAGATATACTTCTCTCTAGTCTGACGATATTTCATCAATTTCCTAGACATCGCTAAGTAATGTGGGGTTTGAGGTGGTTATATTATCTTTAATAGTTCCTGGACCAGGTGCTTTCCAACCTTCACATGCTGTTTGTTTTGCTTGTTTGTTTGCAATCGCCTGCTTTGAACTCAAACGTAGTTCATACACACTACTTCTGGTAGTGCTAGGCTGAATTTTGCGTGTGGATTAGCTTAACCTATTAACAGTGTACCTTGCCTTAAGGAGAGCCCACTCCGACTTCAGAAGGACTTGTAATTTACGTCCCCAAGTCAAGGACGAGAGATCAACATTCTAGTCCAACTGTCCAGTGCGGGGTTGAACCCCTTACCTTGGCAGCAGCACCCCGGATGTTTAGGAACACGCATTCTTATCCATTCGGTCAATGCAAATAGAAACTGAATAATTGTTTAATCATGTTTGAGGAGCACCTGGCCGAGTGACTGGAATGCCAGATTTTCCTTCGGGAGACTCGGGTTGGAATCCTCGGTAAGGTGTACATTTTCTCCTGTTGGAGGAAACAAGAAAACCCTAAGCTGCACAGTTCGCGGCGACTGCACTAGCCTGGTGACCTTAATTAATCAGGCTCACGACCCCCTTGCCATACACCGTTAGGTACAGACAGTAGATGACAGTTGAGCGGTGCGGGTTTTATTGTTGAATGACTTTCATATTGCAAAGTATTTTCATTTTAACAAAACACAAAAGGTCCTGCTGAGATAAATCATTATTTAATTTCATATGTACATTGACAGAATTTACATGCAAAATATGTCTCATATAAAATCAAAATGCAGTCAAGTGTTTTGTCACAGTCTCCCAGCAGCTTGAAGTCAGCCTTTCACAGTCAGTTAATAGACATAGTGGAAGACTAGAAACCATGTTTGTGAAGAAACATGCGAGGCTCAGTCATTTACAACCTACTACTTTCGGGTTCTAAAATGAAAGAAAATAATATACATGTATAGTGCAATACATTAATCAATAACGGTGATATAAAGACGCAATTAATAACATCACTTGTGATTGTTGGTGAAGGGATAAAGAAAGAATGGGGTATGTGGCGGCTTCTGTCTGCATGCATATGTTAGTTCGAATGCCATTGACTTTTTTGTTGGTTTTATTACCATTAGACAAGAGTTTGCTTGATTCAGGAGTACCTTATGATATTTGTCTGTTGATTATACAAAGACTGTGTTTATGATACATGTGACACTTGCACACTATAAAATAAAAACAAAATTATGCCGTTATTGTTCAATCTTGAATGAACTCGAGTGATTTTCATCATCATCATCATCATCATCATCATCATCATCATCATCATCATCATCATCATCATCGTCATCATCATCATCATCATCATCATCATCATCATCATCATCATCGTCGTCGTCGTCGTCGTCGTCGTCGTCGTCGTAATAATCATAATCATCAGCACCATCGTCATCAATATCATTACCATCAAGTTGAACATTCTTAAGTTGGTTGTGTAGCTCCTTATTCTTCATTAGACAATAGTTTGTTTTCTGGCGCCCTCTTTCATGCTGCATGTGCTTTCTAGTGACAGGAGGCGTGACGCCAGGGACACCAAGGCGTTTTTGGTGCACCTTTTTCGACGCCTGGGCTCGTCGCTGATCAAAGTGAGGGAACAACTGGCCACCTGTTCCTCGTCGCTCTCAGGCCTACAAAATGTGATGCTACTATCACATCAAAGACCCATAGCAGGAAACTACTTGTCCAAGGTGTCCCTGTGCACGACACTATTTAACAGTCGCATGTCATCAGTTTCTGTCAAGCTACAATTCCCCGTAGCGAAGTGGTTAAGCTTTTTGCCTCGCGCTCTGAAGGTCGTAGGATCGTTAGACTACGAGTGGTGCAATTTTGCGGAGATTTCTGGCCGACATCGTTGTGGTTACGGAGGTAGTGTTTTGTACGATGCTCACGGCTAGTGGTTTGTGTCTCTGCGTAGAGACCGAGTCCGATGAGATACAACTCGTCGCAAGAAAATCGATCCTCTTGACTTTAATACTTTCAGTACTTTCTACACCTTTAGTTTGGTGTGTTTCCGTTAACGCTTGTGTATATTAGGTTACTTCTTCGAGGTACTATAATAATTATATGTGCTTTCAAAGTGTCTTGTTGCATTAATGTTAGTGTAGCAACACATTCTGAATACCTCGAGACGTGTTCCATAATTTGGGCCCATGTTTCAGAGTCATAAACTTCTGCTTCTTACAGTCCAAGCCGTGTGATATAAGGTGGTCACGTCTATCCTAGCCTTCAATCTCTTGTATGGCCAGTTATTACTTAGGCCTGAGTTCCTCCATGCCATGATGTCAAACAATCCAGCATCTTCCCGGTTTGTCTCCCCTGCCTATCCTTAACGCCTGTTGTCACGACGCACTCCAGCTGTCCCCTTCTCATGACATGCCTAAAGAATGTCAGTTCTGCTAACACGAGTAAGCAGTTCTCTTTGTGAGTTAATCTATCTTAAAGTCCACGGTGTTTTCATAATTTTTCTATACAACATCTCCACATAATTCTCCACTTGTCTGCTAATTGCCAATGATCTCTTTACTTACATCTGGATTGGCTCGATATATCCCTTAAGAACTTTGTTTTCGCACCCCGATTGACAACTACATATTGCTGATAATTTTCTTCATCTTGTGAAATGCTATTTTGATTGGGCTAAATTTAACTTCCTTAATGCACATTTCATTTACTATTATTAAAGAACCCACATATTTAAATACACTGAATTGTTTCAGACGTTAAGCTAATAAGACATACATTCGTAAAGGCAAAGTAATATTGATTAAACAAGCAATGAAAAAAATGAATATAAGGATGACCAAAATAAAATGCACAGATAAATCCGTGAATTGGCCGGAAGAAAGCAACAAGAATAAACTCAGGGTGCTTGAAATAGGAAAGACATTAATGGAAAAAAGAGGCTATAATAAAATGATGGAATAAACAAACAAAAGAGTTATATGAAGGAACATATTTGAAAGAAGAAAATGACTTAGAAGGTCCATCTATTCTATAATAATAAGTCAATGAGGTTATCAAACTTGTGTGAACATCGGCCCGACAAGATGCAATCACAATACATGAATTAAGAGTGAGGGGAGAATGTGTGCTATGCTGATAAGCGCGTGCGGTCATATTTCACCATCTCACACGATCACAAGAGTCGTGGATCAGCTCTGTGTTCCTGTCTCGACCACGCCATGTGGTCAAAACATCCAGATAATTGCTTCTCTGCCGTCCCCTTTTTATTTCCCCCTCAAGCTTGACAGTTGTTACCAAGTTCTCAAATCTATTTCTTCTGATAACATGTCCACAAATGTTTTGACTAACATCTAATTTCTCTAATCAGTTTACGATTTTCATTTGTTTCTTGTAGGACTTGGTCATTGGGTTTTCTGTCTGTCCATGGTATTCTTTGCATTTTCCTCAGAGACCACATCTCCACTTCTATTAAATGTTTTTTGTTTGTTTGTTAGCTTTTCTACTCATTGTTAACCCTTCACATCCATACACAGATATAGGTTCTATGTAACACTTCAACACTCTTTTTCTCGTTTTAGTTGTCATCATTTTATTAGTCAGTATGTTTTCCATTTCGCAAAAGGCTACCTTCACCATAGCAATTCTTGTTCTAATCTCCTCAAGGTACTTCCCATCAGATGTTATGACTGTTCCGAGATAGTTGTAACGATTCACTTGTTTAAGAATATTCCCATTTACCTGTATATTACATTGTGGTATTTCTTCCTTCCTAGTGACGGCCATAATCTCTGTCTCCTTACAATTTAATTCTAATCCTAGTTGTTCACTTTGTACTACAACCACCTTTACTAAATTTGGAATAGAAATACCAACTAAATTTCTGAATGATGTTTACAATAACGGGTACATACCTAGGCATATTCTGAAATCTGCATTTAGAGAGCTATAAAAATAAAAAACCAAGAACAACAGAATGCGAAGTAATTCGTACTATCTACTCATAAACCATGTCATAAAACTGCCATTCAGAATTGTAATAAGAAAAATAAGCAGGAAAGTAAAGATGGAAATTAGTGAAGCGAAGTAAGATTTTGCGGAAGGAAAAGATACACACTACTCAATATTCACATTACAAACACTGATAGAGTAATGAACAAAGACACAGAAAGACATATACTTGTGCTTTACAAATTATACCAAGGCATCTGATAAAGTTAAACATGATACATGATCAAAATATTGGAAGATATTACAATTGATAGGGAAGATCTCAGAATAATATTTAACAAAATATTAACTGGCAACAGCTAACAAGTAGCAGCAATTAAAATGGAAAATAAATAAGGCAATTACGAAAACATAATGCAAGGAGTAATGACGGGAACATGTTTAGTCACCAGATCTGTCTGTCTGTCTGTCTGTCTGTCTGTCTGTCTGTCTGTCTGTCTGTCTGTCTGTCTGTCTGTCTGTCTGCCTGCCTGCCTGCCTGCCTGCCTGCCTGCCTGCCTGTCTGTCTGTCTGTCTGTCTGTCTGTCTGTCTGTCTGTCTGTCTGTCTGTCTGTCTGTCTGTCTGTCTGTCTGTCTGTCTGTCTGTCTCTCTCTAGCTGCTTAGTCATAAAAGACATCACTGAACGACAAGGAATGCGTGATGGGGATTACAATATAAAGAATCTCCGCTATGCAGATTGCACAGTGCTGAAAACTGTAGACTCTGGCAACCTACAACAACAACTGTGAAGCATTGTTTTAATAGGGAATGGACTCTACTTAAATATCAAGAAAACAAACAATTGTTATGTAAAAGAACAAGTTAACGCAAAACACGATATAACAATATAAAGAAAAATGGTTCATCAAGTTCATACATTCTAATATCGGCAGGAAATCGTAACATCTGATAAAAGATGCATGTTGGGATTCAAGGTAGAATAAGCCAACCGAAAGTGACATTTCAGACAATGGGAACATGGATGATGTATATTTCAGCTTGAAGGTTTCATTGTTTACTGTGTGTAAAGTAGAGTACCTGCTGTAGCATTCACAGTACCAGATGTAGCCAACTATGTCAAGCAAGTCATTGCGCAACCGTTTGTGTCATAATTATTCACGTTGCTTAATTAAAAGAAGTATTTTATGCAATAAGTCACTATTATCAAATGTCAGAAAGAGAATGTTGAAATGCATATGGAATATTTTCTACTGAATAGCAGTGAATCATAGGCGTTGAAAAAATATGAGTAAATTAGGAAGAGCGTTGAGGCAACGGAGATGTGGTTCCTAAAATAGATGTTGCGAATATCCTTGATCGGTATATTAACTAACAACTGTTGCCTGGAAATACTAATGAAAGCAGTACATTATACACAAATATAAAATGGCGACAAACTGCAATCTCTGGTCATACAAAGAGACGAAAGACAGTGGAAGACATAGCGGCGATGCAAAGACGAGTGGTAAAAAGGGAAAGGGCAGAGAGAAATGATGCTGGATGGACTGAGACGGCGGAATGAACGATTATCATCAGTGCAAAATTGACCTTGGTCAACTTGCTAGCCTAGGTGAACGAAAAACCTAATCCCCGCCTCGAATGAGATGTGAAAACATGACCACTGGACCGTCAATCAAACGTGCTAGCCATAGTGCTTCCGCGACCTAAAGTACATAGAGCAATTATTCTTCTTATTGATGAAGTTAGGATTTTACAGACTGAATCTTTAATCCTTTAGAACAAAACTGAAGCTAAAATAAACAGTAATGAAAATGCAGAAAATTTAACTAATGCTCTTGGAACCAAAACAAGACTATCGTCATGAAGAAACCGTAACCCCGAGAGAATACTAATCTGCCACCGTGCATTAATGTATAAGTACATACAACTCGGCAAAACTATATACCAGCCAAAAAACACAATAAATAATCAAGAAATTAAATATGCCACACATTTTTCAGAAGAATGGCTGCTGTAAAATAGAAGTTATACATAACTGGTCGCAATAATATAGATTTAAACAGCGGCCAGTACCTATGGCACAAAACTAGCCATATATATTAATGTGAGATATTTACATGCATGCATCTTTTCTGTGGCAGCATAGGGGTGTGAGTCATGGTCAATTTTGCAATCAGTTTAACAAAATAGTTAGTTGCATATCCTTTACAGGACATAGCAGTCAACTCTAGCATATTTATTTTTGTTTGTCTGTTTGTTATTTCTTGACATGTTTACGTTCAGTAGTTTTGCTACTGCTTTCTGAACGACCGGTGCTCATACCCTTTTCATAAAAAGCGAACGCAAGACGGTCTACTGCCAAATTACCCGCAGCTGTGTTTTGAACGCGGTATGCGGGATTACGAACTGCGTCCGTAACACCTTCGGCACAGAGCCGAGCTTGCAATAAGAAGCGAAAAAAAAAAAAACCCAGGCCTTTTGAACTTCAAAGTTATTGAATCATTCTTAGAATATGTTGGAAGTCTGATCATATTCAGCATAATGTCTCCACATCGACATACGCATACCGTGGTCACTGTAAACGTCACAGACGAGTTGACAGAACAGAAATAGAAGGAGTCAGCTTGCACGAAGACGGACACAGGACCTTGTCAACACCTTAGGCATGACGATTCATGAGGCAGGGGAACTGACAAGAGGTGGAGAACTGATAAGAGAAGGAGAACTGACAAGAGATGGAGAACTGACAAGAGGTGGAGAACTGACAAGAGGTGGAGAATATGTTTGACAGGTCGGGATGAATGCGATGTCCGCAGCGGACCAGGTACATGATGGTGCTACACAACTATCAGAGCATCCAACAGCTCCTGCCCAGTGGTGCTACAAAACTATCAGAGCAACCAACAGCTCCTCCCCTATGGTACTACAAAACTATCTGAGCAACCAACAGCTCCCGCCAAGTGGTGCAACAAAACTATCAGAGCAACCAACAGCTCCAGCACAATGGGACTATAAAACTATCAGAGCAACCAACAGTTCCAGCACAATGGGACTACAAAACTATCAGAGCAACCAACAGCTCCTACCAAGTGGTGCTACAAAACTATCAGAGCAACCAACAGCTCCTACCAAGTGGTGCTACAAAACTATCAGAGCAACCAACAGCTCCAGCCAAGTGGTGCTACAAAACTATCAGAGCAACCAACAGCTCCTACCAAGTGGTGCTACAAAACTATCAGAGCAACCAACAGCTCCTGCCAAGTGGTGTTACAAAACTATCAGAGCAACCAACAGCTCCAGTACAATGGGACTACAAAACTATCAGAGCAACCAACAGCTCCAGCATAATGGGACTACAAAACTATCAGAGCAACCAACAGCTCCAGTACAATGGGACTACAAAACTATCAGAGCAACCAACAGCTCCAGCATAATGGGACTACAACACTATCAGAGCAACCAACAGCTCCTACCAAGTGGTGCTACAAAACTATCAGAGCAACCAACAGCTCCTACCAAGCGGTGCTACAAAACTATCAGAGCAACCAACAGCTCCTACCAAGTGGTGCTACAAAACTATCAGAGCAACCAACAGCTCCAGCCAAGTGGTGCTACAAAACTATCAGAGCAACCAACAGCTCCTACCAAGTGGTGCTACAAAACTATCAGAGCAACCAACAGCTCCTGCCAAGTGGTGTTACAAAACTAACAGAGCAACCAACAGCTCCAGCACAATGGGACTTATGTGGGCATATAAAACAGTGACAGGCCCCTACCTTTACCTGTGGATCTATGTTTATACAGAAGGATCTGGTACTGAAGATATGAATGCAGACTACATCCAAACAATTCAGCAGCAAACAACTTTTATGAACCACATATAAAGGTGTGCTCCACTTATGAAACTGAAATCGCAGACGTTAAAGACTGAAGTGATTTTGTGAAGTGTTCTTTACAAACACAGAATGCCATTATCTTCAAGGATTCGTTGTCTGCTCTGTGGGCCTTAGACTATATTGATTTGTGAACGACGAATGTACCAAAATAAATCTAACTGTTCACCAGATCATCACTTGCCAGCAAATTTAATTTTTCACACATTGAATCCCTATTTTTTTAAACTTAGGTTGTAATTATCAGAGAAACACAATAACAAAAACTTGATCAAAAGAAAAATCACGATGCACAGCAACAAGTCTAAAACAGTCGAGCGAAAAGAACATTAAACATGAAGGAACATTGGTTAGAAAGTTACAGTGTGAGATATGTCTGCGGACACATATTCACCCGAATCGCTATGACACGATACAACATGTGTCAATGAAGGACTAATTACAGAACATTCACACTGCAACATTGTTATCCACATTATTGAGTGCTTAGCACTTACATATGTCACATAAATTGTTTCTTCAACGAAGGTCAGGTAACTGGAAACTTTGTATGAAATAACACACGCTAATGATTATAGCATGTACTCACCACTACATAGCACTGGACCACAGAACTAGAGCCCAGTGTTACCTCATCTAGAGCAATGATAATAAACTCACAGATGTGCCTGTACATTAATCATGTTGTTCTGATTATACTCAGCGCAATCGTCTTTATACGCCACGCATATAAACAAGCTTAATGAGTGTGTTGTGATGATCTTCTTCTTCTGCTCCTTCTTCTTCTCTTTTCAACTCTTCCTCCGCCCCTGTTTAGCCTTTAAGAAGCGACACCTGTTGCCAGCTCGTGTGTGCCGCAAATATGACGTCATCTCTAGCCTCAGAAATTACAGCAGTCGATTGTGTCTGCCTGGGTTAACTCTTTTGTAAATCTTTCTGGTTCTGTATTTGTGTTTTTCTTAGGCCATTACTTCTTTATTTTCACTGCCAATTTTGACACTCAAAACAAAATTTATGTCCGCCCGAAAGCTGTTACTGTTTTAATTACTTGCAAGCTTTCGATGATTGATTGATTGATTTAGGAACCGACATCACAGCATTCGGGACATTCCCATAAGCGCTCCGTCCCCATCCTCAGCAGCCAGCGAAGAGTTCCAACATTAATAGTTCCAGTAGCAATCTGATGAGTCACGTGAAATTGTCATCGGTTCGTTATCTTTGAGTCCATTGGTTCTCAAAATCTTTGCCGAAACCATTGTGTTTTCTAATAGAGGTGTAACCGTGGTTATTTTAATATGCAGTGATTTTTAAAGGTTACTTCATGTATGATTTAGTCACCTATTTATGTTCACATGGCCACACTGCCATGGTCTGCAAGCGGTTTAAATATGTGATACATGAAATGTATTGACCTAGGATTCATATCAGCTATAACTAAAAGTCCACAGTGCCAAATCATTTTCAGTTTTTCTTTTGGTAGACTTTCATATTCTCTCTTGTTTCCCCATCCTCAATTGTCTTCTTTGCATATCTCGATTCTCTCCTCACTATAAAATGATGTACAAATACAGTATAATAAATAGAAAAGAATTAGATGTTAAAAATAGAAAGCTAACATATTCCTTATAATGTAATTTAATATACAATTGTATTTTAACCCTTTTAAAGATTGACGTTGAAGTTGACGGGAACACCCGTTACTTGGCTTTTGTGGTGGCCACGGTAGGGCAGTGGTTTGAACCTATCTGCCGACTCAGTGGTGATGTATTTAAACACCCAACAAGACGGGGATTTTAGTTTAAATTGATCTGGGCACTAAGGTACTCCCAACCTTAACTGGTTACTAGGAAATATACTGGGAAATAAAAGTGGCAGAAATGACATTGTCATGGGTTATTTGACTTCGCCCATCTAACGCAGATTGGTCTGTACCAAGATGAGTCTAGAACCATGTGCCTTCAATCGTGTTAAAGTGTGGTTCATCTTACCTGGGTTATTTTGTTTTATAAGAGATATCGCGACTTGAGTGTACTTTTGGGATAAACTGTTTTGTCAATGACTGGCAATTGTCTGTAGACATCATTGGTGTTGCAGTTTGCAGTATGATGCCTATAAACATGCGTCGTACTATATTGTATCTTGGTGCATAACATTGACAGGTACCAGTTCTAACATGCCAGGCAATTCCATTAAGATCTGTTCAAATTTAAACCACCCACGCATTATATAACTCTCCATTATTCGTTTTCTTTATGAACTTGGCATACATGTTCAAGCTTGTTCATTGTAACATTTCACAACCAAATCTGAAAATTAACATAATTAGTATCCTGCGTTGCAATATAAGAGGTAGGAAAATGTAACACTCACGTACTGTAAAAAAGAAATGTTTTCAAGTGTATATGTACAACAATTACACGTTGGCACAATCACAGATAAAAATACTAATTATAAACGTAATATGAGTTCTTTGAGTGATTCATTCTAACACAACTTTGAACAGGAGAAGTTGAATAAAAGCTCACGTGTAAACATGTTTACAAACATGTCTTTAGCATGCAATGGTAATGACATTTGCAAAATTAACAAGAAAAACATTATAAATGGTCAAATTCATTGACCCTATTTTGAGTCAGATGCACTTATAATCAACTACTCTTTGTGAGATCTATGAGAGAAAGATATTGATTTTGGTTGCTTGGGTGAAATCTTCCAGAAGACTAAGTCTTAACTCTTATTCTCGATGTATTCACGCTGAAAGGGCTTGCATGTGTCAAAGTGACGTTGGTGAAGAGCCTTTTCTC
Source organism: Cepaea hortensis (assembly GCA_963921405.1). NCBI lineage: Eukaryota > Metazoa > Mollusca > Gastropoda > Stylommatophora > Helicidae > Cepaea > Cepaea hortensis. The sequence continues at coordinate 84,811,814 of OY992882.1, read as the reverse complement.
CTGATCCAGTAATAAAGAACCATTTCAAGCGTACAGCGTTGAGAAGATGTCATCCCGTCCCCACAGCCAGAAACCAGTGGGGTGTTTCAGATCGGTAATGAAACTTCACATCTACGGAATGGCATATGATGGTGTAACCAGGCCATGATTGAGAGCAGCTCACACGGACTGGCTGGATGCAGGCCTAGATTGAACATGTTAATTCTACAGGTTTTAAAGTTTCACTGACAACACTCCAGCCCAGTACCTAAAGGCAGCAAGAAAGTGATACACCCAGAAACAACCCAGTGCAAAGTGAGATACTTTCAAACTTAGCAAACATAACAATCAAACAAGAATTAATATGTTAACAATATGTGGTCAATAAATAATAGATTATGCGTGATAAGTTAGATTGAATCGCATACGATCAGAAATAATTTTTGCAATTTACGAATACTTTTTATAACCCAATTATGAGTTTGGAAACAGTAGCATTAACTATATAATACGACAAATTAGGAATGGCGGTAACGCAGTGCTAGTACACTCGTCTGTCGATTCGGATTTCCTGGGTTCGAATCTTTCTCGAAAGCGGATATCTTAAAAGTGACCATATGACTCAGACGTCTACGTCAAGCTAAACATGGATGAAGGAAATTGTCTGAGGATTTAAAGGAGGCGACGTGAGACTGACCACACAACTCAGCATTGTCTGAGTGGCATCTACATATGGGATTAGTGACATATCGTAATGTAACAAACAACTTGAAAACGGGAATTTTTATTCTAACAGTTAATCTGCCAAACACTTGGAATGGTACACATTAGGGACCAAACATGTTCAAATCTCATTCCCCTTATATATATATAATATGGTCATATATATGGTCATGACTCGCCATTTCACTCGATCACCAGAGTCGTGGATCAGCTCAGTGTTCCTGTCTCGACCATGCCATGTAGTCAAGCCATCCAGGTATTTACTTCTCGGTCTTCCCCTCGGTCTGTTCCCTTCGATCTTGCCAGTTGTCACTAAGTTCTCTAATTCATTTCTTCTCATAACATATCCAACAAATTTTGACTGTCAGAGTCTAATTTCTCTAATCAATTTACGATTTTCATTTGTCTCCTGTAGTACTTGGTCATTGGTTTTTCTGTCTGTCTATGGTATTCTTTGCATTTTCCTCAGAAACTACATTTCTGCAGCCATCAGATATTTTTCAGCTTGACTGCACAATGTCCAAGCTTCACATCCATGAAAAAGAACATCCTCTATGTAGCACCTCAACACTCTTTTTCTCATTTCAATTGACATCTTTTTATTGGTCAGTATGTTTTTCATCTTGCTAAAGGCTACTTTCGCCATGGCAATTCTTGTTCTAATCTCTACAAGGCATCTCCCATCAGAAGTTATGTCTGTTCCGAGATAATTGTACCGATTCACTTGTTGAAGAATATTCTCATTTACTTGTATATTACATTGTGATATTTCTTTGTTCCTAGTGACGACCATAATCTGTGTCTTTTTACAATTTAATTGTAATCACAGTTGTTCACTGTGTGCAACAAACGCATCTATTAATTGTTGCAGATCCTGCTCATTGTCTGCAATCAATACTGTATCATCTGCATATTTAATGTTATTGATGTTTCGTCCTCCAATGCTGATTCCATTTATATCTTCTACATTTCTGAAAATATTTTCACTGTATAGGGAAAAAGATCTGGAGACATTATACATCCCTGCATAACACCTCTCTTAACAGGCTGATATTGTCCCACTTCATTATCAATCCTTATGGCAGCTTGTTTTTTCAAATATATGTTTTTTATAAGTCTAATCTCTTTTCCATCAATTTATAGATCAACAAGCATATCTGCCATGTTGACATGTCTTACTCTATCGAAAGCCTTTGTGTAGTCAATAAAGCAAAGATGTATAACTTTGTTTACTTCTATAAAGCGTTCAATAACTGAACACAGCATATACACAGCATTTACTGTACCCTTTCCTTCTACAAACCCACATTGTTCTTCCCCTATTTCAGGTTGTATTTTCTTCCTCACTCTTTGCATGATATTTCGTAGCAAAATCTTTGTGATGTGACTCATTATACTAATTATTCTATGTTGATCACATTCCAAGGCTCCTGATTTCTTTGGGATTGCAATAAATTCAAAATTACATAATTCAGAACGTATATGTCCAGTATCGTATAATGAGTTCAGCAATTTGGTGACTTGATCTATTCCATATTATTCTAATTAAATGTTTTGCGTATCCTTTTACAGGACTTAGCTGTCAACAGCAGCATCTTTCAGCTGTCTGTTGATCTCTTGGCAAGATTACGCTTAGTAGTTTGCCATTATATTATTCTAATGCTTTAATAATTTCTGTTATGATGTTATCTGAACCGGGGGCCTTGCCAGCTGTCATATGTTTAAGAATCATCATCATCATTATGTACCATGCTGATAAGCAGGTCATGTTTCACCATTTCACCCGATCACCAGAATCATGGATCAGTTCGGTGTTCTTAGCTCCACCATACCACTTGACCAAGCTCTCCAGGTATTTACTTCTTTGCTTTCCTCTTCTTCTCTCCGCCTCAATCCTGCAAGTTGTCACCAAGTTCTGTAATGTATTTCTTTTAATAACGTGTCCAAAACTTGGCCAAGCTATCCAGGTATTTACTTCTCTGCTTTCTCCTTGTTCTCTTCCCCTTAATCTTGCAAGATGTCACCAAGTTCTCCAATGTATTTCTTCTATTAATGTGCCCAAAAAGCTGTGACAGTCTACGACTGATGTCTTTAATCAGTTTACTGTTTTCATATATTTCTTGTAGGACTTTCTCATTGGTCTTTCTTTTTGTCCATGGTATTCTATGCATTTTCCTCAGAAACAACATTTCCACAGCCACAGATGTTTGTCAGCTTGTCTGCTCATAAGTCAGCTCCGTGGCGAAGGTGTTACGGACGCTGTTCGTGATCCCATATACTCCCGCTCGAAACACAGCTGCGAGCGATTTGGCAGCAGACCGCGTTGCGTTGGTGTTTTACGAAATGGTATGAGTGCCAGTCGTTCAGAAAACAATGGCAAACTACCGAAGGTAAGATTGCCAAGAGATCACAACAACAAACAATGCTGATGTTGACCGCAACGTCCTTAAAAGGATATGTAACTATCTAACTGTTCATAAGGGGGAAAGGAGGCAGAGGCAGAAACGATGCTGGCTAGACTAAGACGTTGGCATGGAGATACGTCATCAGCAGAGTTGGTCCAGACCACCAAGGACCGAGATCTGTAGAGAGATAATAACTCCTGCTCTATTTGTCAGGGGATATAATTGAGGCGATAACCCAGATCTGATCCAATGCTTCGTGATCGGGTCACATGGCAAACCATCACCACCAATGTGTTAACACGACACGTTTCTGTATAAGAACTCTTAAATATACCCTTTTACAATGACACGTGACTTTTATTGAGTTTGCCACGCTATAATTTGATGGGGCAGAAATTCTTCTATGAATAAACTGAAAGTCATCTCCACGGTTGGGTCACAGGAGTGTGTATTTGAAACTGGGACAAAGAAACGATTATGTACGTCCAACTCATTAGATACTTATCACATCACACACATAGTACCGATTGGTCTATGACAATATGAGCCTAGCAACAATTTTCCAATGCGTGATATGGCGTGTAAAATGGATCTGTACTTATTTGACTATTACTCAGAGAGAGAATAAGTTAACATATAGATTTAGCACCAGCATTGTCACCGCCAAGAAGAAAAGAAATGGCAGACTACCTTGTTTTTCATAGTGCCTAAAAGATTATAAGTCTTTCGAATTTCTGAAACAATATTAGGGAGGCGATGTTCTGAACGTGACGTGGCGAGTGATATTTATTAGCTTTATAAACAGATAGTTATTTGTTTTATAAACAGTTCGTTTTCCTTCAAAGTGGCTTAGAGATACGACATGCCTTTAAGTAGAGAAGAACGGGTTCGATTCACAGCGTGGACGGAATAATCAATATCTAGGAATAAGAAACGGGTGGATGTTCTCCTTGATCCTGGGTAGTAAACTGGACTTCATGCCTTATCGGACTTGGTCGACAAACTCCGACGACCGTGTGTGTGTGTACGTTGCGAGAATTAAACATCGCTCGGCAGTAATACATCGGAACAAGCAGACAAGTGGATGATTTCCCTTGCTACATTTCCAAATTCCATCCATCCATCATGTGCCATGCCGGTAAGCGTGGGCGGTTATGATTCGCCATTTCACTTGATCACCTAAGTCGTGGATCAGCTCAGTGTTCTTGTCTCGACCATGCCATATGGTCAACCCATCCAGGTATTTACTCCTCTGTTTTCCACTTGTTCTCTTCCCCTCGATTTTGTCAGTTGTCACCAAGTTCTCTTATATATTTCTTCTCATAACATGCCCAAAACATTTTGACTGTCTACTTCTAATTTCTCTAATCAGTTTACGAGTTTCATTAGTTTCTTGTAGGACTTGGTCGTTGGTTTTTCTATCTGTCCATGGTATTATTTGCATTCTCCTCAGAAACCATCGGATGTTTTTCAGCTTGACTGCTCATTGTCCACGTGTCACATCCATACACAAGTACAGGTTCTATGTATCACCTCAACAATTGACATCTTTTTATTGGTCAGTATGATTTCATATTGCAAAAGGCTACCGTTGCCATGGCAATTCTTGTTCTAATTTCTTCAAGGCATCTCCCATCAGATGTTATGACTATTTCGAGATAATTGTACCGATTCACTTGTTTAAGAACATTTACCTGCATATTTCATATTAGTATTTCGTTCTTCCTAGTGACGACAGTAATCTGTGTCTTCTCATAACTTAATTCTAACCCTAATTGTTCACTGCAAATTACTTAACTGATAATAACAGAATATTTATAACATGTGTATTCTGGTATACACACATTGAAGTACTTGTTGTTTCATCAGAGTTTGTGCACGGTGAGGAGTTCTCATCGTGCCATCAATAGATGAAGACCGGAAGAGTCTTGGACAAATCCTTGTTGAATGAAATTATCCTTTCTTATTCTTGTTGCTTTCTTCTGTTGCTGCCGCTGCTGCTGCTTTATCCACTCTTCTTCTTCTTCTTCTTCTTCTTCTTCTTCTTCTTCTTCTTCTTCTTCTTCTTCTTCTTCTTCTTCTTCTTCTTCTTCTTCTTCTTCTTCTTTATTATCGTCGTGTGCTGGTCTAAAGCACAAAAGTCGGCGATCATGACTCTTACATCTTATCTGCCATTTGGAAAATTATTATTGTTTATGTGATTATTTGTTACCCAGCTATGAAAACTTGCCCAAGAGATTTTTCTCTATCTTTTCTTATCTGGCCTTCTGTTTTATCACGTAAAGCTAATCGCTATATTCCACATCTTCTGTTGCTAAACTCTCTTAAATTGCATTTTTACTGGTTTTCTAAAAAAATGTTTACATAAATGATCTTGTAACACTTTTCCCAAGACCAAGCTAAACACATTTTCCTGCACGCATTCTTTTTTTCATTTTCTGGCTCGATTATTGATATATACCTCCCTTAATTTGTTTGTGTACCCTACTACACTGTACCCGACCACTGGGTTGTATAGTGCGAATTTACCAAATATAAAGTAGTCTTACAATTATATAAGCGATATTATAGTATATAAACTATATTTCATCTTCGACAGTTTTCAAAATTCGTTGTTATCGCGTTCAGATGCCATTTTGAAGTATTAAGATTATATTATTGTGATTATATTATTGGGATGATATTATTGACCGGTTGCATTCAAAGAGTATCTTAATCTCATTGAAGTAGTAAGTGTTTTATGTGATGATATTATTGACCGGTTGCATTCAAAGAGTATCTTAGTCTCATCGAAGTAGTAAGTTTTATGAGATGATATTATTGACCGGTTGCATTCAAAGGGCATCTTAATCTCATTGAAGAACTATGTATTTGCGCTCGCTTTGAACTTAAGTGTAGTTTATACACGTTACTTCTAGTAGCTATGGACTGCACTTTTGCTTAACGATTAGCTTTCCCTATTACTGGTGTCCCTCGACATCAGGCGAACCCACTCCAGCTTCAGAGGCACTTGTAATTTACGTCCCCAAGTTAAGGACAAGAAGTCAACAATTAGTCCAGCTGACCGGTGTAAGGGCTGAACCACCTACCCCAGCATCAGCGCACCGGATGTCTAAGAACAAACCTTGTTATCCATTGGCCCATGCTGACCTCTGAACTACGTATTAGTGTGATGATGTTTTTTTTTAGAATTACGTTCACGGGTGCAATGATCAGCGTACATACCATGCATTTATTTCATTATACCGGAAGTTTGTAAAGCTTCACTCCTCTTCTTCTTCTTCTTCTTCTTCTTCTTCTTCTTCTTCTTCTTCTTCTTCTTCTTCTTCTTCTTCTTCTTCTTCTTCTTCTTCTTCTTCTTCTTCTTCTTCATTATTTCGAGCCATTGAGGTTCTTTGCTGCAGATACAAGCCGTCTCCATTCGTCTCTCTGGTTAACCTTATATTGCCAGTCGCTGATTCCAAATGCTTGTAGGCCTGTATGTATATTATCTCCCCACCATCTTCTTGGTCTACCTCGGGGTCTACGGTCATTTATTTCCTGAGTGTAAGCGAGTTTTGTTTCCCTATTATCTTCCATTTTTTCTATATGCCCCAGCCAATACAGTCTATTAGCCTTCATGATACCAGTAATTAGCGGGGACTTAAACATATCATAAATGTCTTTGTTGCTTCTTCTTTTCCACTCTCCACTTTGTGTATCCCTAATGGGCCCAAAGATGCGCCTTAAGACTTTGTTCTCAAAAGTTTGTAACAAGGCTTCGTCTCCTTTAGTTGTACTCCAGGTTTCAGAGCCATACAGCACAACTGGTCTCACTACTTTGTATTATATGCAGAATACATTTGAAAAATGAAGTACATGGCGTCATTAAAAAATGTGCTAAAAACTTCAGTAAATTAGTTATAATAGTCACTGCTGTGGTCTAACGCTGTTCTGCGTAATCTGGAAAGTACTAATGAAGTATTAATTATGAGAGGTGTTGGAAATGTCCACCACTGGCTTCAAGACACGACTGTACATGTCTGTTCATATTGTCAAACAACTTCTGCAACATGTCTGTTATTATTTCTTGAATGATAATTCTGTTTGGTTCTTTCAGGTCCTTAACTGGGTGTAAATTAGTTTAATAAACATTTCCTTTCGAGAAACCCTATAGATAATAATCTAATTGAGTTAGATTTGGAGAAGTAGCAGACCAAATTCCACATGATATGCGATTTGGGAAAATTTCTTCCAAAATACTTGGTGATGCTCTAGCTGTGTGTACAATTGCACCACCTTACTGGAACCACGTTTTTTTTTTCAATTTCGAATTTATTCAGATGTTCTAAAGAAAATGTTCCAGAATGTCAGTACCGTACCGCTCGGCATTTATAGTGTTATTTAAGAAAAGTGGTGGAAAAAAACATTTTCTACTAACGGCACTCCATTCTCCAATTTTCTCATCGTGTAGAGGCACCTTATGAAATGCATTGGAGTTAAAAGAGCTCCAAATACGATTATTTTGGCTATTAACGATTCCAGATAGACGAAAGCATGACTCATCAGAGAAGAATGTTACATTGAGAATTAACTCGTCTTCTTTAGATAAACATGCTTGAACCACGTGGAATAGTTGACTCTGGATTGATTATCACACTCTTTAAGTTCAGACACAACCTAAACCGTGCATGGATGAAAATTTAATTGTTGTTTAAGAATGTTGTGCACTGTACTCACTGATACGTTCACTTGTTGCGGCATTTTCTTTAAGGACTAGATTGGAATTTTCAGGATTCTGTCTCAGATGTCTAGATATGTTTCTTCAGACACAGCAGGCCTACCAGATCACTGAGCATCTTCCACATTTCCCGTAGCAAGAAACTTATTTAACAAATTTCTAACCGTAATACTATGAAGAGGTTATTTATCAAGAAATCTTGATATAAATCTTTGAACAACCATTCGTGTGTACCTACAGCCATTTCGAAACAATTATTCAACCAAAACATTATTTCTTCCGCTGATAACATCATTCTGTTTAGAGTGCAAAGAATTACCCCAGCAAACGACAGCCCTGCTTCAGGATGGACTGTGGAGCAGATTTTGTGATGACGTCATGTACTTCAATTTCCAAATTTGTTCTATTTCTTATACATTCAAAGTGTAGCGAGACATGACCAACACCCGGTGTACACACATACGTACATACATACAAGGTCGACACATATAACGCTTCATGTGTTATGGGTTGTTTTCTAATTTTGAAATCGTACCGGTTCAGATGCTCTACAGCCTACTCTTAACGATTTCCAGCTGACATGAGATGTTGTCTCGTCTTTATTTCTCCATCACGTTTTTCTCGTTCCCAACTTCTCTAACACAGTTACCTGTGTTGGTTTTTGTTGCCACGTTTTGATACACATGTTTCTGTACATTCACATCTCAAAAGCATCTATTCGATTTTATAAGTGTGTATTTACTGTTCATGTTTCTACACAGCCTGCCGTCCTGGTGGTCACGTGTTGAAATCCTCTTCCAGTCGGGGATGTTTTACAATCAGCCAATAATGGCTACCAGAAAATGTTATGGGAAGTAAAGGTGTGTAGTGTGACACTGGCCACAACAATCATCGAATGCCGATTTGTTTATACAATATGGGTCTAGCACCGTATGACATATAGAGACCTCACGGGGTGTAATGATGATACTTTACTTTTTTGTTACTTTTACAGTAACAATGTATAACACATTTTAACAATTGTTTTTCCGAATGTGTTGCCGCTTCTAGCGGCCCAGAATGCTTTTGTTAGTAATATAGTCTGTTCGCCAATGCAATAAAATCTTTTAGAATAATGGTTCAAAGAAATAATACATAGAAGAATTCTAGTCCATGCAAACTTTCTACCTGATTTTAGAAGAGAAACTCACATGGAGACAAAAGTTATAATGTAGAAATCCTGACCATATGTCTTTTGTGGGATGAAGAAGGCAAAGATGAGCCACCAGCTGGTAAACTTTCAGGAACAGAATGGCTACTTCCAACAGAAATAGGGCTCGTTACTTGAGCAGCAGTGATGTTGTAGTGGCTGCAGGGCCTAGACTCAATCACGTTCTGCTCGCTACTGGAGGACATGTTTGTATGCCTCGAGTTACCTGTGAAGTTTGTTTGCGAATGTTTTTTAATGCTCTGAATACTATTGGCTTTGTTGTTACTAAATCCGTTGTCCCCGCGGGTATAAATAGTATTTGAAAATGCTTGTATGTCCACCACGTTGGCTGTACTAGACCAGGAATCTCTGTTGGATGCCGATGAAGGGCGTTTTCTGACATCGTTTAATTCTTGATGCTCAAAACTGCCTTTAGAAGACAAATCCCTGTTCTGCATTAAAGAAAACAATTGAAAAGTAGTCATTAGTGTAAAAAGGGAAACATGTAACATATTACATTTGGTGCACATGTAACAGATTACATTTGGTGCACATGTAACAGATTACATTTGGTGCATATATGAATAACAACAGTGCAAATATGGAATTGATAACACTACAGCTAAACATTTACTGCAGTAATGTCCAACATATGCAAAACAAAGAAAACTGTTTTAACCTTCTCACTCTCCATTTGCGGATAAACTTTATGGAGATGTCAACTAGCTTAAGCTGACTGCTGTTTTCTTTGTGTTCATTCATACTGAGGTCTGAAGGTGAATTAAGAATAAAAGTAAAAAGAGGCAGAAAGAAGATACTGCAGCTGGAATGGGAAAAGTTAGGCTTTCACGTATTCTAGATCAATGCCGTTCTGAGATGAGGCAATTGATTCTATTCCAAGCACCCATTTCCTTCTCTGGCAAAGCCTAGAACTGTTCAATATTATTAGGTACCCAATTTACGAGGCTGGATGAACGCAAAAACAATGCAGAAAAAGTAATCATATAACTGAATAGAATCCATCCCACCGTCTGGATAAGAAAGTACACAAACAAACTATTGTCTCAGAACATTATGCAGATGGAGTAAACATACTGAACTAATGGGTCAGTCTGTCAGTATGGGTATGAGAACTGCCGTTATGTTCTGATATCGGGTCGGGACTCCCAACTGCCCCGGTGCTAGGCATAAACAATGTGAAATAAAAAATACAAGGTAGCCTTAGATATTATCATTATAGAAAACAGATTGCGGTACGATTTAAGAACATTGTTAACAGGCACTACCATGAAATGAAATAAAATTAAAAAAAAATAAATTAAAACACCGGATTCATAAGTTACCACTTATGAGTAAACATTAACAATATAAAATATGGTTGAATGAATATACATATATTTTTATCTTAACAAATAATAAAAGCAGATGTATCTAACTAATGACCTTCACGTGTGGAAACGACAATATATATCTTTACTAAAGGTTATTGTCAACTAGATGAGAATGATTGGTAAAACAATATAAAGCTGCTAAATTTGCATTTTTGGTTTCATATAATTGTTTCAACGTCCATTCCTTTTAAACATAAACGGGTTCATCATATCCCAAAATAACAACAGTATCAACAAAATTATCTAATTATGTCTTAATGTGGTCACCATAGTATCATTTCTGTCATTTATACAGTTGTATGTTTTCTAGTTGTTGTTTACTCATGAAGGCTTGTTGCCGGAACGTAATATGTTTTCTATAATGATACATTCTTAAACATCCCGTATGTTGATGCCGAGATACCGGGTTCAAAACCTACACTGGTCAGTATTACTAAATTGTTGACTTCTCGTCCTAGACTTGGGGACGCAAATTACAAGTAACTCTGAAGTCGGAGTGGGTTCGCCTGATGGCGAGGGACACTGAAAACAGGAAAAGCTAAATCAGTCTAGTTCATTAGAAGTAGTATACTTGTGTATGGACTACGTATTAGAAAACAACAACAACAACAACAACTCACTAGCGCACAAAAAGACAAAGTCAACAAGCTGCGTTAACAGTGATCATCATATGGTCATTTTCCCACCTGTAAATTGACCAATGTCAAATGATAAGTAGATGACCATTTCAACAGCTTAGGCGCAATGAGCTCCTGATATTAGACCCATGTTTTCATAGACCAGCCGTTATTCGGTCAGTGATGTGGTCAGTACTGCATCGGCCGGCCGCCTTTACTTCCGTAAATATGTCCTTGTACTCACGTAAGAGTCTCCGTGGCGAAGAGGTTACTAACGCGGTTCGTGATCCAGCATACCCACATTCAAAACACAGCTGAGTACGATTTGGCAACAGAGCGCGTTTTTCTTTTTTTTTTCTTTTATATGAAATGGTATGGGTGACGGTTGTTCAGAGAGCAATGGCAAACTACTGAACTTAATCTTGCCAAGGCATCAACAACAACAAAACCTGCTGGTGTTGACTACAAACGTCCTGTAAAGGATATGCAACTAACTAATTGTAACTCACGTAAGGATGGGGCAGTGTGGAAGCCCGGGCCAAGTTTAAAAATTCGAACACGTCCTGATGCAGATCAAACCCATACCTTCCAGGCCGGCAACGAGTATCTAGTCACTACACTATCTGCGACTACCATGTCAAATAAATATAGGGTCAAAAGCATGAAGAAAGATAATAATTTATTGCTAGAACAGACATTTTACTTTCATTACTGTCTTCTATATTACAGACACTAGTAAGCAGGAGCTGAGGGTTTCAGTATTTATGTTAAGAATTGCAGCTTTTACCTTCTTTTGCAGTAACTTTCTTGATGGTGAAAGTGTTTTCCCACAACATCCTCTCTTCCTTTTGGAACTTGGAGAAGGTTCCGGGGATGGCGGTGGAGTTTCCGAGGGTTTATTTGGCGGGTCATTGAATGTCATCTCCATCTCTACGAATTCTCGATCCTGCATTACAAGAAGAGAAGAAAACAAATTTTTCATGTATAATTGTAATATGGATATAAGGTATGTAACGAATTCTTGTTCAAACCTGGGAGCTGTGGCGTAGCGAGTAGACACTTGCCTGTCCTACAGGTGGTCTTGGCTTCCATGCGCATCAGGGCAGTTTCAAATTTTAAAAACATTGGCCTGAGCTGCCAGGTCGACTCAGTATAAACTTGACCCGGGCTCCCAGATCGACTCAGCATAAAATTGACCTGGGCTCCCAGGTCGACTCAGCATAAAATTGACCTGCGCACCCAGGTCGTCTCAGCATATAATTGACCTGCGCACCCAGGTCGACTCAGCATAAAATTGACCTGCGCACCCAGGTCGACTCAGCATAAAATTGACATGCGCTCCCAGGTCGACTCAGCATAAAATTGACCTGCGCTCCCAGGTCGACTCATCATATAATTGACCTGCGCACCCAGGTCGACTCAGCATAAAATTGACCCGCGTTCCCAGGTCGACTCAACATAAAATTGACCCGCTTTCCCATGTTGACTCAGCATAAAATTGAGTGTCAAGAAATGTCACGGGACGTAAACGCTCCAGGCGTGGTACCAACTACATCATCCACTGAGTGCCGTGTGGTCTATACAAATAGAAGTCTAGCTGTAGTTGCCCAAAGTGCTATAACGCATGTTAAAGGACATTAGTCATTAAAATAAAATATTAAACCTACCTTTGTAGTTTAATTCTTTCACGTGACGTATCAATCAACCTCAATCATGTTTTGACTGTTTGTGATTTAATAGGCTATTTTTGCGTACCGTAAAAAAAGTTTGCTATTGCTTTCTGAACGATTTATGCTCATATCATCGAGGTCAACACAAGGTTCTACTTCCTAATCGCGTGTGGCTGGTTTCGACCCAGTATGTCAGGAGAAGGGGCGGGGGGGGGGGGGGGGGAGGGAAGAATTGTGAAACGCGTTCACTGCCACCTAACCCACAGAAGTCGGCATCTTAATAGACTGACCACCAACTCGCTATACGACCAAGGTATTTTACATGTTCTCAGAAAGCGTGTGATATTTCAAGTGAACTATGAGCGTTGACTGACGTTCTTGGTGAGAGAGCAAAATTAGTTGGTAATATTAATTGTTCAGTATTTGTGAGTCTTCGTGGAGAAGTCGTCAAGCTGTTTCCCTCGCGCTCCGAAGGTTGTGGGTTCGATTCAGGGATACATCTTTCGGTTCACGAGTGCATTTTTCTCTGATAATTCTAGGGGTCGTCGCTGGAGCTACGGAGTTCGTGCTTTGTGCAACACTTTCGGCAGGACATCCTGCGGCAAGAGACCGAGCCATATGGGATAACGCTGGTGCAATGAAGTTGAACCTCTCGACTTTTCAGACTTTGTCATTGTTCAGTATACCATGAGCTGAATATATCTTTTTTTATTTTGTGTATCTTTCTCCTTGTTTATTTCCACACACTCCCCACCCCCTTTCCCCAATTTAAACCTCATTGAATATTTTCACCATGTATACATAGCAGGGGGCTTCTGATCGTCAGCAGGTTATCGGCTTCCCCAAGTGTTTCGGCCCATTATACCCTTAACATTCTCTGGGGGTGAGCCTGTCCTGGTAATGACTCCGGGCATCTTTCCCCTGCCGTGCCAGACGTTCGGTTGATTTCGTTGTCTCCTCTCAAACCGCCCCCCCCCCCCCATCATAGAGGAGAATCTGTGCAGCCTGTGCTTGCTCCTTAGCACTTGTGGTCGTAAGGAGCCTGCTTCATCCCCGCCATGGCCTCTATCGCCGCCATACGTCTCCGATACCATGTTCCTTCTTCGTGGCCCGTTCAAGGCGCCGCACTCTACTAGGAAGCAGGTTATTCCTTTTGGTTCCTCGACCCACCTCTTAGTCTCTGCAGCTGAGTGCGACTTACGGACGATTACCGCTCTGATATGGAGGCTGGACTTTGCCCGACTGTTGCATGATTTGACTGCACTTAGATCCCCCACCCTCGCTAGGAGGAAAGGCTAGAGAGTTAACACGAGACGTTGCAAGTTCGTGGTCTTGGTTGAGAGATCGTTCGTTAGGCGTTCTGCAGTTACCGCTTTCATTTACAATAGTTTCACTATATATGCATTCGCTCGCATTGAACTTAATCGCAGGCGATACACGTGCTACTACTACTTAAAGTGCACTAGAATGAGTTTGCTTGTGTATTACCTTTCCCTATTACCAGTGTCTCTCACCATCAGGCAAACCTACTCCGACTACTGAGATACTTGTAATTTACGCCACCAAGCCAAGGACGAGTGGTCAACATTTAAATTCAACTGTCCGGTATTGGAGTTGAACCCACAAACTCGCTATCGGTAAGACCGGAAGTTTAATAGCGAGTGCTTGTATCCATTCGGCCATGCTGTCCGCCGCAGCGGACTATATACTTCGGGGTGCTTAAGAGCAGAAACCAACAATATACTACAGAAGCAAGAACCAAGATACATCAAATACTACTGAGAAACCTAAATTTTGAACGAAAGCGAATCTATGAAAAAAAAGATGGACACGTTTCTCCTGAGCATAGAAAATACATTCAGTAATGGAAGAGGAACGAAAGAGGCTGAGAAAACTAAGGATATTCTTTTAAGAACCACACCCTAGGAGCACGGCATACACACAAGGCATCGACACATCATTTACTAACAGAACTAAACGTTGGATAAAAAGCAACTAGATGTTGTGGGTGTTTGTAAAGTCTTACTACACTGTGTATGTAGAACAAATTTGAAAAATTATGCACATGACGTCATCAAAAATGTGCTAATCAATTCATTATATTAGTTACCATAGCCACTGCTATGGTCTAACGCTGTTTTAGGGAAGCTGGAAAGTACCAATGAAGTATTCATTATAACAGATGTTGGAAATGTCCACCACGGGCTTCAAGACATGACTGTACACGTCTCTTCATATTGTAAACTACCTTTTGCAAAGTGTCTGTTGTTATTTCTCTTTGCAACAGGCACTTGCATAGAAGTACTGAAAAGAAGCAGTCTCTGTATTTGTCAAATGAGATTGAAAGCAAAACATAAAGATGATATGTGACTACCATACCGTGGTCTTCTCCAAACAGGACAGCAGATGATGGTGCTGCATCTGGAAGATGTCTTCCTTGTAGCTGACATCCACCTCCAGGCCCGACTCGGTGACCAGCAAGTTATCCTCAGCTCTCTTCTTGGCACTAATGAATGCGGCACTACTGGCATTCTTGGCCATGGTTATCCGCGCCTCTCTGGCTTTCTGTGGACAAGAACATAAACACGAGAATCTGTCAGCATTTGCTGTATTCAATTTATAATGCCTCTATGGCGCTCTATGAACGTGAAAATATACGCTTGAAACTAATTGGCAGATATTACTCTATTCAGATATATTATGTATTTGGCTTTCTATGAAAACAAATACACACGAGAGTCAAGCAAGAGCTACTTTATTCCGATTGAACTGTCTATTTGGCTTCCTATGAACATGAAATACATGTGGGTAACTAACTGTCATGTAGTTATATTCAGATTGTATTGCCTCTCTGGCGGTCTATGAACATTAAAATACACACGTGAAGGTATTGCTGTAAAAGGTATATTGCCTTTCTGGCTTTCTGTAAAACACACACACACACACACACACACACACACACACACACACACACACACACACACACACACACGAGTAACTAGCTGTCATGTAGTTCTATATCCAGATTGTATTGTCTCTCTGGCTTTCTATAAACAAAAACAAAAACAAAAAAACACACACAAGAGTAACTAACTGTCAAGCGTGACTGTATTCATTATTGCCTCGCTGACTTTCTATGAACAAACAGATGTACATGGCAAACTGGCAGGCATGATATGATTGAATACAGTAATGTTGATATGACTGTATGAGACGACAATGTGTTTCCCGGTAGAATATGTCTCGTGAGTCTACCGGCAGCTTTTCCTATTACCATTTTCCCACGCCATCATGCGAACCCACCCCGACTTCTGAGGGACATATTATTTACGTCCCCAGGTCAAGGGCGAGACGTCAACGTTTAAGACAACTGACCATGTAGGAGGAGAACCCCCTACCTCGCCATACGCGCACCGGAAGTTTAAGAACCAACGCTTTTACCCAGTCGGCCTTGCGAAACTTGCGACGTCCCAATAATTCTGTCTGCATACAAAATAAATCAGGGGATATAATATTTCTCAAATTAGGTTCAGGAATTAACATGGTTGCTTCCCCTTATAATAAAATTGCACAAGGTAATGCTTTATCCCAACATTGCATGCTTGCTGTTGTTTGTCGATGCGATTCTGTCTTTTAGTGTAAAGAAAATCAACAGCTATCGGTACTTATATATATATATATATATATATATATTGCAGATCCACATACATGATTGTCGTATAGCAAGTCCTTTGCAGCATTAAACTGACAATATCATGAACGGTGTACGACGACGTTCGATGTGAGCTCTCAAAGTTCGCTTCCAAAAGGAAATACTGGCCCCCGTAAATCAAGGCCTACGAAATGTGTTGGCTCTAGCACTTAACATGTTCACAGTAGGTTCATGCTACGCGACCTGTTCATTTTTAGTTAACGCTTTTGCAGAGCTTCGCTTTCATCAAAGGGTGTCTTTAAATATTTCGGTCTAAGAACGTTTCCAAAAAGACAAAATATCACTATGGAAAATTAAGAGCCGATTACTTTCAAAGGGTAACTGTTACTTTCTTTGGATTGATTCAATGACGTCTGAAGGTATCAGCAGAAGAAGAAGAAGAAGAAGAAGAAGAAGAAGAAGAAGAAGAAGAAGAAGAAGAAGAAGAAGAAGTACAAGAACAAGAACAAGAAGAACAAGACCAAAACAAGAACAAGAATAACAAGAAGAAGAAGAAAAGAAAAAAAATGAAAAAAACATCCATGTCATATTCAACATACTTTGCCACAGTCGTGGCATTACAAACATTTCTCCAAGTTTACCAAACGTCATGTAACGTGTCCCCAGTAGTACAGACTCAATAAGTCTAGACAAAGCAAAATATATGGCTAGTATTTCATTCCAGTATTTCTACAAATGATTAGTGAAGATCATCCTCATCACACTCCGGACTGGCCCATAGGTGTTCCGATCTCATCCTTAACATCTGAGCCATGGTTTATCGAGTGATTGCACCACTTCTGTGTTGGTTAACCAGAGGTCTTGACTTATACCCCTGATAAAAATGTCATGTCTGTTAGCTCCCGGCTTCAGTCCCATATCCTTCACTCTGGACAAGGAAGAGGATTCACAAGCGTCCTTAAAGTCATTTGTTTGTTCTGCATCTCTTATGACATTGATGTTGTCTGGCCCATCCACTGTCCTTCCCTCCCAATTATCGCCACGTTGGCCAATCGATCGGCATGCTTGTTGCCTTTCATGCCTGAGTGCCCCGGTACATAGATGAAAGTTAGCTTGACTAATTACAACGTGCCCAGTGTGTCGATCCAATCATGTCGTATGAGGCCAGTCCAGTCTGGACCTTCTTGAGCATGTTCACTGAGTTTATCAGTACGCATGCGTGTGAATAATTTTGCGGACGGAGCCAATTCATAGTGTTGGTTACAACCATTGTTTCTATAGTAAGGCTGCTCATTGGCACTGCAAAGACACCCATTGCTTCATTGCCAGTTTTTCATCTTGTGCTCGCTGAGAATGCTCAAGCCCTCCGCTTGTCCCGGACCGCAGACCCAATTCGTAAACGCCAATGCATCGCCTTCTCCCGTGTTTTCAAGAATGGCCTCAGTGTCTGCTGCTGTGGCATCTTGCTTTCTGCGACCTCAAGTGTGACATGGACTTATGGTAATCTGTGTTGTCACACGTGGGTGTGAAGGTTAAGCTATAAATCGATCTGAATCAATGAGCTACAAATGACTATTGGCTAAGTTAATGTACTCATCAACATGAGGTTGTGGAAAGGTGGCCTCGTGGGTGCACACTACAAATTCATGACAAAATCTAATTCAGATATGCCAAGTGTATCGGGAGGTGGACATGTTTAACTACTGGGACACCGATGGTACATTCTCACGCTAAATGGGAAATGTTGGTGCAGGAAAAAAAACTGAGACAGTCAACACGAAGGTCTTAATGTAACCAGGAGAAAAAAAAGTTAAGTTAATGAGTTAGGAAAGACGTATAAAACTCAAATAATGGTAATCAGATAGAAAAGATGTGATCAAGAAAACATGGTAGTAAACAAAAGCGATTCCGAAACAAGGCAATGCCTCCTGTTATCTCCGCATCTTCAGCATCCTTTGATAATAGTTTGACATGAGCTTGATAACAGTAGATGAAAGAATATTAAAGATATGAAGTATACAAACATCATCATCAACCAGTGCCATTAAGAAGACTGGCGGGAACAGATCGCCATCTATTTCGATTCTCAGCTTGTGTTTTACATTCTGTTTGATTATATTTTGACCACCCTAATGTTGTCTGTCTATTTATATCTGTGGAGCTTGTTAACTGCTTTGTCCATATGTTGTCAGTCTATTTACATCTGTGGAGCTTGATAGCTGCTTTGTCCTGATGTTGTCTGTCTATTTACATCTGTTGAGCTTGTTAACTGCTTTGTTTTGGTCATGTCTGTCCATTAACATCTGTGGAGCCCATTATCTCGTTTGTTCTCAACGTTTTCCTCCATTATGGTTTTTAGTAGATTATTATGTCACTTGAGACGAACAAACCTTTAGAAGATTATTAAGTCACTTGAGATAGATTATTATGTCACTTGGGGTGACCAAAACTTAGAAGATTATTATGTCACTAGGTAACCAAAATCTTAGTCGATTATTATGTCCCTTGAGACGACCAACTTTAGTAGATTATTATGTCACTTGGGGTGATCAAATATGCTGTACATTATTATGTCGCTCGTTTCGAAAACAAACCCAAATAACAAAATGTCCTGAAGCAGTCTGTGACGTGATAGGAGCATCTCATATAGTAGGAGTAATGCATGGAGCAAATATAGTGACCAGTCTTTACCTCACTTTGCGGACACGGGACCATGGATTCATACCCTAGTTCGAACGCGCTCATGGTATTATCACCTTAAACTGTGGGCGACCACACGAACGGGTCCACTCCAGCGCTTGAGGTGACCACAATTTAGATTGCTCTATCGCTTGAGATTATCAAAGTACTTGTCTTTATCAATTTTATTTCAATCAGCTGAACCCATTTTATATCCACTTCTTTTATAACATGCTGATATACCTTTCGAAGAAACTCACCCAGTCTTCTAATGACTCACATTTCAAACTCCTTAATTATAAGATTCAAATCAAGTCAACGTAGCATTTCACCAAAAGAGGAATATGTAAAGCACCACATTGTGTCAGTTAACCTGAGAAAGATACATTCTAAGACATATATAGAGCCAATCCTAACTTATAGGAATGGGTCAAAGACAATTAGTAGAATACAGAACAGTTACTTACAGGTTACAGACACGTGTTTCTGCAGAATAAAATCGAGAATACCATTGAAAGAGTATCGAACATATTTTGAAAGAAACCAACCGACAAAGAAAACTAGAAGATTTGAAATAGACTTTGGGCACGTCATGAGAAATATAAAAATTGAAAAATGTCAAGAAAATAGGAAAGATGGGAAGCAGGACATTCATGAAAACCCAGAGAAAATATGCTAGATGGTTTGACGTCGTGGTATGAGGAAAAATATGTATCCAAACCATCGGCAGACAAGCAAAAAAAAAAAACAAAACAAAAAACAAGAATGAGTAGACAAGTTGAAAAACATCTGATCGCTTTGGAAATGTGGTTTCTGAGGAGAATGCAAAGAATACCATGGACAGACAGAAAAAAAACAACAACCAATGACCAAGTCCTACAAGAAACAAAAAGAAAACCGTAAACCGATTAGAGAAATTAGACGTAGACAGTCAACATTTTTGGGTCACATTATGAGAAGAAATCAACTGGAGAACTTATTGACAACTGGCAAGATCGGAGGGGGGGGGGAGGGAGGAGAACAAGGGGAGGACAGAGAAGTAAAACACATGGATGACTTGGCCACGTTGCATGGTCGAGACAA
Source organism: Cepaea hortensis (assembly GCA_963921405.1). Taxonomy (NCBI): domain Eukaryota; kingdom Metazoa; phylum Mollusca; class Gastropoda; order Stylommatophora; family Helicidae; genus Cepaea; species Cepaea hortensis. The sequence goes on along the minus strand of OY992882.1, from coordinate 84,791,706 downwards.
GAACACTTAGCTGATCCACGACTCTGGTGATAGCGTGAGATGTCAAAACATGACCGTCCACGCTTTCCGGCATGGCACATGATGATGATGATGATGAAACCATTGGCAGTACGCGAGACAGGATGCTGAGGATATACGTGACGATCAGCACTTTAGACACACAAAATGTTCTAATTATGAAAACACAAATGGAATAAATCATCCACAAACTGTGTTAGCAGGATAATTTAGGAAAACCTCATTTACATTGGAACAGCTTTACCTTCTGAGCTTTCCTCTTGTCGGCTCTCTGATTCTGGTGATATATCCTGCTGAAGTTGGACACAATGACTGGCACTGGAAGCGCGATGACCAAGACACCACTCAAGGAGCACACACCTCCAACGATCTTCCCCGTGATCGTGTCGGGAGTCATGTCGCCGTATCTGCAGAAGAAGAAGATTTCAATTTCTGCGAAAGGCAATCATTAAAAACATGCCTGTGCTATTGCTACTGTTTGCTGGCGATAATGTATTGAGGTATACAATTAACTTGCCACGGAAGTTGCCAGGCAGTTAACAGGTTATGTTCAGATTTGTATGTTTTAATTTTTCGCTTGTCGTACCGTGTAGGGGAACCGCGATAGCATAACGACTAGATACTCGACTACCGGCCTGGTGATCATAGATTCGAACCGTACCGGAGTGGAACGGATTGTTAACAATTGCCATCGTCCCCCAGGTCGACCCAGCCTAAAATGAATACCAAGAAATGTTGTAGAAAGTAGAGGTTGTCCGTATGATATTGACATAATCACCCACGGAGAGCCGATTGGTCTATACAAAGATCGGTCTGGTTCTTATGCCTAACGCGCCCTGAGTCTAAAAGGGTCCTGTACTTGTACATACTGTGTCATAGAAACCATTTCACCAGTTCAACCATTTATTTTTTATTTATTGTTTAAAATTTGTTTGCCCTCACTCGCTTTGAACTCAAGCGTAGTCCAAACCCATTACGACAAGAAGCACTGGACAGTATTTTGCTTATGGATAAGATTTCCCATTACCAGTATCCCTCGCCATCAGTCAAACCCATTTTGACTTCAGAAGTACTTGAAATTTACATCCCCAAGTCATGGACGAGAAGCAAACATTTTAGCCCAACTGACTTGTGTAGGGGTTGAACCTCTTACCTCAGTATCAGCACACCGGATGTTTGAGAACAAGCGCTCTTATCCATTCTGTCAAGCTGACCAGCATATTTAAAAGACCCAGCAGAGATCAGAGCTGTGCCAGTCTGACACATGTAACACCATATATAAGAGACCCAGCAGAGACCAGAGCTGTGCCAGTCTGACACATATAACACCATATATAAGAGACCCAACAGAGATCGGAGCTGTGCCATTCTCACACATATAACACCATATATATATATGCGACCCAGCAGAGATCAGAACTGTGCCAGTCACACACATATAACACCATATATAAGAGACCCAGCAGAGACCAGAGCTGTGCCAGTCTGACACATATATCACCATATATAAGAGACCCAGAGAGACCAGAGCTGTGCCAGTCTGACACATATAACACCATATATAAGAGACCCAGACAGACCAGAGCTGTGCCAGTCTGACACATATATCACCATATATAAGAGACCCAGAGAGACCAGAGCTTTTCCAGTCTGACACATATATCACCATATATAAGAGACCCAGAGAGACCAGAGCTGTGCCAGTCTGACACATATATCACCATATATAAGAGACCCAGAGAGACCAGAGCTGTGCCAGTCTGACACATATATCACCATATATAAGAGACCCAGAGAGACCAGAGCTGTGCCAGTCTGACACATATATCACCATATATAAGAGACCCAGAGAGACCAGAGCTGTGCCAGTCTGACACATATATCACCATATATAAGAGACCCAGCAGAGACTAGAGCTGTGCCAGCCTCACACATATAACACCATATATAAGAGACAAGCCATACATGTTACGATTTATTGCCTGGCATAATTCGCTGCATCTCGTCAGGTACATACTACAGGAGTCACACAACGTAGAGTAAGATAACTACATTCATCTTTCAAGCTGCCGGCTCCCTGGCCGAGATGTTAGCAGCTTTCTCCGTAATCCCAAATACTATCGTGGTTGACGTGAGTGCACGAGAATTGGAAGCGGTTCCAGTCGCACCAGTGACTTATGAGAGTATGGAGCCGGTCGCTCAGAAAGTCGTGGCGTGCTGATGAGCGTAATCTAGCCTAGGAATCAACATACAGCTGAAAGATGCTGATGTTGACCGCAACATCCTGAAACAGGATGGAAACGCGGAAAAAACAAAACTTTCAAGCTGAAATATACACATGTTCGCATAGTAATATCAATTGTTTACCATGGTAATTTTAAAAGGACTATCATGTCTTTCTGTTTGCAGAAAAATGGTCTATGTAGATTGGTCATTATGGCCTCTGCAAACTTTAACACACGACTATTTTCTGTATGAAACAACACGCGAAAAGCACACAGCAGAGTTGTTGAACACACACCCAGCTGGCTTGATAAGATACTACACACAGGCGTTGGGATCATGGGAAGGCTGACACACGACAATTATAAACTTCCGGCGTCGTCCATTGCACGTCACGTCTTGGAAACCGGTCTTGTAATTGATAGAGACAGCGCTTTTCGCGTGTTGTTTCATACACAAAATAGTCGTTTGTTAAAGTTTGCAGAGGCCATAATGATCAATATACATAGGCCAATTTTGTGCAAACAGAATGATAGTCCAGACATGATAGTCCATTTAAAATTACCATGGTAAACAATTGATATTACTGTGCGCACATGTGTATATTTCAACTTGAAAGATGAATCTAGTTATTTTACTCTACGTTGTGAGTATGTACCTGACGAGATGCAGCGAAATATGCCAGGCAATACATCGTACAATCTATGGTTTGTGTCTTCGTTATTCAAATTCACTACGGGAAAACATTGGTTTGATATATGAGACCCAGCAGAGATCAGAGCTGTGCAGTCGCACACATGTAACACCCAACGTTTTCTGAACAAGCATTAAACGGTCTGATATGTTTGTCCTGAACACAAGGTGTGTGTTTTATGAGAACAGCTCTCTGTCGATGGAAGGGACGAAGGTTATTGATTATTTTATAAATGGGACAATACCACAAAAAACGTTTGGAAACACAGCTTAAGAGCATAATTCTAGTTTTGAAACTTAATACGCAAAAGACGGTTTGATGCATACGAATTCTGCATCTTTTCACATATGTTACTCTTGAATTGGTTAAATCGGGAAAGTGTGTTTTCACCTCAGGAACTTTAAGGCAGATGTATAAATACAAGTTATTGCGGGACAAGGGTATCCCTTTTTAAAAGATAAGTAAGATGCTTCCTTCTCTCCACTAGCCTGCCGGACACCCTTGGGCAAGGTGGAGTACCCGTTTATCTCCCATCCCCAACCACTATGACCAGGGTAATGAGAAACCATCTAAGCCGGTGATGGATGAAGCTGGAGCACAGTGGATAGAGCAGCGACAGATAGTTTTTGGTTATTGTCTCAAGTTCCACCAGGGTGGACAGACGATCTCTGTATAGAGACAATGGCTACGGTCTTCGACCAGTATGATCACTGACAAGAAGGAAAGCAATGGCAGACTACCTTCATTGCAGACAACTAAAATTTCATGATTCGTCACGGCATATTACGAAGGGATACAAACTGGAAAAAAATGTGACAACTGGCAAGACCGATGAGAAAAGAGCTAGCGTAGAAAGATAAAGATCTAGGTGGAATGACCACATGGCAGGATCGAGATGAAGAACACAGACCTGATTCATTACTTAAGGGCACACGATAATGATGATAAATAAAATCAATATGTAAATCTCCAGTTAGGGAACATTTCAACATTTCGCCCGGTTTTATCTTCTATTCACATCTACATTGAAGTTTACCTTCCGCATCTATTCGCTGCACACACACGTGCAGCATTTTCAAAGCTGCAGTTAGATCGCGATTTCATTGTTTTCTCTTCCCCCCTTCTCCTCCTCCTCTTTCTGACTGCATCTTTAAAGTGAGAACATTTCCTGGCCTGATCGCTAGGCAACGCGCCCCTCAGACGCCCTCAGGATTTGAGGAGCTGGTATGGAGATTACACATGACAGAAGCCGACAGATCAATGTTAATTGATTTCAACATACGTCACCTTACATCAAGAGATAATTTCTGTTAGTGAGTTATTTCTTAGGGCAGCGCTATGGCAGGGAATAACACTCGGGCCTTCACAAGTGGACAATGTGAGTTATGCGAACTATTTGTAAACAGCGGTCCACTTCAAATGGCTCATATATTGCCTGGACTGTACCAAACTCCACCTAGAGTCACCCCACTATTTGAGATTCCACGAGTCCATGACTCATTCATCAAGTGGCATGGCCTGTGGAGAACGTCGCCAATTCAGCAGTCTTTCGAGATTGTTGTCTCTATCATACGCCAGGTGCTTATCCTTTGTTGTCTCTAGCATATCTCAATTATCTATAACTTTTTAAGTTTTCGTTTTCAACATTTTGACCTTACTCTTGTTCAACTTGTCTGAACAATTCCATTCATTTCGATATTTTAAAGACTGTGATGTCTTTTCACATGTCCATACTTAATTTCCTTCAGTTTTATTTGTCTTAAAGTTAAGTCCAGATTACGTAAAATATATTTCATAAATGAACAAACATGTATTGCTTGGCGCTCATAGAAGTAGTAGATAGAAATAGAAGCTTGAGGACGCACTAGACAACATAAATATCGAAAGCTTTAGTTACCGATAGGGATTCGAACCCCCCCCCCCCCTTCCCCCTCCCCAAGACGACAGAAACAAGTGTACTTCGACGCATGATCAACTAGAAACCCTAGTGCGTTCTTAAGCCTCTATCCCTGTCCTCTACTTCGATAATCGCCAAATAATACATGTTTGTTTATTTGGGAACTGTCCTAGTGGCCTCAAGGCATTCCCGAATCGATATTTATAAGTAAAATATGTGCCTGGCTTTTAATTCCAGAACTGGTACAAGTTATTTCTGGTTGTCTGTGTTATGTGAGGGACTTTCCAGTTATAGATCAGTCTGAAGCAATGATGTTCAAGTTAATATTACCAATCTTGACCATACATTTACTACTACCACTACTATAACACCCCCCCCCCCCCACATCCAATTAAAAAAAAAATATGCGCTTCTATCAAGAACATTTCTGAGCTAAGAGACTCCTAAACTGAGACTCGTCGCTACTTTGGCTTGCAACGAAGCGAATAGGCAGGATGACCAGTGAGACCTTGACGAGCTGATTGTCTCCAAGCACAGTCTGGTAGTGCATGTTCCTATGTTTGGACTTGCAGGACCCGGTTTTGTCACCCAGCTACTGAGTCTAGAGCTTTGTGCGGCACTTTGAAGCTGTGGATTTCTTTCGAAATATTTTTTGTTTGTGTCTTCGGTGCCTGTGTTGTGTAGTGCGGACTTAGAAAAAGGCGAACGGCTAGCAGTCGGCTATTCGTTAGTTGAATTGTGCAATAATGCATGTGCGGAGTGCTTGCTTTTTTTTCGAACTGTTGTTGTCTTCGACAATAAACTGCATATTCGAGTAAAGGACAGTTTGTTATCGCTGTTCTAGCTATAGGTCTTGTCGAGGCTACTGTTTCCTTAACATAAGATAGCGATGAGCTTTTCGTGTAGTTATTTGGTGGAACAAGAAAGGAGCAAATATGTGGCCACCTGTTGCTTTGAAGTTGGACAATGACACTGGCACCTTTCTGTCTTGACAGACGATAGTTTGGTACATTGTGCTTCAAAAAGGCTTAATAACTACGACCTATGGTGGTGGCGAGTGTGGCTGAAAAGGCTAATTCGCGCTGTAAATATTTGTCCACAGTAGGTGCATGTGAAAACATTGCCATTTCCACCATTTTGCACCATCTTACGTCTCTCACGCTCTGTGTGTGCTTTATCTGCAATCATTTTCTCCTTTGTCTTTATTCCATTTCTGATAGTTGCCCTCCATGCAACACGTTCAGCGGCGACTTGCTCCCATTGAGCATTATCAATGCCTGTATCAATCATGTCCCGCTTACATACATCTTTGTATCGGAGTAGAGGCCGACCCTGAGATCTCCTACCCATCTGTAATTCATCAAAAAAGATGTCCTTTGGTATTCTGCCATCATCCATCCTCCTAACGTGTCCTATCCATTTAAGTCTACGAAGACTGTGCATGGAGCACACCGTCACACAACCTGATCTTTCCAATACTTCAGTATTTGGCATTTTGTCTTGCCACTTAATACCAAGTATTCTTCGCAGACACCGCATATGAAAGCTGTTTAAACATTTCTCTTGGTATGAGTAAGTTGTCCAGGTTTCACTGCCATAAAGAAGAGTACTAAGGACACAGGTTTGATAGACGAGGACTTTTGTTCTGGCAGTAAGGTTCCTGTTCTCCCAGACACTTTTTGCTAACATGTTCATTGTTCCATGAAGTTGGAGCCGTACCACAAATACTTATGAAAAGCTAAACTGTTTCGTTAAGATTGCACCACTGATGTCATCAGTTACGGCTCATGATTCTATAGCAAACCTCCATATTAAACCCTGAGGCAAAATTATGATACTCTTTATGGAGGATTTCAAAGCGGCAATTGGAGTTGAAAGAACGGAAGATGGTAATTGCTTTTCTGTAAGATGTTATGTTAGCTAAGAATGCGTTTGTCAGAAGGACACACATCTGGATAAGATTCTATTCGGCCGGCTATGTCCTCCTCTTCTTCACTCCTCTTTCGAGGTAGGGAGTCACACATTGTCAAGTACTTCATCAAAGGCAGTGGGCCTGATTTCGGCATGCATAGTTAGTTAGTTAGTTAGTCGCGGTTCCAACTTCACAGCAACGGGTCGTCCCCATTATGCTCCGTTCCTGTGCCAGTGAATATCACATAAAACGCTCCCCACTGCCCAATGTGAAAAGTGGAAAAGACAGGAGTCTCGACAAACAACAGCCCGCACAGATACACTGTGCATAATGCCGCCGCCAGAATGTCAACACAATAGTCCCCCACGAAACATCCAGTTTATCTCTGATGGAATAGGCAGTCATTTTCCCATCTGGATGTTTCCTAGATGTTCACCCACACAGTCCACGAAAACACAGTTCATCGTCGATGGCAGTGGCAGTCAACCAGAAGCCCAGCAGCCACGCATTTCTGCATAAGGCAAAAACCGGTCAACTCTGGGACATAGCCAGCTGCCATCGCTTCGAACACGCAGTCACGTTCCAAAAAACCTCGGGCAAATTCAAAAGCATTTCACACGAAACTCACAGCTCACAGTGTCGCGCCATGCACTCACTCAGTAGCAGGGCGACGGAACCATAGCCTCCTTAGTCGCCTCTTACGACATGCATGGTAGGCTACAGTGTTGCTATTCTTTGCTTCCCTTATGGGCCCCGGCAACACGCGGGAGTTCGGCATGCATATGTGCAAGAAATGCTCCCTCTAGACCAGTAGATTTCAACCTTTTTTGGCCCGTGCCCCCCTTCACCATATATTTAGAACGTCATTCCCCCCTCACCATATTTTTAGAACGTCATTCCCCCCCCCCTCCCCTTTTGTATTTCCTCCGTAAAAATTTCCCCCTGCCCCTACACAGTATACGTAATAATTGAAGCTAAATTTAATAGCACATACTAAAACAAGTCTAGACGTCCACATAAAACATATTTTTGTGGGTCTACTTACTTTATAAAATGAATTTTAGAAGGGTGAGACGTACAGAACTGTAAAGTATGAAGGGAAAAACAAGATCAAGTAATCGGTTCTTGTATTAACGCGATCTTGAAATGGTCTTCATCCCCCCCCCCCCCCTGGAAACCCCAAAATTCCCCCTGGGGGGGGGGGGGAGGAATTCCCCACCGGTTGAGAACCACTGCTCTAGACTATTCCTACAATGTAAGGTCGTGACCAGTTGAGTAGGTTTCAATCCTAACAATTATACCAGGGCAGCGGCATTACTGCATACTCCGGTATTACTGATACACTAGTATTACTGCATACTCCGGTATTACTGATACACTAGTATTACTGCATACTCCGGCATTACTGATACACTAGTATTACTGCATACTCCGGTATTACTGATACATTAGTATTACTGCATACTCCGGCATTACTACATCCTCCTGGTGATTTCTAACAGCTGTAAGATTATTTAAAGTAAACAGCTTGCACACGGGACCAACTATTGTTCGTCCTTATCTGAGAACGATATTCGATATCACTACCCAAGATATCATGGGACGTATGAGATCATTAGGTACCAAAAGTTATTGAAACAAATGTCCCAAACGCAGGCTCAGATCAACCCAGGTGCCTTATTAGCCTGAAACAGACATCCTAACAGTTTCCATCGGCAGACGATATGAAGAATATAACTGCTATGAATTAAAGTGTTAGATATTTCTGTAGAAGAAGTCTACGTTTGTGAGTAGGTAGGAGACACATTTGTAATAGAGAAGTGACGTGATCGGAAGTTTCCAACCAGTCTTAGGACACAGTAACCTGGCATGGCATGGCACTGGATTACTACTAATATTGCTGCTGCTGCTGCTGCTGTGCTACTACTACTACTACTACTACTACTACTACTACTACTACTACTACTACTACTACTACTACTACTACTACTACTACTACTACTACTAGTACTACTACTACTACTACTACTACTACCACTACTACTACTACTACTACTACTACTACTACTACTACTACTACTATAAGTGTAACTGTTCCAAAGTACGAGACTGTTCTTACTCTTTAATTCGTTTCTTCTCATGCTAAATTATTGCGTTGTCAGTCGATCCTGCATATATGATTATACAGGAAATACTATTGTTCCTCCAGGAATTAAATGTTGACAACTTTAGGTGTCCTGGATATGTCGGATACATTAACCGTTTTGGCCAGGAAGACATTGGCCAGGTTTGTTGGTGAGGCAGGGAGTGAGGTATGATGTGCTCGACATGAGAAAGTGGAATCATTAGATAACAGAGGTTCATGGGATACAAATGGAGATTAGTGGCCTCATTTGGATCATAATAAATGCATATGTTGCGTTGGATTCTGCTGCCACTAAAGAGCACTGGGACTGGCTCATAAAGCTAGAGAAAATCCCATGGGACAGGCTTCTTATCGGTGAGAATTTTAACATCGGTGCAGAGAATGGGATTATACATGGGAATATCGATAGGGGATTGCCCTTGAAGATGCTATGATTGAGTTCGAGGTGGTCTGTATTAATGATGGGAGGCCAATTAGAATGCAAATGAGACCTGGGGACGCAGACACTTCTGTTGATGTGGCACTTGTTACACGGTCGGCAGTATTGGATACGAAATGGACCATTTGGAGGTACAACGGAAGCGATCCCCTGCCATGCTCGGTTTTGATTTTCAGTTCTAGCAAGACCAAGGCTACGATAGCACGCTGAGCTTTCAAATAAGAGCCAACTAGAACCCTTATTGGATCCCTCCGTAAGAAGGTATTTGTTAGAACGAGTAGACCAACCACTTTAGTGCATCCCCCAAGGTGGACCCTCGAAGTAGAACTTGTGTGGAACTCAAAGACAGCAGCCATTAAACAAGGACATAAATTATTGACACTTCAAATCACACAAGAGGAACTGGAAAAGGCGGAACCTGTCAACATAGAGATTGTAGATGAGTTCAAGCTCCGTGCAGCAGAGGCTAAACCAAAAGCTAAATGGGATAATTTTATGAGTGAGTTGGGAAGTGATAAGACAAGATGTGGATATACAGAAATATGGGTTCACATCTGTTTAATCCCACTCACCAGGCCAGACAAGGACCATTCAAGACTTAATGGCTATAGGATCATCATCTTGCAAAATACATTTGGCGAAATACTGGAGAAGACAGTTGCCATTAAGTTGCAGGAATACTTGTAAATGGAAAAAACTAAACCCAATAGGGCTGGGGATTTACCAACCAAAGAAATACCCCTAGTCACACACAGCAACATTTGCATTTGATGTTTATGAGGCGTCCAGAATAGACAGGAAACAACTGCAGCAGCATTGAATCTCGAGGATGCATATATAATATAGTCAGATAATATGTTCTCTTACTGAACACTCTTATGGAGAATGGTGTTATTCCCTGGCTGGTGAATTAGATAGCATCTACCGTGCAGTCTAGTAGGTTGTCTCCGCCTGGTCATGGACCTTGGAAATATGCTCACAGTAGCAAAGCGTCAGCTAATTTTACTAGAGCGCATGCAGAATGAAGCTATACGGGTGATTCTGGGATGCACAAGGGGTACATATACTATATATATGTGGTATATCTTGGCTTGCCAATTATTCAACTGCAACAGGCCATGTTTTATCTCCGAAAGGCTGTGGACACGGAACGGCTGTGAAGCCCTGGGCACAGATAAGAACCATTGGCTGTCAGACAGAGGCCACAGTCAGAGAAATATGTATGCTTGAAAACATTGGGAGAAATATTGGAGAGAATGCTAAAAGAAATTTCAAACCTGATCAGTCATAATCACAATGGATCGGGTGTGTAGGAATTGGCCAGAAGTCAGCGCTGAATGGGAGATGTAACAACTGAGACATGAAAATTCCCGCCCAGGTCATGTAATCATTTACACGGATAGCTCTGTGCTATGAGGTCAAAGAAGTGTCTGGGGTACATAGAGGAGGATACTGGACATTATTTATTGCAGTAGTCTGGCATATAATACAACATCTAGTCTGAGAATGGATGTGGAGGAGGCCACTGCTGCGTTCCCATGACTGAAGGATAAACAGCACGCACATGTCGCGATAGTAACGGACTAATAGACCATGCAAGACACAGATTATGGTCGTCACTAGGAAGAACGAAATACCACAAAATGAGTGGCACCTTCTTGACAGACTAAAGTATGTGGATTGGAATTTGGCCAAAATTCCATCTCACAATGCCTGGGCAGAGCTTCAGAGAACATGTGATGCCCACACAGCATGTGCCCTCTCTCGGACTTGTCTTATTTGATCCAGAGGAATGAATAATCAGTATGTCTGGAACAAGGTAGGCTGCAGTCGCTGGCGGCTCAGCGCAAAAATCTCCGAGACCTCGCCTCCACGAGAAAGAGGCGAGCGGTGACCAGACCCTAAAAAACCTTGGAACTTGACTTAGAGGCGTTCAGCCAAGTCCCGCAGGTGAGGGCCTCATACGCGCCTGAACTATTGGGCGCGTACACCTGACAATCGCAAGTGTCTGGACCTGTGTAAGCGTGTACTACCGTCAGACTCCCCGTCTGACTCGTGCGGATCCCGCGACCAACGGGAATAGGCCCGTCGGAGATATTGCTCGTCTGCTGCGAGCAAATCTTCCCTCCTGCCACTGTGCGGATCACGTGATCAGCGAGAATAGGTCCGCCTGAGATATTGCTCGTCTAATGCGAACAAATCTCCGCTTCACTGAATAAGTAAAGAAACGATAAAAGTAGTGATATTTCAATTGCGCTTGCGCTCGCACCTATGCTACACCCTTCACGTGTCTTCACAAAGTCGGACTAGAGTCAAGCCCAACCACAATGTAATATACAAGTAAATGGGCATATTCTTCAACAATTAAATCGGTACAATTATCTCGGAACAGTCATAACTTCTGATGGGAGATGCCTTGAAGAGATTAGAACAAGAATTGCCTTTGCGAAGGTAGCCTTTTGTAAGATGAAAAACATACTGACCAATAAAAAGATACCAATTGAAACGAGAAAAAGAGTGTTGAAGTGCTACATAGAACCTATACTTTTGTATGGATGTGAAGCGTGGACAATTAGCAGACAAGCTGAAAAATATCTGACGGCTGTGGAAATGTGGTTTCTAAGGAAAATGTAAAGAATACCATGGACAGACAGAAAAACCAATGAACAAGTCCTTCAAGAAACAAATGAACATCGTAAACTAATTAGAAACATTAGACGTAGACAGTCAAAATATTTTGGGCATGTTATGAGAAGAAATGAATTGGAGAACTTAGTGACAACTCACAAGATCGAAGGGCGGAGACCAAGGGGAAGACCGAGAAGTAAATATCTGGATAGCTTGGCCACGTGGCATGGTCGAGACAGAAACACGGAGCTGATCCACGACTCTGGTGATCGACTGAAATGGCAAAATATGACCGCCCACGCTTATCGTCTTGGTACATGATGAATGGATGGAATAAATAGGAAATATCCACAAAACATTGCTGATATTTAGTTTATGTGGTTTGTACCGTGAGTCTGAATTATCCCGTAAACACATTACTGAGCAGTGTAGTAGTGCTTTCAAAATTGGTAGGTATTTTTTGGCGTTCATTAAACATGAATGAAATTAGTTAACAATAGATATTATAGTCTACTACATACAAGGATAATTGTCATGGGAACACTGCAGATATTCCTTACAAACGACGCAATTGACAGGTTCAAGTCGCCAAGCTGATTAAAACACCCCATCAGCCAAATGCCAACTCTGGGGTCACTAGAGGTGGGTGAGAATACTGCGGCGCTATTACAGACCTGGTCTTTCACAAAGCTGCACTGACCATTACATTTCTCCTTTTCCTTGGGTTCTTGGTATGGAGCAGACATCGGCGATCCTCTCCGCCAATTGCTATTTTGATGAGTTTTTTTTTTTGGGTTAGCATATCCATTACAAGACATCGCTGTCAACATCAGCATATTTCAGCTGATTGTTGATTTCTTGGCAAGATTACGCTCAGTAGTTTGCCATTGCTTTCTGAGCTACTGGCTCAAATACCCCGTAAGTTACCGACGCGGAGAGAACCGCTACCGATTCTCGCGCAACGTCACGTTACTCACGAGAGTATGCGGGATTACGGAGAAAGTCGTGTAACACCTAGACCAGGGAGACCGGTTTGATGTGATTAGAGTTGTGTATATTGTTATGTATTGCCTAGGTGTATAAGCTACTTGTCTTGTCTGGTATTTTCTAAGATAAGGCTACTTTACATATTCCGCCGTATTTGGTCATCATCATCATCATCATCATCATCATCATCATCATCATCATCATCATCATCATCATCATCATCATCATCATCATCATCATCATCAGCAGCAGCAGCATGCACCATACCGATAACCATGTACGGTCACGCTTCGCCATCTTATAAGACCACCAGTCTTACATCAGGTGAATGTTCTTGCCCAATTATTCCAACCACTCAACCAACCAACCAACCATCCACCCACCCACCCGACCAACCAATCACATACCTATCCACTCAACCAACCCACCCACGAACCAACCAACCATTGAGCGATAACGCATTTCCCTTACTAGCTCTAAGAATCCATACAAGAGATCCTAACATCTTGACCACCAGTTCCAGCTAACCGAAAACCAGTCACAAAACCAGGCTGAGGAAACCGCATTTCATTAATTTCACGTGCTTCATTTCCTTATTAGATGCTCTCTCGTTTACTGCCTCACCCGTACTTTGTGGTAAACGATGCTGAGAGGAAGTCTCGCGGCGCGGATTATTGAACTAAATCTGCATATTCTCGTCACATCCACCAGACGGGGTACATTAGGTACAAGCCCGTTGCGCATGTGCTGGCATGCATCGCAGCAAATAAAAATGGCTGCACTTGTAAACTGTTCGTTCGAACGTTCTGACCTTCATGTCTTGAAAATCCATAGATGTTGTAAATTAATAATGTAAATATTATTTTCAACGTCGCCCTTGAGCTCAAGTTGACGTTTACAAACAATTAAAGAAAATATGCGATAGAGGAGTTTTACTTCAGGGGATAACATCAATGCTTTAAACTTTAATTAAAATTATACGCGGAGGAAAAAGTGAAATGATTTGCGTTGGATTTTAGGTAGGAAGAAAAGAAATAAATCTTGCATTTTCCCGGGAAGGTTAACCCGGTCAACAAATGCCCGCAGAAGTCGGATGTGTCGGCCTAACGGCGCAAGAACGCAGCTCTGCTGTAAACAGGCACAACGCAATCACATCCGAAAAAAAAAACTCCGGATGAACGAAGAAGAAGTAGAAGAAATCTTGCATTTGTTCATTACGAAAGTTATACATACAGCTATAGATATCGCCGAGGATTGATATTTTTGCTATTATGGAGTCGATAACCAATTATCCCTCGTCTTTACATAATCCAATTATAAGAGATCCATAAATGGTGTGCGTGAGTGTGATATACCGGCTCCGTGGCCGAGGAGTTAGCAGCTTTCTCCGCTAACCCCGAATACTCTCGTCACGTGACGCGACGAGAATTAGCAGTGGTTCGAATCGCAAAAGTGACTTATGAGAGTATGGAGCCGGTCGCTCAGAAAGTCGTGGCGTGCTGATGAGCGTAATCTAGCCTAGGAATCAACATACAGCTGAAAGATGCTGGTGTTGACCGCAATATCCTGAAACAGGATGGAAACGCGGGAAAAAAAAAAAAAAAAAAAAAGTGAGTGTGATATGTGTGTGTGTGTGTGTGTGTGTGTGTGTGTGTGTGTGTGTGTGTGTGTGTGTGTGTTTCTGTATGTTATTTGACCGTATACTTAGTGGGTGAATTCTGAGACTTCTAGTGCTATAAATATGCTTGTTTACGAACTGTGTGAGTACTCAATGTTTGTGGGTTTAAGAGAATGATAGACACGACTAGCAATGGCAATTTGTCATGCTAGCTGGTCGTGCATCTAAGTACACTTGATCCGTTAGCGAGGTACTGTTGTAATTCGTCATGCTAGCTGGTCGTGCATCTAAGTACACTTGATCCGTCAGCGAAGTATTGTTAATTGTCATGTCTAGTTGGTCAGGCGTCTAAATGCACTTGATCTGCCAGCAGTGTACTGTAGCAATTTGTAATTTCTAATTGGTCCAGCATCTACAAATGTTCTGCAGTTTGAAGGCACAGGTTATAACGAGTATCGGGTGACCAAGAGGTTAGAATATCCGCCTCGTGCATTATGGGGAATGTATTCAATCCTCGGCAAGGCTCAAGGTTTAATAAAGCATCTCGGAACACAAGATCCCTTACGATTTATAGTTTGTAATCGTGCATTGTGTCCCCTAATCATTGCTTTCTGGGAGTAAGACAGTTTTGAAACCCCTATCGCTCTCTCTCTCTCTCCGCCCCTCCCTCCCGATCTCTCTGTATGTCTCATTCTGTGTCTCTCTCTGTGTCTCTCTGTCTCTGTTTGCCCTTCACTGTCTCTGTCTGTCTCTGTGTGTCTGTGTGTCTGCCTGTCTGCCTGCCTACCTGCCTGTCTGCCTGCCCGCCCGCCCACCCGCCCGCCCGCCCGCCCGTCCGTCCGTCCGTCCGTCCGTCCGCCCGCCCGCCCGCCCGCCCGTCCGTCCGTCCGTCCGTCCGTCTGTCTGTCTGTCTGTCTGTCTGTCTGTCTGTCTGTCTGTCTGTCTGTCTGTCTGTCACTCCATACTTGGTCTAAATGTACACAAAAACACAAGGAAAAGTAGGACATTGATGATCCATGTATAATTAGTGGAAATCCGTTCCTTAACTGAAATATACAACTGATATGACCTTCCTCTCAACATTGCGAAGGGATTAGAACAGCGAATGCTAACTATGTACAGCTAGTTCTATCTCTGACAGTTGATCTACTACCCTACTCTGTTCTAGTGATTGACCCAACTCAGCCTGGCCGGGGTCATTGTGGCCGACCTGTATTCAGCATCAGCATAGTATGTTAACCCGCTCGGTGCATACATGCATCACTGCGAGGTGACAACGCTCTGGGGTTGAGTAAATCCTATAAAACACATTGGGACAGGCAGGTTACAGTTAGCTGCATGTTCTGCATAGGGCGTTGTCGTCTTCACCAGCATGTATTGGTTATTTGCACGAGGGTATGTCGATAAGTATGTCACAAATGGCTGTAGAAAAATAACTAAGTATGACAACAACTTGAAACCAGTTTATTTTTATACATACATTGTCCCTTTATTTCTCAACATAATTTCCACCAACATTGATGCACTTATCCCATCGTTTTATCAGTCCACCCAAACCGATTGCATAGACCTGCGGGATCTGTTTTTTAAGCCACGTTTTCACTTCACATTCAACTACGGCATCATTCGCGAAATGTCTCCTGCCAGGTGGAATTTCGGTGGACTTAGCCCCTAGCGATTTCCCGTTAAGCGGTGCATAGTTGGGTAGAAAAAGTTACGAGGGCTAATAAGTAAGTCACACAGTTCTGTTGTATGGTAGGTAAATGAAAACAAGGTACGCAATTCTATGCAACCGGTGTGGGAGGACTGAAAAACAATAGGATAAGTGCATTAATGTTTGTGGAAATTATGTTGAGAAATAAAGGGACAATGTATGTATAAAAATAAATTGGTTTCAAGTTGTTATCGTAGTTTATTTTTCTGCAGCGATTTGTTACTTACTTATTAACTTACCCTCGTAATTCACGACGAAATTTTGTTATCAGTAATTTGTCATTGCTTTCTGAACTAGCGACGCCTAATGCTATCGAAATCAACGCAAAGCAATCTAATTTCAAATCGTCCTAGTAACCTGCCTTGAAGAGTGTTGGACATATGGTACTAGCAGCGTCGTGGGGAGGAATCATTTGCTCTCCAGCACATCGGGCGCTGGACAGCAAATTATTCCTCCCCACGGCGCTTGACGGCAGAAATGGAAGATGATGATGATGATGACGATGATGATGATGATGATGATGACTATACTTTGCTCGAACAATCGGCACTCAAGGGGTCATGAAGTCAATACCAGGCTCCTGCGACCCCGGTACAACGTATACTTCTGCTCTCTAATCCCCTGTGGAGCAGAGGCGAGCAGTCAATTTACTCAACGCTTCACCAGCCTTTGCTATCTCGTGCAGCTGTGCCCATGTTATTTGAGCTGTACACATACATATATATGACTTATATTTGTTATATGTAACTATAACTATATTTTTGTGCGGGTGCGTGCGCGCACTAACATGTGTATGTGTGTATGTATGTGTGAGAGACATTTTTTGGTCACGTTATGAGAAGAATTAAATTGGAGAACTTAGGGACAACCGGCAAGATTGAGGGGAAAAGAACAAGGGGAAGACCGAGAAGTAAATATCTTGGATGGCTTGGCAACTTGGTATGGTCGATACAGAACACTGAGCTGATCCACGACCCTGGTGATCGAGTGAGATGGCGAAACATTACCGCCCACGCTTATCGGCAGGGCACGTATGTTGATGATTGTGTTCTTAATTTCTGTCACACATCTTTCTTCTGATGTTACTCGTATTATTGCACCTACTTATTTGAAGTATTTTGCCTATTATTGTTATGTGCTAACACTTTGGTATGATCTTTTTCTTAGACATAACTATTGGTTTTGTTTTCTAGATATTAAATAAATATCCTTGTTTTGCACCGTCTATTGTTACAATGTCCAACAGTTGTTGCAGATCTTTTGAGCTTTCAACTTTCAATACTGTGTTATCTACATAGTGCAGACTGTTTATATTGTACCTCAAACACATATCCTGTCCTCACTTTGACCTGTCTCATTATTACTTCACCAGACCTCCTCTCTTTGACCTCTCTCATTATTACTTCACTATACCTCACACTTTGACCTGTCTCACCATTACTTCACCAGACATTCTCTCTTTGACCTGTCTCATCATTACTCCACTAGACATCCTCACTTAGACCTCTCTTATTATTACCTCACTAGACCTGGGCTCCCAGGTCGACCCAGACTAGAATGGGTACCTGGAAATACATTAGGAAGTAAAGACATCGACGTGATACTAACCACATCACCCACGCAGTGTGGTGTTATCAGTGATACCCGTGATTGAAACATATACATACCATTCATTTTTGTGTACAATTTTCAGTGATGTACGCTTGCTCAGAATAATCTCCTCCTCCTCCTCCTCCTCCTCCTTTTCCTCCTCCTCCTCCTCCTCCTCCTCGCCCTCTTCCTTCTCTTGGTATGCCTCTTCTTCTTCGTTCTTTTTAGAGGGGCGTTCGTCACGCCTAATTGTGCACCTTACAGTTTATCTGCGACGAGACCAAGAAGAAAATAGATTGATGACATCAAAGACACTGTACAATCAAACGGAATGACACTATCCAGTGCCGCCCACCGGGCGCTGGAGCGCAAATTATTCCTCCCCACGACGCTTGACGGCAGAAGTGGAAGATGATGATGATGACAGTTCAGTGTGTCCGACTTCAGGATGCAACTGTGTCAGGTTTGCGGCCTCTAGACAGATTCCATCCAAGGTCAAGCTGCTATATCTACCCGTGAAACATTCATATACCACTTATGTATTGTATATCATTTTCAGTGTTGTAAGCCTGCTCGGAACACATTCACAGATCACTCATTTGTTGCATACAAGTTTCAGTGATATGCACCTGCTTGGAACACATATACATAACACACATGTGTTGTTTACACATACAATAATATGTGTGCTTAGCAACACAGCTGTCTAGATACACTATCAGATAGCGGTGGGATATTTTCCCCACAGCTACACTTTTGCATCGATCCAACCTTATACACTTGCTACCCGCAGCAGAGCTGTAAATTCGGCTGGCGTTACACAAGTATTACCAACCCTGGGTTGTCCTTCAGATATTCCTCTAAGATCTTATTTTATTATATGTTGTCGTCATAGTCGTCGTTTTCTTCTTAGTTTGGAGCAGACATCTGTGCTCGTTTCTTTTCAATACTTTATTCCATCTGACATTTTGATGGAGTTTGTTATTATTAATTATTGTCTAGTTCTGTGGTTCTCAACCGGAGGGGAATTCAACCCCCCCCCCCGCCCCCGGGTAATTTTAGGGTTTTGGGGGAAGGGCGGGGGGGGGGGGGGGGAGTAAAATTATTTCAAGATCGCGTTAATACAAGAGCAGATTACTTGATATTGTTTTCCCTCCATACTTTACGGTTCTGTACTTCTCGCCCTTCTGAAATTTGGTTTATAACGTAAGTAGACCCGAAAAAGCACGTTTTATGTAGACGTCTAGACTTGTTCTAGTATGTGTTATTAAATTTAGCTTCCATTTTTACGTATACTGTTTAGGGGCGGTGGGGGATTTATAGGGAGGAAATACGAAAGGGGGATGACATTCTGAACATATGATGAAGGCGTGCATGGGCCACAAAAGGTTAAGAACCACTGGTATAGCTATTTAAACTTCCTACAGTTCCTGACAATTGAAGAAAACTGGCTCATAACCATTATCATGCATCAGATATTGAAATGTTAGACCATATTGTTGTTGTTTATTTGTTTTTTATTTTTGAGCTCGCTCGCTTTGAACTCAAGCGGAGTACATACATGCTACTTCTGGTAGCACTGGACTGAATTTTGCATGTTGATTAGTCTTCCCTATTACCAGTGTCCCTCGCCATCTAGCGAACCCACTCCGACTTCAGAGGCACTTGTTATTTAGGTCCCCAAGTTAAGGACGAGAAATCAACATTTTAGTTCAACCGACTGGTGTAGGGGTTAAACCCCTTACCTCAACATCAGCACACCGGATGATTAAGCACGAGCCCTCTAATTCATTCGGCCATGCTGTTTTAAACGTTACAGTAGAATGGAAAGTGTGGTATGGAAGAGTAGTTCACGGGAGAAGAGGCACGACTAGCACGAAGATGGGCACAGCGCAGTGCAGATACTTTGAGCATGAAAATGCATGCGGCAGGAGAACTAGCAAGATATAGAGACTGTTCGGCGGACACTGATGTCAGCGACATCCTGCATAGGACCTGCTACATAAGAATAAGGATAACGGACCATTATACCCGTATCGAGTCGTCTACATAAGTCAGTAAATCACGGACCATTATACACATCTGGAGTCGTATGAGTTACGTGGTTCTCATCGTTATCATACTGTGCCCTACCAACTGACGTGGACGTTGATATCTCTCCACAGATCTCAGTCCAGCATCATGTATCTCGATCTGCCTCTTCTCCGAATGATCTTTTCTGTCGTCACGATGATTTCCTATGCCTCTCTTCTCCATACATGACCAAAGAATGTTTGTCTCTTTAAAAAAAAATGTATATAACGTTCTTCTTTCAATAGCCTCTTCCAAGCTACCCTAAGGCATTCAGAACATTCATATCGAAAACCACATTTCCGTTGCTTTCAAATTCTGCCTAATTTGCTCATTCACATTGTTTGATTCAGTGTCATGCAGAAAAACGGTTCTACACAACATTTCAGTAATCTCTTTGTTACATTAAGAGAAATTTACTTATTATATAACACTATTAACCTGTAGAAATGCAACCTTTGAGTGATCTATTCTGCTCTTAATTCTGTCACACATCTTCCATCTGATGATTTGATTGCTCTCACATATCTGAGTTGTTTTACTTTGTTCAGCACGGTTCCTTCCGTTGTAACATCACATTTTTATTTGATATAACAATTGTTTCTGTTTTCTTGATAATCAAGGCAAGTAAGTTTTTAACTCTACGTTACTACATTGTAAAAATGTTGTAAATATTGTGCACTTTCAGATATGAAACATGTGTTCGCTGCGTAGCGTATTAAATTTATATTATGACCTTCAACTCGCATCTCTGGCCTCTCGTTAATCTCTCTTACTATTACTTCTCTGCATAGACAGAAGGGATCCTTTGACAAAATGCATGGTTGTCTAACTTCTTGTTTTATCTGCTCATAATTACCCCCTTCTTCTTGTCTTTACCACATGTTTATCTGTTCCAAATTTCCTTCTTTATTTTCTATTTTAGTTGCAGCTACTTGAATCCAGTAAATATTTTTTATTATTCTGAGATATATCACATCAATTTTAATATCTTCTAACATTTAGATCGTGTAATAACGTTTGGTATAATCTATGAAGTACACATCTTTGTGTGTCTCAATTGATTTCTATATTAGAGTTCGTAATGTGTATAATTGCATCCTTCCCTTCAACAAACCCACAGTGTTTTTCACAAATTTCCTTTATAATTATGAGTATAGTGGTGACATGATTTATGAAGTTTGTTGTATGAATTCTGCGCATTCAATTATTCCTGACCCTTTTGATAGAGCTATAAATACATGTTTAAGAATATCACTAGGTATATATATATATATATATATATATATATATATATATATATATATATATATATATATATACCGGTCTCCCTGGCCTAGAGGTCAACGTCTTTCTCTGTAATCCCGTATATCCACGTGTGAAACGTAACCTGCGCGAGAATCGGTAGCGGTTCTCGCCGCATTGGTAACTTACAGGATATGTGAGCCGGTTGCTCAGAAAGAAATGGCAAACTACTGAGCGTAATCTTGCCAAGAAATCAACAATCAGCTGAAAGATGCTGATGTTGAGAATTGTTGACTGCAATCAATAAATGATTAGACAGACAGACAGACAGACAGACAGACAGACAGACAGACAGACAGACAGACAGACAGACAGACAGACAGACAGACAGACAGACAGACAGACAGTCGGGAACGGGAACTTATATGACTACTTATATGAATTAAATGAGATGCTCCCCATCAGCGGCTGGGCGAAGCCGGGCCGGATCAGACAGACAGACAGACAGATAGACAGACAGACAGACAGATAGATAGTCGGGAACGGGAACGTGAGCTTATATGACTACTTATATGAATTAAATGAGATGCTCCACACCAGGACTTGGGCGATGCCGGGCCGGGTCAGACAGACAGACAGACAGACAGACAGACAGACAGACAGACAGACAGACAGACAGACAGACAGACAGACAGACAGACAGATAGTCGGTAACGGGAACGGGAACTTATATGACTACTTATATGAATTAAATGAGATGCTCCCCACCAAGGACTGGGCGAAGCCGGGCCGGGTCAGCTAGTGTATATATATATATATATATATATATATATATATATATATATATATATATATATATATATATATACACACACACACACACTGTTGTAAATATCACTCAACATTTTAGTTAATATTACCCCCCCCCCCCCCCGTCCCCTCTGTGGCGAAGAAGTTACGGAAGCAGTTCGTAATCCCGCATACCGCGTTCAAAACACAATTGCGGAGGTTTGGCAGAAGACCGCCTTGCGTTGGTTTTTGTAACATGGCATGAGTGGCTGTCATTCAGAAGCCAATGGCAAACTACTGAACGTAAACTTGCCAAGAAAGCCCAAAATCCCGGGGTTGGCTGCAACGTCCTGTTCAGGACATGCAACTAACGTTAACTGTTAACTTTAATCTGCTCTCGGTATGTGCTGTGTTCAATATAAGCCTTTCCTGTCTAGAATATTTCTAGCCATCAATTTTAGGCTTGGACGACACGGGTGCCCAGGTCTTTTAGGAAATCAAGCCTGATGTTTTGAAAATGTGAACACATCACCGCCGGGCCGGCAGGCAAACGTGCTAGCCACTCTGCTACCAGAACCCCCACCTGCACGATGAATATACTCGGATTATAGGGCTACAAATTGTTCAACCGACATTCTCAGGTTTGTGTTCATTGATTGGAGTGAGAATGCATACACTTCTCAAAAGATTGAAACAATTTTCCTCGTCACATTCATCTTGTAACAACAGGTCGTCACACTCATCTTCTTACAACAGTTCGTCACATTCATATTCTTACAACAGGTCATCAAATTCATCTTCTTACAACAGGTCGTCATATGAATGTTTTCATCACAGGCCGTCGCGTTCAACTTCTTAAAGCAGGCCGTCACATTCATCTTCTTACAAAAGGTCATCACATTCATCTTCTAACAACAAGTTGTCACATTCATCTTCTTACAACAAGTCGTCACATTCATCTTCTTACAAAAGGTCATCACATTCATCTTCTTACAACAAGTTGTCACATTTATCTTCTTACAACAAGTCGTCACATTCATCTTCTTACAACAGGTCGTCACATTCATCTTCTTACAACAAGTCGTCACATTCATCTTCTTACAAAAGGTAATCACATTCATCTTCTTACAACAAGTTGTCACATTCATCTTCTTACAACAAGTCGTCACATTCATCTTCTTACAACAGGCCGTCACATTCATCTTCTTACAACATTTTGTCACATTCATCTTCTTACAACAGGTCGTCACATTCATCTTCTTACAACAGGTCGTCATATGAATGTTTTCATCACAGGCCGTCGCGTTTAACTTCTTAAAGCAGGCCGTCACATTCATCTTCTTACAACAGGTCGTAACATTCATCTTCTTACAACAGGTCGTCACATTCATCTTCTTACAACAGATTGTCACATTCATCTTCTTACAACAGATTGTCACATTCATCTTCTTACAACAGGTCGACACATTCATCTTCTTACAGCAGGTCGTCACATTCATCTTCTTACAGCAGGTCGTCACATTCATCTTCTTACAACAGGCCGTCACATTCATCTTCTTACAACATTTTGTCACATTCATCTTCTTACAACAGGTCGACACATTCATCTTCTTACAGCAGGTCGTCACATTCATCTTCTTACAGCAGGTCGTCACATTCATCTTCTTACAACAGGCCGTCACATTCATCTTCTTACAACATTTTGTCACATTCATCTTCTTACAACAGGTCGTCACATTCATCTTCTTACAACAGGTCGTCACATTCATCTTCTTACAGCAGGTCGTCACATTCATCTTCTTACAACAGATTGTCACATTCATCTACTTACAACAGATTGTCACATTCATCTTCTTACAACAGGTCGTCACATTCATCTTCTTACAACAGATTGTCACATTCATCTTCTTACAACAGTTCGTCACATTCATCTTCTTACAACAGATTGTCACATTCATCTTCTTACAACAGATTGTCACACTCATCTTCTTACAACATTTCGTCACATTCATCTTCTTACAACAGGTCGTCACATTCATCTTCTTACAACAGATTGTCACACTCATCTTCTTACAACAGGTCGTCACATTCATCTTCTTACAACAGGTCGTCACACTCATCTTCTTACAACAGGCCGTCACATTCATCTTCTTACAACAGGTCGTCACATTCATCTTCTTACAACATGTCGTCACATTCATCTTCTTACAACAGGTCGTCATATGAATGTTTTTTTCATCACAGGCCGTCACGTTCATCTACTTAAAACAGGCCGTCACATTCATCTTCTAACCAGAGGTCGTCACCTTCTAGTGAAGCGAGTAACGTATTGACCGAGTCTGCTCGTCCCCTGTCGGGTTGACACAGTGTCACAGAAATTGCATGAGCAAACACGCGTGCTGCCATCTTAAGGGTTATTGTCAGCAACACAAAGTCTGTTTGGACATCCAAATGGGGAATGCAAGAAGTGTCCCAATATTCAATACGCTTGTAAAAATCAATCCACAAGAGCGGCTCAGTGTTGCAAGTAATGAGGTATTGCTTCATGTACTTCGCGAAATGTCCCAGTCTTATGCCTGGGTGGGATATTGCATTGGAGGCAGGAGAATTTTCCAAAGCAAGTTAGACCCTTTTGGTTCAATGTAGTTATGTAAATGGAAGCTATATAAGGATTTTACAATGCTAGCTAGATAAAGGAGGAGGTTGCTTCTTGTAAGTGCATTGCCTACTGGCGCAGATGACCATATATATCCATAACCCGATTGTTATTGAATTATATTTTCAGGCAATAACAGTTTTCTTATTTTTCTATCAACCTTTATCCCTATGTTTATTGCTATATTCAGTCCTTTTAAAGTATCAGAGTTCTTTCATATGATAATAAGTTATCTCACAACCATATTTTTGTGCATTATTGTATCTTAAAATATCAGAGCTCAGTCAAATGGAAGTGTGTTATCATTCAATCATAATTTTGTGTACCATTGTATCCTAGCTCTTTGTAAATATCTTTACAAATATGGCGTCAGTAACGGTAGAGAAATTAAATGACTTCTTTGTATCCTAGCTCTCTCTGTAAATATCTTCACAAATATGGCGTCAGTAAGAGTAAAGAAAGAAAATGACTCCTTTGCAAGCCCTGATATGCATTGGGTATATGGTGTTAACCCTATATTTTTATTAGCCAATCGACAGGCGTTGGGGATGTAATCAAAATCACATCGGTCGCTTTACTTCTAAGGACATTTCTAGGTAGTCATTTTAAGCTTGGTCGACTTGGAAGCCCAGGTAAAACAAAAACCAGCTTCCATACAGATTGGTAACAGTTTAAGTGTATCTCTTTACATTCCTCTTGCTCATTTCCATTCAAGTTTGCCTGTTGTCACAACGTTTTATTGTTAAATTAATTTATATCTTTTAAAAACGTGACCAACAAATCTTGATAGTCGACATTTACTGCGTCTAATCAATTTAAGATTTTCACTTGTTTCTTGAACTATCTCATTTGGTGGTCTGTCCGCATATGGCATTGTTTGCATTTTCCTTAGAAACCATAATTCTGCCATCGGATGCTCCTCGGCTTGTCTGTTTAGAGTCCTTGTTTCACACACACACACACACAAGTATATACTGTGTTTAGCACTGTAACACAATTTCTCTCATTGCACTTGGCAGCATTTTATCGGTGGACACGTGTTCCATCATCTAAAAAAGGTTACATTTGTAATGGCTATTATGTTTCTAAAATTATTGAGGTATCCGTGCGCAATGCAATGGATGCTTAACACATCATCATCATCATCATCATATGCCCTGCCGATAAGCGTGGGCGGTTATGTTTCGCCATCTCACACATTTTACCGGAGTCATGGATCAGCTCTGTGTTCTTGACTCGAGCATACCATGCGGCCAAGACATCCAGGTATTTACTTCGCTGCCTTCCCCTTGTTCTTTTCCCCTCAATCTTGCCAGTTGTCTCACAGTTCTCCAATTTATTTTTTCTCATAACTTGTCCGAAATATTGTGGCTATCTGCGTCCAGTTTTTCCAATCAGTCTACGGTTTTCACCTGTTTCCCGTAGGACTTGGTCATTGGCTGTTCTGTCTTTCATAACACAACCTAAAGACATAACCTCAGTCAGACCTCGACCACACAGAAACATTTCTGTTGTCCACGGTGACTTTCTCTTAACCTTTTCATGAGTAAATGAACAAAATGGAAAAGTGGAAACAGTCATTTTTCGAGAATGTAAACACAAGTGACAGAATAGACGCTGTGGCTAGAATTTCTTCATCAGCAAGCACAAATAACAATATTCATCGCCTCTCTCATTTTGTTTTTACAGTCACCAGATAGATGCTACCTATATTTCGCCTGCACATCAAAAAGAAAAGAGAGAATGAAGTAACAAAAGGATGACATAGAGCTATCCCACTGCAATAGACGAGTATATTTGAAATTCTCATTAAGGAACACATCTTCTACATATATGATACCCACAAGCTCATGCCACTATAGTTTAAATTCTCTGCATGCTTTAAATGTATAATGATATTTAGACCTCCTGTTGCCAACACATTTACACGCTGCTGTTGTTCCTAAAGTCAGGTTGTATGTTCTTTACAGGACATCGCAGTCGACCCCAGCATATTTTACTGTTTGTGATTTACTAGACAATTTTTAAGCTTAGTAGGTTGCCATTGCTTTCTGAACGACGACGCCTCATACCATTGAAATCAACTCAAATCGGCCTGTTTCCAGATGGCCCTCAGCTGATTACAAACCCTCGACTCGGAATAACGGGCAACTGTGAAACACGTTCAATGCCCCTGCACCACAGCACCGGCTTTATACCTAAGCAAAAAAAAAAAAAAACAATTGTTAAACCAAAACAAAATGGTAGTGTTACACCGAAACGAAAGATAATTGTTGCACTAAAACGAAAGATAATTGTTACACCGAAACGAAAGATAATTGTTACACCGAAACGAAAGATAATTGTTACACCGAAACGAAAGATAATTGTTACACCGAAACGAAAGATAATTGTTACACCGATGCAGACGAAAACAATGCTGACGAACAGCTGAATATTATCGACAAAACCAGGCTGATAGGCAAGTTCAAAATCTGAGTGCTCCAGTTCATGCTGATTCCGAAACTCCTGTGTCCGCTGCTGATATATGATATTGGCACGTACACAGTGAGCACCATGGAAGGGAAGATAAGCAGGTACATACGAAAGTGGCTTGGAGTACCCACATGCCTCACGACTGTCGCATTGTATTGTAAGCAGTGCAAGCTCGTCCTCCCGTTCCTGCCCCTCATGGAAGAGTTCAAAGTCGGAAAAACCAGACTCGCGATGATGGTGCGCGAGTCCCCAGACATAACGGTCAGTGCTTCAGTTCCCGCCTTGAAAACGGGAAGGAAGTGGAAAGTCGTCAGCGCAGTCGAAGAAGCCCAGACTACACTCCAGCTGAAGGAGGTAATGGGCCACACTAAGCTTAGCAAGCATGTGTTCGGATTCCAGAGCAATGATCCGATGTGGTCTAAGACGACGACCAAGGAACGCAGGGACGAACGAACGAACGAAATCTTTATTTTCAAAGGGTTAAGAATTGGGCACGCAGGCCCGTCTGACATTCTGCCCTTCTTCTCTATTTCCTCTCATACATTCTTTCATTCAACATCTCATATGAAGCAATTTTTTATTGCTTTATTATACTTTATTATGCTTTATTTGAACTCTTCCTGTGACCTGGTGATTAAGGAGATCCTGCAAGGGAGAAGATGAGGAAAGAGTCCGCAAGGCTGTCCAATACTCGCAGCTGGCGTAGTGGATGTCATGGGAGGCGGTAGTGCAGAGATCCATTACGTGGAATAAGATCTGGCGCATGGCACCGCTGCGTCTACGTTTCGTCGTCCGATCCCTTTACGATGTCCTGCTATGAGGTGCCAACTTGGCCAAGTGGAGGTTAACCACCGACCCGTTCTGTCCCCTCTGTAGGAAAGCCCAAATAGTCCAGACAGCGGAACACGTGCTGTCTGTGTGTAAGGTCGCCCTGACCCAAGGGCTCTTTACATGGCGGCATAACAAAGTCCTGACCGAGTTAGCCGCCATAGTGGACGTGGCAAGAATGAGAGCAAAAAAGAGAGGGGTACAAGCCGAGGCTGATGGATATTTCCTTCGTCCGAGAAGGGCGCAAAAATGACAAAGCTGACGACCTTCCGCTTGCTACCGTTTTCGATGGTGCGAGAGACTGGGAACTGACCGTAGACCTAAAAGGCAGTGGCAGATACACTGAGGTGATCCGAAGGTTTGGCTTGCGACCTGCCATTGTACTTATCTCCTCGTCAGCCAAGCAGCTAACGCTGATTGAGCTGACCGTCCCTTACGAATCGAATATTGAGGAGCAACACCTGTACAAGATAGATAAGTACAATGAAATTGTCGCAAGTCTTAAGCGGGAGGAGTACACTGTTCGCCGTCGAGGTAGGCGCCAGAGGTCTTGTCTCCCACTTCGTGTTTGTTGTGCTGAAGCAAATGGGCATGAAAGGATGAGCGAGAGCCCGGGCCCAAAAAACAACTGTCTGAGGCTGCCGAAAAGGTCTCATGCAGCTATAGAAATGTCGCAACCTAGAGTGGAATGAGTCTCGAAACTAGTATGGTTAGAAGTGGTAACTGCCAACAATTTCTCAACCACGACCATTAACTTTACAACGTCTCGTGTCACTTTCTTTAACCCTTCCTCCAAGCGTGAATGGTGAGTCTAAGTGCAGTCAATCACACAAATGTCGGCAGACGCCCAACCTCCATAATATAGCGATAATCGGTCGTAGGTCGCACCCAGATTGAGCGCAATTTAACATGTCTGCAACAATAACTACCACCTCACCTTTTCACGAGATATGCATACTACGTGGTCTAGTCAGCTGCAGAGAGACCGTGGGGTGGGTCCGAAAAGAAAGGAAGCTCCGGCTTCCTAGTAGGGTGCGGCTCCGTGAACGGGGCACTGAGAAGGAGCACGGCAACGGAGACGTATGGAGGCGTCAGAGGCCGTGGCGGGGAATGAAGCTGGCATCCCACGACCACACGTGCTCAGGGGCAAGCACAGGCTGCACGGGCTCTTCCCACTGAGGGAGGGCTTGAGAGTAGCCAATGTAACAGTGAAGGGACAAGCATAACATCAGAGATAACTAATGTGACCGAAAGAACGTCTCCACGACAGGGGTAAGACGCCCGGAGTCATGACCCGGGCGTAACCGCCCCCAGAGAGTATTAAGAAATTAATGGTCCGAAATGCTTGGGGAAGGGGGTTTCCTTCTGATGATTGGAAGCCCCATGACGTGATTGCTCCGCGTCGGTTTTTGCGATTACACTGGAACATAAGATAATCTTAGGCTTTAGGCGGCTTGGTGTGCCTTGCCAGTGAGAAGACCTGATCATTCGGGGCCACATCGATTGACGTCTTGAGCTATAGCCTTTGATGGGGGACGTTGTAATATTCTATTGTGATAATTTGGTCGCATCCAGCGTGTGCCGCATTGTCTAGTGGTTACACGCCCGCTTCACACGCCAGTAATCCGGGGTTTGTTTCCGGGTCCGGTCAAGGATATGCACTACTGATTAGCTCAAATGAGAGCGAAACTCGAGTCTAGTGCTTCCTCATTGACGTGGATGGGCCTTAGGTTCATACCAGAATAAGATCAGCGTTGCCAGTAGCGGGTTATGCTCAATATTTAAATCTCAAATCCCGAAACAACCAAATAAATCAAAAAGATAATCTGTCGATGCAACGGCTCAAATTCAGTTCCCATTTCACGGTTTCTATTAAAATATACCCGACCTCCTGTCCCCTGGAGCCGATCAGCATCGTTAAAAGAGTGCCTAAATATTCATCATCATCATCATAATCATCATCATCATCATCATCATCATCATCATCATCATCATCATCATCATCATCATCATCATCATCATCATCATCATCATCATCATGTGCAGTAATGTGGGCGATCATAGCTCGTCATCTAACACGATCACCCGAGTCATGGATCAGGTCTCTGTTCTTGTCCCAGTTAGGCCATTTAGCCAAGCCACCCAAATATGTAACTCTCTGCCTTCTCCTTCGTATTTTCCCATCAATTTTGCCAGTTTTCACCAAGTTTTCCAGTTTATTCTTCCTCATAAATTACCACCCCCCCTACCCCAAGTATTCTTGACCGTCTACATCTAATTTCTCTATTAGTTTTCTGTTCTCATTTGTTCCTTGTAGGAATTACTAGTTGGTTTTTCTGCCCGACATGATATTCTCTGCATTTTTCTCAGAAACCAGATTTCCATTGCCATTAGATGTTTTTCAGCTTTTCTGTGTATTTATATTTATTTGTAAGTGAGAAGGGAAAATGCGTCTCTGAATTATCACTGTTACTCCGAAAGACATCACTCTACCCCGGTCAGATCTCCTCATGCCCACCCTCTCTTCAACGGCCAATGTTGAAGTGAATGTGTCCTGAATGTCCTCCGAAACAGCCAATATTGAGGTGAATGGGTTCTGAATGAACTAAAATGCACGTACATTAAGCGTCTGATTCTTATTCTCATGAGGTCCCTAATGTTGGTTTCAAGCTGGATTCCGCCCTGCGTCAGTCAGATGTCTGTTAAGTCATTAACACTCGTGTCATCCTGCAATAGGCTCCCCTGTGTAGACTGCATTATTGATCGAGTATCCGCCTGGAGAGGCCGCGGTAGTGTAGCTGTTCGCACGCTTACCTGACTCCCGATTGCCATGTTCTCGAATCGTCATCGAAGCAGGGAATTTTGAAAATTATCCTTGGCTCCCAAGTCTAAACAGCCTAGAATAAGCGCCAGGAAATGTTCTAGGAAATAAAAGCGGTTGGCGTGATACCGACCATATTAGCCTACCAGTCGAGTGCCGATTGATCTATGCAAATATGCATTTAGTACAATGTCCAATGCACTGTAAGGCGTGTAAAAATCCATTCTTTTATTTCGTTTCTATGCATTGATTTGATACATAAGTGAAGAAACGAGACAGGAACACTGAGCTGATCCACGACTCTGGTGATCGAGTGAAATGGCGAGTCATGACGCTTTCCGGCATGGCACATGATTGATTGACTGATGCATTTTGCTAGTCTCATCATGAGTCTCAGACTCATAGTCTGATTGCATTCGCATTATTCGGCCTTCGCACAAGTGAGTGAGGGAAGGGTTGTATGCACTACTCCTATTTCCAGGATAACTGCTACAGTTTTACCCAACGTGCTATGAACTCTGATGTCGTGTCTTGTCTCTTAGAACAAAGCTCCAATACATCGTATCGTCTCTTTCCCGCCGTAATCAATGAATGATTATTTGACTAGCACTTCCAATTCAGGAACAATAGGAACGGCAGTAATATTAGTAGTAATTGTAGTAGTAGTAGTAGTAGTGTTAGTATCAGTGGTGGTATTAGTGGTTTGTTGCTCTCGCTCGTTCGCTTTAAACTCAAGCGTTGTCCATACATACTATTTCTAGTAGTGCTGGAATGAATTTTGCGTGGTGGATTAGCTTTTCATATTACCAGTGTCTCTCGCCATCAGACAAACCCACTTCGACTTCAAAGGTACTTGTAATTTACGACCCCAAGTCAAGGACGAGAGGTCAACATTTTAGTCAAAATGTCTGGTGTAGGGGTTGATCCCCTTACCTCGGATGAGCACACCGGATGTTTCAGAATACGCGTTCTTATCCATACGGCCATGCTGGCCTCCTAGTGGTATTAGTAGTAAGTGTAGTGGTGATACGGTAATGTTATTAGTTGCAATTGTACAATTATCTACAGCAACTACACCAGTGGCAGTAGTAGTAGTAGTAGTAGTAGTAGTAGTAGTAGTAGTAGTAGTAGTAGTAGTAGTAGTAGTAGTAGTTGTTGTTGTTGTTGTATTGTTAGCAGTAGTCGTAGTAGTAGTAGTAGTAGTAGTAGTAGTAGTAGTAGTAGTAGTAGTAGTAGTAGTAGTAGTAGTAGTAGTAGTAGTAGTTGTTGTTGTATTGTTAGCAGTAGTCGTAGTAGTAGTAGTAGTAGTACTAGTAGTAGTAGTAGTAGTAGTAGTAGTAGTAGTAGTAGTAGTAGTAGTAGTAGTAGTAGTAGTAATTGTAGTATTGTTAGTAGTAGTAGCAGTAGTCGCATTAGTAGTAGTAGTCGAAGTAGTAGTAGTAGTAGTAGTAGTAGTAGTAGTAGTAGTAGTAGTAGTAGTAGTAGTTGTTGTTGTTGTAGTAATAGTAGTTGTAGTTGTTGTATTGTTAGTAGTAGTAGCAGTAGTCATATTATTATTATTATTATTATTATTATTATTATTATTATCAGTAGTAGTAGTAGTAGTAATAATAGTAGTAATAGTAGTAGTAGTAGTAGTAGTAGTAGTAGTAGTAGTAGTAGTAGTAGTAGTAGTAGTAGTAGTAGTAATAGTGGTAGCAGCAGTAGTAGTAGTAATAGTAGTAGTTTTGTTGTATTATAGGTAGTAGTAGTAGTAGTAGTAGTAGTAGTAGTAGTAGTAGTAGTAGTAGTAGTTGTATTGTTAGTAGTAGTAGCAGTAGTCGTATTAGTAGTAGTAGTAGTAATAGTAGTAGTAGTAGCAGCAGTAGTAGTCGTAGTAGTAGTAATAGTGGTAGCAGCAGCAGTAGTAGTAATAGTAGTAGTTTTGTTGTTTTAGAGGTGGTAGTAGTAGTAGTAGTTGTTGTTGTTGTATTGTTAGTAGTAGTAGCAGTAGTCGTATTAGTAGTAGTAGTAATAGTAGTAGTAGTAATAGTAGTAGTAGTATTGTTAGTAGTATTAGCAGTAGTCGTATTAGTAGTAGTAGAAGTAGTAGTTGTTGTTGTTGTAGTAATAGTAGTTGTAGTTGTTGTATTGTTAGTAGTAGTAGAAGTAGTCGTTTTATTATTATTATTATTATTAGTAGTAGTAGTAGTAGTAGTAGTAACAGCAGCAGCAGCAGCAGCAGTAGTAGTAGTAGTAGTAGTAGTAGTAGTAGTAGTAGTAGTAGTTGTTATATTAGTGGTAGTAATATTAGTTATAGCAGCAGTAGTAGTTGTTGTTGTATTAGTGGTAGTAACAGTAGTATTAGTAGTAGTAGTAGTAGTAGTAGTAGTAGTAGTAGTAGTAGTAGTAGTAGTAGTAGTAGTAGTAGTAGTAGTAGCAGCAGCAATAGTAGTAATTGTTGTTATATTGCTGGTAGTGGTAGTATAAGTATCAGAAGTAGTTGTTGTTGTAGTTATTGTTGTTGTTATATTAGTAGTAGTACTAGTAGTAGTACTTGTAATAGTAGTATCAATTTGGGAACCATTTGAGGCCATTGAAACAGTTACATAAATAAAGACAGGCAGTATTGTTTGGGGCTTACAGAAGGAGAATAAAGAAGTAGAGACTAGAGGACGCACTAGTCAACATAACATTTGAAAACTATAGTTACCGACCGGGATTCGAACCTGTCACTTCCGGTTTCAAGATGGCGACGGACGGTCGTGTTGTTTTGTGTTCGTTAACTTTTTCGCGTAAGGGATGGATTTATTCATTTCTTGCGTGTAATTGGTGTGCCAGGATGTAAAACCAGGAGTTTCTACTCAAGATCTGCGCGGGTGCTACGGAGTTCGTGCATCGAGCGAAGCCATCCTTGAGTGAATTTTTAGCAGCGTGTGTGGTTCTCAATCAAAAGTCAGTGTTTACGTTTTTTCAACATGGCGGAACAACGTGTGTTTTCCGAACGATCAGCAGTCAACATACCGAAGCGGCGTGGTAGCCGCGCAGGGAAAAAGAAGCCAGGTAAGCGCGGTGGCTTGAGACGTTTTAGACTCAAGTGTCACCGTCTAGGACTCAGGAACATCCGTATTCTATATTGGAACTGTGCCAGTGTAAAACAACGGGGCTCTATTTTAGAAACCCTAGTTTACAGGAACGACATTGTAGCACTCCAGGAGACGAGACTGGGCGATCAGCTACTCCGAATTGCCGGCTTCAAATGTTTCTATAACAGACGACATCTGGGAACGGCGATTCTCGTTCGCGACAGCATGGTGGCGTCAGAGCTAGACATGTCCAGTTGGAACAGTGACGATATACAAATACAGGCGTTGAGAGTTCATTCCAGTACACCATTCGTGTTGGTTAATGTTTATGCCCGCAATGCGAGTGTGGACGCCCAGAAGTGGCAGTGCTTAAGTGGCATATTAGGCCACGAGAGAAATGTTATTTTCTGTGGTGACTTCAACGCTAAAGGCAGATCATGGGGAAACACTTCCTCCAATACACAAGGGGAGGACCTCGAGACTGCACTGGAAACCATCGACCTGGTTTGTATCAACAGTGGCTGTGTCACCAGGACAGCAAGCCGTCCAGGCGATGAGGACAGTGCTATTGATCTGGCGCTAGTTTCACCTTCACTCACTACAGTGTGTAGATGGGGTGTCCTAGGACACCATGGCAGCGACCACCACCCATGCAGCATATTGGTGGAGAAAGGCAGAACCAGGCAGCACAAGCTAAAGGTAAAGACGTTCCAGTATGACAGTACAGGGCAAGATGTGGTGAGTAAAATAAGACGTGACAAGCGCAGAACGTTTCAGGGCAGGAAGAAAAGGAAAACAAGCTGGGAGCAGCCACCGTGGTGGAGTTTCGAGGTGGAGAAGGCTTGGGTGGATAAGCGTAGTGCTGTAAGGAGATGGCAAAATGCCAAGAAGAACAGAGCTGGTCATCCTAGTCCCTGCTTGCACTTAGAAAGAGAGATGCACACAAAAGTAAGCTATTTCAAAAAACTGGTCACGGTGGTTAAAAGCGAAAAATGGGCAGAGGTGTGTCAAAGAGTAAGCACAGACAAATCACTGAAATTGTTCTGGCGACTACATAAAAGCATGAGTGGTGTAGTCAAGAATAAGAGCATTTCTGACTTCCAAGGTGCTGACCTCATCTGGCAGAGGACTGACGAGGACAAGGGCAAAGCCCTCTTTGAACGCTACCTTGAGCAGAGCAACCAGACAGACATGGGAGGCCGGAATCTGGCCAAGGAGGTCACCTCAGACAGATGCAAGGCCCAGAACACTTCGGATGAAGACACAGTGACAGTGCAAGAAATCAAGGCTGTGCTTCGACGATCAAAAAACAGTGCTCCAGGTCCTGATGGCATAAGATACGACGACATAAATAGGTGTACCGACAATGAGCTAGAGAAACTAGCAGACATGTACAACAACAGTATAGGGAGTGCTAGCATCAAGGAGGAATGGTTACACAGCTATCTGATTCCCTTGCCGAAGCCTGACAAAGACCACAAGAAAATTCAGGGATATCGAATTATAACCATGCAGAATACAATAGGCAAGCTGCTGGAGAAGGTAATTGCCAGGAAAATATCAAGCCAACTAGAGAGGCAAGGTGTTTTCCCACCTACCCTGGGTGGGTACCGTCCAAAAAGAGAAACCTGGACCAATGCAGCAGTCTTTGCCCATGATGTCTATGAAGGTTTCCACTCAGGCACTGAAACCGTTGCTGCAGCGATTGATCTTGAGGACGCATACAACAGAGTACCACTGGATTTTTTAATGTTTCAGCTTCTTGAACTAAATGTAAGTCCATTCCTCCTTAGTTGGATCGCTGCAGCTCTCTTCCAACGGAAAGTAGTTTTTAGATGTGGCAGTTGGACTTCGGAACCAACAACAATATATCCTGGCCTACCACAGGGATCACCATTATCTCCGGTACTGTTCAACGCCTACACAGTGAGAATCACCAGTGAGCAGATCACTGGACCTGGCAGGACATTGTCATATGCCGATGATGTTTTAGTGTATCGTCAGGGTAAGGATAGAGAGGAGGTTGCTGTGGAGCTACAAACCGAACTCAATCGCATAAGTACTTGGTGTGATGAAGCTGGGGCAATGGTCAACCCAACAAAGGCAACAGTGACTTGGTTCTCGTTGAATAATCATATTGTCAACAATCCAACACCAACTGTAATGCTGTGTTCAGAGACGGTGGAAAGAACGCAGGCAATGAATTACCTGGGGATACGATTTGATCGAAGCCTTGCTTATAATGTGCACATAGACCTGGTGATAACAAAGGCCAAGCGGGGTTTGGCAGCGATGCGGGTGATGGCGGCAGCAAACTGTGAGCAGCGCCATTTATGTCTTCTGTACGAGGGGCTGGTCATGTCTGTTTTGGAGTACGCAATGGCAATCCTGACTGTCAGCCATAAGCAGATAGAAAGGATGGAAAGGATACAGAATGAAGCTATGCGCATTATTCTTGGATGTACAAGAGATACAGCATGCAGGGCGATGCGCTACCTTCTTGATTTTCCAACCATTGAAGAGAGAATGCAAGTTTGCAGGGCACGCGCCTACCTCAGAATTAACGCAAACACACAGCATCCACTGCATAGTGAAATTAGGAAGGTGAAGGGCAGCAGGTTAAAAAGAGGACGGTCGTGGATGGGTCAAGCCGAGGACATTCTTCAACAGGTGTGTTCACTTGAGGACTTAGAACCTGGCGAGGAGTGGGTGCAAGTGCCAACAGACTTCTGCACATCCTTTTCAGTTTGCATCCAACTAGATAGAAAATGCAGACAAGAAAATCCGGCTGCTGTTGAGGCTGAAGTACAAGCGTTGATTTTCGAGAATTCGCTAGACAGTGACGCGGTCATCTACACAGATGGGTCGGTCATCCGACATGTGAGAAGCTCATGGGCCTTTACAGCTCGGGCCGGAGGGAGAATTGTGAAGGAGGACTCTGGTGCTTTCACTGAAACCACAAGTAGCCTGACCATGGAAGTCATGGCAGTAAGTAAAGCAATAACATGGCTCGAGACACAGACATTCACTAGGGCTTGTTTCCTTAGCGACTCAATGAACATGATCAAGAGGATAGAGGAGGGGTCGATCCGAAGAGAATGGTTGCTGCCTCTGAAGCGGTCTCGGCTGGCAAAGATTAGTTTCATCTTCGTGCCAGGGCATGCGGGAGTACAAGGAAATGAGCGGGCTGACAAGCTCGCAGGTGAGGCTACTGTTGAGGGCGGACGCGCCATGGACCAGGCTGACATTCTGAATGCTCTACGAGAAGTGAGACTTTTGCAAGAACCAAGTGATGACTGTGAATCTACAACAATGGCCAGACTGCGAGAGCAGCAAATTAAAAGAGGGGTGGCCAAACAAGAACACTACGCAGGAAGCCAAAGAAGATTGATAAACCAACACAGAACTGGCGTCGTTAGCCGCTACACGCTGCGGGATTTGCTGAGGAGGGGATCCGAGCACTTATGGACTGAATGGTCCGATGTGCAACGAGGATGATCTGTCGACTAACTAACTAACTAACTAACTAACTTCCAAATGGCAGCAGCGCCTCGCTGCAGGAACAAGTGTACTTCGACGCATGACCAACTAGACACTCCGGAGTTTCTCTGCCTTGAGGTGGTAGAGTGTTTGCATGTTCCATATGTCCCATGTAGCGTATATGATCTTCTTTGTCGGACATGTCAAGGTATAGAGACCAGATGAAGTGAGTGAGACTCACCGCATTGTAGTTAGACCGGGGACAGTCTAAGGCTAAGTTCAGCACGAAGTGAGGCATGCGTTGCATTGTTGGTAGACTGGGGACAGTCAAAGGGACTAGTGACAGCATACCGGAAAAATGCTCGTCGAAATCACAAACACTGAGCCACAGGCTTGAAGGAATAGCACAGCATAGCTTGATTTATGATGACGAAACATTAATATTTTCTCTGACATGTTCTGAGCCTGCAAGGCTCCTTGCTTCAGGCACAGTCTGTTTGCATTTCATAAACATCTCGCGGCAGTTTGCTTTGCTGAGCGCTTTATAGATTTTGCTGGAATTGTCGGTTGCACTGTTTGATTGGCCATTCTTTTGATCTGGGTATAGACAAGCTAAAACGTGTGGCCAAGATTCTTTAATTAATACTAACAGTTATTATTGTAAAAGTAGTAATATTAATAACAATAACACGAAAGTGGAACTTATGTAGTTATAATAATAATAATAATAATAATAATAATAGTAATAATAATAATAATATTAATAATAATAATAATAATAATAATAATAATAATAATAATAATAATAATAATAATAATAATAAGGCAACAGTAGCAGAAGATACATATAGAATACCAAGTATAACCAAAACAGACAGAAAGACACACGCTAATAATAATAGGAGTAATTTCAATAATTTATTAATAATTCCATATTGACGTGGATAGTCCTTAGGTTCATACCAGAATACGATCAGCGTTGCCAGTAGTGGGTTGTGCTCAATATTTAAATCTCAAATCCCGAAACAACCAAATAAATCACTTTTAATTATAGCCTAATAATATTAATAATTATAGTAATAATAATAGTAATAATATTAATAATAACAACTAAAATAAGAATAAAAAGAGTGACAGTAACCTATAATGCATATGTAATACCTAGTATAATTAAAACTGTCACAATAATAATAATAATAACATGAGCACCAACAGATGACAGCCAGATGTACATAAGCAGAAACAGGCAGACTGAACCAGCGAATTAACGAATAAACTAAATAGCGAGGGAGTGATCGAACGAACTTCATTTGTAAAGGGTCACAGATTGTGTACGCAGGCTCATCTTACGTTCGGCTTTAACTCTCACTGATATGTCATAGTCACTACAAATTAATATTATCCATGTTAAATTTAGGTAGCACATAACACATTCATGTAAACGCTGAACATATACCCAGTATAGACGAAAGAATATAAGAATTGCACCCACGCCATCATACCTACCTGCCTGCCTGCTTGCCTGCCTGCCTGCCTGCCCGCCTGCCTGCCTGCCTGCCTACCTACCTACCTACCTACCTACCTACCTACCTACCTACCTACCTACCTACCTACCTACGTACCTACCTACCAACCTATCTACATACCAACCTATCTACATACCCACCTATCCACGTACCTACATATCTGCCTAATTACCCATCTAAGTATGTACACATACACACCTGCCGATCGACCGATCAGCCTGCGGCAACCCTGTCCGACGAGCCACAGACCGACCGACAACGGAACTATCGATCGACCTACATACATACGCCAACACATTAAAAGTATACATATATATATATATATATATATATAATCTCATCACATCGCATCATGTTCCTCTTGTACCTTGCTGTGTCGATATATATATATATATACACACTCACACGGAAATCTGAGGATATATAGAGTCAGCACCAAATAATAACCAAATGCCGTGTGCGTTCATGTCTCTCCACATATCTCTACTGATACTCTATGCCACCGCCTCAGTCCATCCAGTCTTATTTCTCTTAGTCTGCCTCAGCTTGTTTCCCAATTGATCTTTCCAATTGTCACGATGTTCTACAATGACTCTGTTCTCATTACATGACCAAAGAATGCTCTTTCTCATTATTCTGTGCAATGTTCAACTTTCATTAGCCTCTTCACAGCAATCGTTGTTAAGTTACACTCCAAGGTATTCGCACCATTCGTCTCAGGAACCACATTTCTGTTGCTTATATCTCTTGTTAATTTAAATATAGAGTATCAGGTATAATTAAACGAGGCAGAAAAATATACGAAAATGTAAAGTTAGCTGCATACCCTTTACAATACGTCGTAGTCAACATCAACGTTGTTTTCCTGTTTGTGATTTCTTGGCAACTTTACGTTCTGTTTGTCATTGCTTTCTAAATTACCGGGGCTCATACCACTGAACACCAGTACAAGGCGGTCTGCTGCTAAATTCCCTCATCTGTGTTTCGAACGCCATACCTAGGATTAGGTATTGTTTTCATAACACCTTCGCCGCATAGCTGGCGTTAGGATAATGTAACATAACTAAAATACAAAACATAAATACAAGATAACATAGCAAGCGCTAGTCAGGATAATGTAACATAACTAAAATACAAAACATAAATACAAGATAACATAGCAAGCGCTAGTCAGGATAATGTAACATAACTAAAATACAAAACATAAATACAAGATAACATAGCAAGCGCTAGTCAGGATAATGTAACATAACTAAAATACAAAACATAAATACAAGATAACACAGCAAGCGCTTGTCAGGATAATGTAACATAACTAAAATACAAAACATAAATACAAGATAACATAGCAACCGCTAGTCAGGATAATGTAACATAACTAAAATATAAAACATAAATACAAGATAACATAGCAAGCGCTAGTCAGGATAATGTAACATAACTAAAATACAAAACATAAATACAAGATAACATAGCAAGCGCTAGTCAGCATAATGTAACATAACTAAAATACAAAACATAAACACAAGATAACAAAGCAACCGCTAGTCAGGATAATGTAACATAACTAAAATACAAAACATAAATACAAGATAACATAGCAAGCGCTAGTCAGGATAATGTAACATAACTAAAATACAAAACATAAATACAAGATAACATAGCAAGCGCTAGTCAGGATAATGTAACATAACTAAAATACAAAACATAAACACAAGAAAACATAGCAAGCGCTAGTCAGGATAATGTAATATAACTAAAATACAAAACATAAATACAAGATAACATAGCAAGCGCTAGTCAGGATAATGTAACATAACTAAAATACAAAACATAAACACAAGAAAACATAGCAAGCGCTAGTCAGGATAATGTAACATAACTAAAATACAAAACATAAATACAAGATAACATAGCAAGCGCTAGTCAGGATAATATAACATAACTAAAATACAAAACATAAATACAAGATAACATAGCAAGCGCTAGTCAAGATAATGTAACATAACTAAAATACAAAACATAAATACAAGATAACATAGCAAGCGCTAGTCAAGATAATGTAACATAACTAAAATACAAAACATAAATACAAGATAACATAGCAAGCGCTAGTCAGAAAAAAGGACGATAATGGTACATAACGTCTTCTTTTAAAGGCCCTGCCGTGTGGCGTTGGCGATCATGGCTGTCTGCATCCCTCAGTCTCATGTGCTGTCAATAATTTCTGATACTGATGTCCGTCTATGTCATGATATCATCTTTTCTCTTGGTATTCCCCTGCGTCTTCTTCCCTCCAACTTGTCAGTTGTGATGACATACTCCAACTTTGTCTCCCCCTGCCTCTTTCACCCCTCCAACCTCCCCTGTATGTGTATGTATGTGCGCGTGTGTTAATGAGTCTGAGAGAGAGAGAGAGAGATAGAGAGAGAGAGAGAGAGAGCATATATATATATATATATATATATATATATATATATATATATATATATATATATATATATATGTGTGTGTGTGTGTGTGTGTGTTTGTGTGACTCTCAACAAAACTCTGAAACACTTATCATTAACTACTCTATAAACTATCAGTTACAGCGATTTAACCATGTTTAAAAAATAGTAAGCCAAACGTTTTCTCGCACAACAACATAGAAAGTATATTGGTATTACAAGATAAGCAAGCGATTGAAACAATATACACTGGCATTAGTGTCAGTCGAAGTTCTGCCAGAGTTAATCCAACAGTGGGCGATGAATGACGTAGAATGAGAGAGTAACGGTATCTCTCGTGAAAACTCGATGTAAATAACTCCAGAATGTTGCTTGTTTTAAAGTCATTGGTATGCAGCCTGAGAGTCTGAAGGCGAACATGAAAGAGGAGGAGAAAAAGGTGAATGTGAGGAGCAGGAGGAGTGAGAGAGGAAGAAGACGATTATACAAATACTAAGCATCCAGAACATAAGTAGTTTGCATTGTTTATTTATGTTCGTATTTGTATTTGTGTCTACTTGTGTGTGTGTGTGAGAGAGAGAGAGAGAGAGAGAGAGAGAGAGAGACCGAGAGAGAGAGAGAGCGAGAGTGTGTGTGTGTGTGCGTTTTCTATTTATGTGTGTATCTGTTCATTGCTTAAGACAAAGTTATGTTTTGAATAAATCTACTGTGGCTGCAATGATAGATCACCAATTGACTGGAATTACAGGTTTGGCAAATCTTAAATCTCCGGTATTATAGGCTCCTAGAGGGCATCCTTTGACGCCAGAAAGAGGTCAATATGCGGTAACGATCTTGCTAGCCATGGACAGTGCTCTGACAATCGAATCCAGACATTCTGGGTACCGTTGTCTGAGGTGCAATAAAAAGAGGCAGACTAACTTGAATATAGCGTATTCTGAATGATGTTAATATTGCTCATACTGGTGCCAAAACTGTTTGCCGTAAGGGCTGTCTTAATCTTTATGTATCTCATCTCATCTCATCTCATCATGTTCCTCTTGTACCTTGCGGTGTCGAGGTGAAGTATAAACTTCGTGAGAGTGCCCGACTATCGGCTTCATATATCGATATTCCCATGGACTCTGCTATTCCCTCCGTCCAACGTTTACGTGGTCGGCCTCTTCCTCTGTTCCCATCTGGTCTGTACATCATTGCTTGTTGTGGCATGCTGTTGACTGGTAAAATGCAAGACAAAGGCAAATATCCCAAGTTGTGGGTTGCTCTTCTTCTTCTTGTTCCTTTATCCATATTGTGGCTTACGCCCTAAACGAACTCACGCCAGACAGTCTTATCTTTTGTTATCTCCTGCAACTCCCTTCATGGCCTCCCCTAGAATTCATCTCTGTCTCTAATTCTCTTCTCTGTGTTTTAGGTATCTGTCAGGGCTCTCTAGGACCTCTGATATTGTTTTTAATTAGTTTACACGTCTGAGTAGTTTAGTTGATATATGACTTCTGCGCTCTAAAGACTTCCCACCACAATGCTGTCCAGCGATTTATTCTAATGTTTGTTTTAGTTGGTTACAGTTATAAATGTTACTGTAGTACCCTAAATGCCACACAGGATTTTCACTGCTTCCTCCACATTCTGAACCACTAACAACAAACTTGTCTACAGAAACCAAAGAGGACCGACAGGTTTCACAAAGTATAATCTCTGATCTAACATCACATTTTATAAAATTGTATTTCACTCAACATAATCTATCACGCAGCATTCACATGGTGGCAATGTCTTGCCATCGCCAACTCGGTTTCTAACCCGTCCTCTTCCTCTGACGGTACCCGCTCGAGTGACCCTTCAAAAAGTCTTTTCAACTCTTCTGTTCAGTCACTGCATGCGATCTCGCTCAACGCATACTGCATGCTTAAAACTGACA
This sequence comes from Cepaea hortensis, assembly GCA_963921405.1. Lineage (NCBI taxonomy): Eukaryota > Metazoa > Mollusca > Gastropoda > Stylommatophora > Helicidae > Cepaea > Cepaea hortensis. The sequence goes on along the minus strand of OY992882.1, from coordinate 84,748,514 downwards.
TGAACACACCGGGTTCCTGTCACTATCCCACTATTTCCTTATTCTTATTGGTACCAGACAAAAGAGTGTCTAATTATACTACCCTGAGATTTTCTTTGTGTGTACCATATCCAGTGCCAGGGGTATCCTCAACTCTTGATTCACTGGAATTTGTTTAGTTTTCTAGTTTTCTCCATGAGCTCTACATTTATGATTCTGTCATACTATTTTGGTCTCACTATTCTGTGCAGACACCAGCGTGTTGTTTATTTTTGGGTCTTTTAATCGAAAAGTCTTATTTCTTGAGAATACAATTTACCTTTTCTATCCTAAACAGGTTTATTAGAGTAATTATTTTGGAAACAACAATAGCAGAAAGGCGAGAGAATTTAAAGTAATAATATATTACTTGCGGGCTCCGTGGCGAAGAACTTATAGACGCAGTTCGTAACCTCGCATACCTGCGTTCGAAACACAGATGCGGGCGAATTGGCAGCAGACGGCCCTGCGTTTGTTTTTTTAACGAAATGGTATGGATGCCGGTCGTTCAGAAAGCAATGGTAAACTACTGAAAGTAAACTTGTTCAGAGTTCATAACAGCAAAAAAGGGTTGACTCCAACGTCCTGTAAAGGATATGGATAACTATCTCTTAATTTTAATATATTGCTTAAAGTAACAACAATAAACGGATACAAAATTTAAAAGAAAAAACGTAAACGACCCTTGTAAGTGTCTTGTTGTGTATTGGATACATAGTGCCAGCCCCATATTTGCACAGGCCAGTTTGCACTTGATGCGTGTTACGTACACCACGCCGGCCGCAATAATAAAAGACTGGAGGAAATTACTAACTAGTTGGGACTAATAGGTACAGTAGATGTACAGTTGATATGTCATATTTGCAGTAAAGAATTAACGTCCGCATAAGGGGCGGATGGGCGCCATGTTAGCACGATGGATAGCAGACTTGTTTCTAGCCCAGATGGTAATGTGTTTAAAACCTCATGGAGGCCGGGTTTTGGCGTTGATTTTAAGAATGGTATGAGCCCTGAATTTGGTTTAACAATTAACAAAAAGAAGACACAGATTATGTCACAAGGTGCACATGGTGTACCATCAATCTTTATTGACGACGCCGAACTGGAGATAGTAGACCATTTTACATATCTAGGATCAGAGGTAAATAGCAAATTATCCCTCGATCAGGAAATCAACATCAGGATTGGCAAGGCAGCAACAACAATGAACATGTTAGCGAAAAGAGTCTGGGAGAACAGGAAGCTTTCTGCCAGAACAAAAGTCCTCGTCTACCAAGCCTGTGTCCTTAGTACTCTTCTTTATGGCAATGAAACCTGAACAACTTACTCACGCCAAGAGAAACGTATAAACAGCTTTCATATGCGGTGTCTGCGAAGAATACTTGGTATTAAGTGGCAAGACAAAATCACAAATACTGAAGTATTGGAAAGATCAGGTTGTGTGACGGTTTGTTCCATGCTCAGTCTTCGTAGACTTAGATGGATAGGACACGTTAGGAGGATGGATGATGGTAGAATACCAAAGGACATCTTTTTTGGTGAATTACAGACGGGTAGGAGATCTCAGGGTCGGTCTCTACTACGATACAAAGATGTGTGTAAGCGGGACATGATTGATACAGGCATTGATAATGCACATTGGGAGCACGTCGCCGCTGAACGTGTTGCATGAAGGGCAACTATCAGAAATGGAATAAAGACAAAGGAGAAAATGATTGCAGATAAAGCACACACACAGCGTGAGAGACGTAAGATGGTGCAAAATGGTGGAAGTGACCATGTTTTCACATGCACCTACTGTGGGCAAACATTTGCAGCAAGAATTGGCCTTACCAGCCACACTCGCCACCGCCATGGATCGTAGTTATTAAGCCTTTTTGAAGCACAATGTACCAAACTATCAACTGTCAAGACGGAAAGGTGCCAATGAGTGGTATGAGCCCTGATCATTAAGAAAGCAAGAGCAAACTACTGAACTTAAAATTGCATAGACAATTTAAAAAAAAATTAAAATTAAAACAAAAACAACAACCCAAATATTGAGGTTAATTGTGACGTCTTGTAAAGGACATACAAGTAACTTTTTGAAGCGGTAATAAATGGGATATTGAATATGTACTACTAGGACAAAAGGATACGCACGATTTCACACAAGTTATCCCGTCGTGAACTATTGGAAAGCAGACCACAAATGCCCACCTCCGACCTTCGGCAGCTAACGTGACACATCACTGCGGGCATGGCATTGAATGAAGATGATGCAGACAACTTATTAACGGCATTTAAAAATTAATTAAAGGAACCTTTCACACGCCGTAAGGCGCATTGGCCACGCGGTTATTTTATGTTATCCAGATCGACATCCCAGCACACTACTCTTTCATTTCGTACTCAGTCTCCCGATGCAGCAGCCATCTAGTGACTCTATTTTCCATGAGTAATGGGTTGTAATAGAATGCATAGAAAGAACAGATGGTTCAATAAAAAATGTGAAGAAGCAGTCATTAGGAAAAAGAATGCCAGACATTTATGGTTAAATGACATCAACAACATCCAACAGGAAGAGCATTATAGAAATGAATGTAAAGAGGCTACAAAAATAGTTTGTTAGCAGAAGCGAGAATATATGAGTAATAATATCTTTGGACCCATTAGGGATACACAAAGTGGAGAGTGGAAAGAAGAAGTAACAAAGACATTTATGATCTGTTTACGTCCCCGCTAATCACTGGTATCACGAAGGCTAATAGACTACAATGGCTGGGGCATATAGAAAGAATGGAAGATAATAGGGAAACAAAACTCGCTTACAATCAGGAAATAAATGGCCGTAGACCCCGAGGTAGACCAAGAAGACGGTTGAGAGATAATACATATACAGACCTACAAGCACTTGGAATCAACGACTGGCAAGAGAAGGTCCACCAGAGAGACGAATGGAGATGGATTGTATCTGCAGCAAAGAACCTCAATGGCTCGGAACGCTGAAGAAGAAGAAGAATGGGTTGTGATGTCTCTTCTGTCACCCTCGTGAACGGCATTTACTTTGTTGGCCAGGCTCCTAATTCGTGTAATGCGAACATAAAGAGCTACATCCATATTGTTATAGACCAATCGACACTCATTGCATTACATGGTCAATATAACACTGGCAGCTTTTGCTTCCCAAAACATTTTCTGGTTCTAATGTCTTAAGTTGAGAAATCATGGGAGCCCAGGTCAGTGTAAAAAGTCCGTTCCGATGTATATTCGAACCCAAGACTACTGGGTCGACAAGCGAGAGTCTAACCACTTCCCTACCGCTGCTCCCATTGGGGACAATTGAGTCAAGCCAGTTCTTTCTATGAGGCGCAGATAAAGAGTTACGGTTAAAGAACATGAATACGTTACAGAATAAAAGAAAAATCATGACTGTATAAAAGACGGATAAAGAGCATAACCGTTAGTAGACCGATCTTTCATATTAGAAGGCACAACTTCTTTTGAACTTCCATAAGCCCAGCACTGTATCTGTCTGAGGTGAAATCTACAAAACCAACGAAACCGGCGGAAGTCACGTGTCTGCCAGGGCATTGAGGAGTTATTATTAAGCTCTCTAAGCATTTCCGGTAGACAGCCGCAGAGACAGATAACCCTAGTAATAATTGCTTAAAGTCTTTTGCCCCAGGCACGTTTGTTGCTTTAACCCGTTCTTTCTCTCAAACTGCTGTTTCTCAAAGTAATAACTGCTTGGGTGCGAAGGAGTTAATATTACAACAGTATGGAAACAATTATGACAAACTGAGTAAATAACAATAAATAATGAACAGTATATAACAATTACGGTGTAGGCAACCGGTGCTGTGGTTTTGGGGATAAGAAAACTGCGTTTCATAATTTCGACATACTAAGTCGAGGGATCGAAATCAGCCGCGAATTTAGAAGCATGCCGCTTTACGTTGAAGTTGATGGTGTAAGGAGACTGCGAGACCGAGAAAATACATGCCATGCGAATCAGAACAATTAAAACTAAAAAAAAAACTCAAAGACGAGGCAGTAAAGAAAAATTATGAGAAAGAGCTAACTGAAATCTTTGTAAAATTACCTATATAGAAATAAAAACAGTGGAAGAAGAATGGGAGATGTTCAAATCAAGCATTTTAAACGATGCAAAAATAGCACGTGGCACCACGAAAAAACGCAGACACGGATAAAGAAAATAACAAATTGTTGGAACGCAGAGGTAAAGGAAGCTGAAAAGGTGAAAAAGAAAAAAGAATATAAAAAGTGGTTGAAGAGCAAACAGGACGGTGATTACATAGAGTATATGATAGCAAGAAGACATGCGAATAGAATAGTACAGAAAGAAAAACAAAAAAGACTCGAAGGAATATGGAGAAACCCTAAATAAAAACTATAATAAGGCAACTAGAAACTTCTATTAAAAAAATCAGTGCAATGAGATCCAGAGCAGAACACTTTACCCCAACTGAAATAATTAACAGCGAAAGGAGAGAACCAATAAATTAACAAAAGCAAACCCTAAATAGATGGAGACAGTACTTCGAATAACCTCTCAGCATTCTATCAGATACCGTTACGTTACGTTCTTTGTCCATCAAGAATGATGATGACCATTAATTTCACCCAGTCGTTGGATGATGGATGACTTGCGCGATGAATTGAATTAAAGTGAGGAAGAGTTGCGCAATACGTCGACCTCACTTTCTCGCCTGTGTCCATCTGAGTCTAGTGGCAAGACAAGTCAAGACGACTGGAGACGAATACAGGTGCAGTGGATGACCAGGGCGCTCTACGTGCCTTGCCGTGCTCATTACGTTCCACAACGCTTTGCAGGTAAACGCTGTCTTGCCCGTTGAATCAGGAATGATTTCTTCCACGCAGTCTGCCGAATATCAGATACCACAGGAATTCAGGAAACCGCAACAGATGCCAACGAAGAAATAGAAAGACATACTGATAGAAGAAATTGGAGAAGCCGTCAGATTAGTCCCATTGAATAAATCACCGGGGCAAGACGAAATACCAAATGAACTAATTAAAGTGGCAAGAGAAGTAGGAACAGCATGATACACAGACTATTTAACCATGTTTCGGTAGAACAACAGACACCACAAGACTGGGGAAGCGCCATAATTATTCCAATTTATAAAAACAAAGGCCTTAAAAGAGACTGCACACAATACAGAGGCATATCCTTTTTGAGTCATACTGGGAAAATATTTTGCAAAATTCTTGCGAAAAGATTACGAACTACAATAGAACCTCAGCTAAGCGAAACACAAATTGGATTTAGGATAACAAAGGATGTACAGATGCCATTTTTTTTTAATTTTTGCTTTTAGACGATTTAGAGAAAATGAATTGAATTTAATGAAACGCTCTACTTAGCCTTTGTCGACCAAGAAAAGGCGTTTGATAGAGTAGATAGAAATAAGCTGTGGGGAAACCCTTAAGCGATATGGAGTATGTAGTGAGTACACATCTAACAAACTTATGTAGACACTTAACAACAACTGTGAATGCATAGTGAGAACAAATGGAGGACACTCAGAACTCTTTACCATAAGATCCGGAGTCCTATCCTCTCTCTTGTTCATAACCTATATAGACAACATATGTAAAGAAATAAATGCCTTTGAATGTAAATGTTATAGACGGGTTCTAATAAATTCTTTGGTAAGGAAAATAACAAATGCAGCCATACTTCAAGAGCTGAATATTGAATAGGATTGCCTATTAAAGACGATAAAACAAAGAAAATTAATATATTTTGGTCACTTGAAATGTCCTGAAAGTTTAGAGAGAACAATAATGGAGGGGTATATGCCTGGGAAGAGAGGAAGAGGAAGGCCAAAGAGAAGATTGGTGCACGATGTGGCGGATGATCTCCAGATGGGTGTATCAGACGCGAGACAACCGGCTTGTGATCAAGAAGTTTTCCGGAAGGTTTTTATGGGAGCGAGGTTCTGCAAAGAACATGCTACTGAATGAATGAATGAATGAATGAATGAATGAATGAACGAACGAACGAACGAACGAATGAATGAATGAATGAATGAATGTAAAGAAACTAGCCAAACAGAGACCGTAAGAACACCGCATGACGAACAGGACATAGAAGAAAAACCAACGGCAAATTTCACTATTAAAGAAATTTGCGGACGATCAAGCACTAATAGCAAAATCATAAGCAGAATTACAAGACCACATTAATAGTCTAAACGAAGTACGCGAGGAACATAACATGAAAATTAGTATAATAAATTGATGGAAAAGACCTTAGACTTGTAAAAATCATATATTGGAAACAACAAGCTGCCATCAGATTTGATAATGATGTGGGCCTATTATAAGAGGTGTGAGACAGGGATGTGTAATGTCTTCAGATCTTTTTTCCCTGTACAGTTAAAATATTTTCAGAAATATAGAAGATATAGACGGAATCAACATTGGGGGAAGATACATCAATAACATTAGATATGCAGATGGTACAGTCTTGATTGCAGACAATGAACATGACCTGCGTCATTTGGTACATTCGGTTGTTGCACACAGTGAGCAACTAGGGTTAGACTTCAATAGTTAGAAGACACAGATTATGGTCGTCACTAGGAAGAAGGAAATACCACAATGTGATATACGAGTAAATGGGCATATTCTTAAGCAAGTTAATCGGTACAGTTATCTCGGAACAGTCATAACATCTGATGGGAGATGCCCTGAAGAGATTAAAACAAGAATTACCATTGCGATGGTAGCCTTTTGCAAGATGAAAAACATACTAACCAATAAAAAATATATCAATTGAAACGAGAAAAAGAGTGTTGAAGTACTACATAGAACCTGTACTTTTGTATGGACGTGAAGCGTGGACAATGAGCAGTCAAGCTGAAAAACATCTGATGGTTGTGGAAATGTGGTTTCTGATGAAAATGCATAGAATACCATGCACAGACAGAAAAACCAATGAATAAGTCCTTCAAGAAACAAAGAAAGATCGTAAACTGATTAGAGTCATTAGACGTAGACAGTCACAATTTTTTTGGGCATGTTATGAGAAGAAAGGACTTGGAGAACTTGGTGACAACTGGCAAGATTGAAGGGATGAGACCAAGAGGAAGGCCGAGAAAAAATACCTGGATTACATGGCCACGTGGCATGGTCGAGACAGAAACACGGAGCTGATCCACGACTCTGGTGATCGAGTGAGATGGCAAAACATGACCGCCCACGCTTATCGGCATGGCACATGATGGGTGGATGGAAACAGAGATATTCACTATAACCAAAGAAGAAAAAACCAACAGAGGTTCATCTAAAAGAACACCCAATGAAACAAGTAACGGACTTCAAGTATTTAGGAAACATAATATCATCAAATGGCAAATCAGAATAAGAGATCGAAAATAGACGCAATAAGGCAAACCAACTCATTGGAGAAATGGCACCAATACTAAGGAACAAACATGTATCAATAGTTACTAAGAAAGCACGCTACAACACAATCTTCCTACCAACTCTATGCTACAATGCCACACCAGAACAATGAAAGAAAAAGAGAAAAGTAAAATCACAACAACAGAAATGATATTCCCGAGAAGAATACTCAATGTATCAAGAAGAGAGAAAATCTGAAATGGTGAAATCAGAACTAAAGTGGGGGTTATAGCAGCGCTGGAGTTTATTAGAAGGCAGCAAGTCAAATGGTTTGGCCATGTAACTAGGTACCAACGAATAGTATACCACAACAAGCAATTATGTACAGACCAAATGGAAGCAGAGTAAGGCCGACCACGTAAACGATGGACAGGGGGAAGGAATATCAGTCCATGGAAATCTCGATACATGAATCCCATGAACGGGTGCGAAACCGCTGTTTATACCACAGCTCGCCACTGGCAGGTACAAGAGGAACAAGATGAGATGAGATGAGAAGGCATAGGCCATTTATAAAGCAATCGCAAGCTACGCAAATAAATAAAAAGCAACCAATAAATGCTGGTGTTGATCTCGAATCTTGTAAAAGACATGCAACGCACTTTTAATGGAGTAAATAAAACAAGTATGGCGAGTTGATTGAGGAAGCGTCACAACACAACTACATGAACGGTAAAAAGGAGCCATACAGTTTTAGCTATTTCATACTCGAGAAACAATGAATAGTGTTTGACGTTCAATTGAAACATGCAAGAAAGAATGCATGGAAAACAAAACATATGGACCTGATAACAATCATATATTCGAACATATGTTAAGGCTGAGTGCGATTTGTTAAAAGGATATTGAATAATGGAGGACTTAGGAACAATTATGCCTGAATAATAGAGACTATCGACCTTACTCTGTTAGCAAATAATTAGTTAACCTGCTGAGGATCTGCATATGTAATCAGACAACGGAAACCGACATGACAGTGCATAAATATTGATACTGAAGAAGGATATCAGAATAATTCTTCATTAACCACGAAGAGGAACGACATCGCTGCGTTCACAATAGGCTCGCCACGGGAACAAACAAGATCTGTACAGTCCAATTTCTGCTCAGAGAGACTGGAGGGTTATAAGTGAGTCCCGAAAGTAATGACGTAGCTAAATAAATAAATGCAATACGATGCGCGACTTCGTGAAAGTGACACCAAAGTAGTGGTATCAAAGATAGATTTTTGACTTGAAGTAGATCTTGTTTTTCAAACTTGTTATGTTTTTGCTCAATGGCGAAAGATTTACAGAAGCAGTTTGAAATCCGGCATACCGCGTTAGAAACAGAGATTCGGGCGATTTGGCAGCAGCCTGCCTTGCGTTGGGTTTTTTATAACATGGTATGGGTGGCGGTCGTTCAGAAAGCAATAGCAAACTACTGAACGCAAACTTGCCAAGAAAGCACAAACTGCGACTTCCTGTAAAGCATATGCAACTGACTAATATATGTATATATATATATATATATATACTAGCTGACCCTGCCCGGCTTCGCCCAGACCCTGGTGGGGAGCATCTCATTTAATTCATATAAGTAGTCATATAAGTTCTCGTTCCCGTTACCGACTGACTGACTGTCTGTCTGTCTGTCTGTCTGTCTGTCTGTCTGTCTGTCTGTCTGTCTGTCTGTCTGTCTGTCTGTCTGTCCCTCCCTCTCTGTCTGTCTGTCTGTCTGTCTGTCTGTCTAATCATTTATTGGTTGCGATTAGAACAACCTTAGATAAACGAAGACCAACTTACAAAAAGCATTAGAAAGAGCACTTGAAAGATCTTTACATATTC
>OY992882.1:84641734-84739030 GCA_963921405.1 Cepaea hortensis | reverse complement strand
GGAGAAGAATGGAGAAGGAGGGGAGGAGGAGAAGGAGGAGTGAGGAGGAGAAGGAGGAGGCAGAGGGAGAAGAAGGAAGGAGGAGGAGGAAGGAGGGAGAGGAAGGAGGGAGAATGAGGAGGGGAGGAAGGAAAGGGAGGTGGAGGAGGAGGTAGAGGGAGGAGGAGGAGGAGGAGGGAGGAAAAGGGAGGAGGAGGGAGGAAAAGGAAGAAGGAGGAGGAAGAAGGAGGAGGAGGATGGAAGAAGGAGGAGGAAGAGGGGAGGAGGAGGAGGTAGAGGGAGGAGGAGGGAGGAGGAGGAAGGAGGAGGGAGGGAGGAGGAGTGAGGAGGTAGAGGGAGGAGGAGGAGAGAGGAAAAGGTAGGAGGAGGGAGGAGAAGGAAGAAGGAGGAGGAGGGAGGAGGTAGAGGGAGGAGGAGGAGGAGGGAGGAGGAGGGAGTGAGGAGGTAGAGGGAGGAGGAGGAGGGAGGAAAAGGGAGGAGGAGGGAGGAGAAGGAAGAAGGAGGAGGAAGAGGGAGGAGGAGGATGGAAGAAGGAGGAGGAAGAGGGAGGAGGAGGATGGAGGAGGGGAGGGAGGAAGAGGGAGGAGGAGGGAGGAGGTAGTAGGATGATTGATTGCCATCCCACCAGGTTAATATGTTATCGCGGACCTCAGAGAGAAGTGTCTATGTAGAAGACCATTTCCTGGACGTACGTATTTTGGGAGGGGGAGGAGGGAGGAGGGAGGAGGAGGAAGAAGAAAAAAAAACTATGACAGTTGGCAGCTCTGGAATGAAAGGAAGGCGTGTAGAAAATTTCATCTCAATCGGATGGGCCGTTCGCGAACGTATAAAGGACATACGGACATACAGACATACAGACAGACAGACGGAGATCCTTTTTTATATATAAGATATATATATACTAGCTGACCCGGCCCGGCTTCGCCCAGTCCTTGGTGGGGAGCATCTCATTTAATTCATATAAGTAGTCATATAAGTTTCCCGTTCCCGTTACCGACTGTCTGTCTGTCTGTCTGTCTGTCTGTCTGTCTGTCTGTCTGTCTGTCTGTCTGTCTGTCTGTCTGTCTGTCTGTCTGTCTGTCTGTCTGACCCGGCCCGGCATTGCCCAGCTCCTGGTGTGGAGCATCTCATTTAATTCATATAAGTTCCCGTTCCCGACTGTCTATCTGTCTGTCTATCTGTTTGTCTATCTGTCTGCCTGACCCTGCCCGGTTTCGCCCAGTCCCTGGTGTGGAGCATCTCATTGTGCAGCGAAAAGGTGGGGAGAATCTCATTTAATTCATATTTTCTTGGCCCTTATAAAAGGCCAGATAAAAATTATTACATGTACAAATAAATTTACGGTAGATAACTTCTTCAATTAAGCACCAAAAGATGAGTCATATAAGTTCTCGTTCCCGTTACCGACTATCTGTCTGTCTGTCTGTCTGTCTGTCTGCTTGTCTGACTGTCTGTCTGTCTGTCTGTCAAATAGACCCATCCCTCTGTCTCTCCCTCGTCTATCCCTCCCTCCCTCCCTGTCTATCTGTCTGCCTACCCGTCCCTCCGTCTCTCCCTCCGTCTCTCCATCCCTCCCTCCCTCCCTCCCTGTCTGTCTGTCTGTCTGTTTGTCTATCTATCTATCTCTGTCTGTCTGTCTGTCTGTCTGTCTAATAGACCCATCCCTCCGTCTATCCCTCCCTCCCTCCCTGTCTTTTTGTCTATCTATCTATCTATCTATCTATCTATCTATCTATCTATCTATCTATCTATCTATCTATCTATCTATCTATCTATCTATCTATCTATCTATCTATCTATCTATCTATCTATCTATCTATCTGTCTGTCTGTCTGTCTGGCTGTCTGTGTGTCTGTCTGTCTGTCTGTCTGTCTGTCTGTCTGTCTGTCTGACCCGGCCTGGGTTCGCCCAGTCCCTGGTGTGGAGCATCTCATTTAATTCTGAGTAGGTAAGAATCCGCTCTGCCTTCAAAATGTTGACGTGAAGATTTTCTTCCTGCAGCTGCTTCTGTATTTGTTGATCAGTAAGCTCCATTTTTAGCCGCTTGACCACCCATCTGACTGTGTTTGAATCAGTGTTTCTGATTCTGGTGTCTTGGTCCTCCTTCCTCTCACAAGTTTTTGTGTTCGTCTGTGGGTAGTCGTCGCTCTTCTTATTGGTAGTTTCATTGACTGTAGGTTCACATACTTTATTACAGCTTGCATGCAGACTCTCCAAAGGCAGGTTCGTCTTCTTGATAGTCTGGTCGGTTTTCTCACTATGCATCTTGGAAGCTGCTTGTTTCTTTGTGCTATTACGACGTGCCATTTTCCCCCCGTATCAGACTGCTTGAAATGTGTAAGGCGTCTTGGCTTGATAGCGCTGAGAAGTGCTGTCAAGCGAATCGTGTCGATATGATGGCGGAAAACACTAAAGATGCGATGATATTGTTCAACATCTTTTAGATAACTTCTTAAGTATAGAAAGATGAGTTACAATGTTATGCATTATGCATTATGTTTATGTAAACTTTGAAAATGTTTAAAAGATTGTATCATTATTTATTATAACTCATATGCCGGTACATAACTATAGACAAAGAGTTTATAAATCATTGAAAACGATACAACAATATGACTATAAGTTATACAACAATGTTATTAAAAGTTATGCCCCTTGAAATAACTTTTTCTAGAGTTAAGTCCCTTAGCTAATGTGTAGTCACGTCATTTTCTTCCCTTTCCCTAGCGTTTTGGTTCGGGGATTCTTTCATCATCATCATCATATATTTACGTACGTATTTTGGGAGGGGGAGGAGGGAGGAGGAGGAAGAAGGAAAAAAAACTATGACAGTTGACAGCTCTGGAATGAAAGTAAGGCGTGTAGAAAATTTCATCTCAATCGGATGGGCCGTTAGCGAAAAAATAAAGGACATACATATTTACATACATACATATTTACATACATACACTTTGATTTATATATATATATATATATATATATATATATATATATATATATATATATATATATATATATATATATATATATATATATATATATATATTTGTGTGTGTGTGTGTGTGTGTGTGTATGTGTAAAGTAGTGGCTATATAAATATATCAATACATACTACATAGATGAGATGTTCCACCCGTCGAGCTTGCCAGATATATTTTGTGCTTTTTTTTCTGACTCCAGTCAAAGCTCGGCAACTTTTACCGTGGATAAAATTGTGTATGTCTTGTTTGTTATTTGTTGATGAAGGCGCTGGTAAAAATTGTAGCGTTATGTGACTTTCCTGTCGGCACGCTTACTATGAATATTTTGTGTTCATCCATTCTCGTGTGACCAATTTAGAGATATCTCCGGTACTCATTTTACGACGCTAGGTCCATCTCGTAATTACCTCTCCTCCCCCCCCCCCCCCCCCCTGCCTTTTTTTGGCCTGGAAATACGTTTACTATTAGACATGGAAAATTCCAGATGAAACCAGCACAGTCATTCCTAAGCACAAATGTATAGGTATTTAAAGAGCTAGGCCTACTGTGGAGTGATTTTTTGTTTGTTTTGGGTGTGTGTTGCGTTCTCTCGCTTTGAACTCATACGTAGTCTATATACGGGCTACTACTTGTAGTATACTGGCCTGAAATTTGTTTGTTGATTAGTCTTCCCTATTACTAGTGCTCCCTCACGCAGACAAACACACTCCGACTTTTGAGGTATTTGTAATTTACGTCCCCGAGTCAAAGACGAGAAGTCAACATTTTAGTCCAGGATTGTAGGATTGAATTCGCTACCTCGAGATCAGTACAACGGAAGTTTAAGAGCGTGCGATGTTATCCATTCGGCCATACTGACCTCCAATGTGGAGGGAGAAGGTCAAACATCTGTATGGCTCTTTGAACCGAAAAACATGCCATGATATCATAGGTCAACCACACAGATGTAAATTGTTGAAAAATATCTTCAGCTTAGCTTGAGGTGAACCAAGCTGTTGTCTTGGCAACACAACGTACAAGTACCTATACATTTACGCCCCAAAAGTCTCAATAAAACTGAAAAAAAACAAGCTCAAGGGAATCCACGTTCTACAGATTCAACCTGGACCATTAAACTGGTAATGCGATTGTGAAACAACTACGTCACTGGCCCATAAACCGAACACCGGATAATAATTGAACATAAGTTTTGAACAAACATAATTCTACAGATCATAGTAGTTAGTTGCATATCCTTTACAGGACCTGGCAGTCAACCCCAGTGTTTTCCCCCAGTAGTTTGCCATTGCTTTCTAAACGTCGGCACTCATACATTTTTATGGGAACCAACGCAAGGCAGTCTGCTTCCACATCGCACATAGATGTTGCCATGTCACGAAAGAGCTATGATAAGATCTATTGAAGGGAGACGATGATGATAAGAGAAGCATACGAGTTCAGACAAAACAAACTGAATAATTGTCACCGGGAATAATGAATAATGAATTGACACAAAGAAGTGCGCACTCTAAATGAACAGAGCAGTAAAAGAACGGTTACAAATGACGTCACTCGAGCGGAGACCGTGGTACCAGACGCATGGCTCTGAATTATGACTTCAGCAATGGCAAACTATATATTGCCGCCGAGATGTTAGTTGTGGTAGTTGTAGGATTAATGTGAATTAGTTTAGTGATAGTATGATTGTGTGACCATGTGTGGCAATATGAATCGTAAGAAGAGAAACTTCTGTCTGTTGACACTTGCTAACCTTGAACCATTCCTTCGACTTTTGACTTAAATACTCATGGCCAATCGCCCGTCCTAAGTTTGGAGCGTGCCTTGATCATTATATCTTTGATAAGTGATGGTGCCCTTTCACCATTTCCATCTTCTAAATGATTTACGTTAGTAATTCGCCTCTGAGACTTTTATACCGCTATCTTGTTTCCAGCCGCAAGCCTAACTGGTTGGCTGCTAGTGTATCGCCTCATGACGTTTTTCACACCGTGACATCACTTGATGACTTTTGCAGTGTCTTTCTTTGAGATTAACCCTTCGGGTTATTTCTCATTTATAAATTCTGTATCTCATTCTCGAGTGCTGCATGGCAGCTGTGTCTCGAACGCGATATTCGAGATTACAAATTGCGTCTATACCCCTACACCACAGAGCCTGTACAGCTTATAGTAAGCTAAAGTATTAAAACAATAAAGGAAGAAAAGGGGGGGGGGGTAGGGGGATGATGTACTGGCAAATGATAACAGAATAGGTCCGAGATAGCTAAAAAATTTCTAGAAATTCATGATGGTGAAATTTTATCGATTACTACCGGCAACAAAAGACAGCATGGCCGATCCCACATTATCCAAACTATTAACATAAGGGAACCACATAACAACAGCAAGATCCAGCGACATTGTAGTAAGATTGTTGACACAAAACACTGTGAAAGTGATGCCCAGACAGGTGCTCTCGTAGGAGTGTTACATTATAGATCTTCACAAATTCTGCCTCGAGTATCGTGAGATGATTGGGTGCGCTTTTTTCGTTGATTAATTAAAAATATTTTCTGCCACCAACAACTAAATAGTCTGTAGATCTCCAATGTAAACATGGGGAGTAATTGAAAACCAGCAAATTAGGTTATGCTGGACGAGAAGTGCTGTGGCAACTATGTCACACACCCGGATAATCCTATTAGAATTTTTAAAAAGGGGTTTATTGTAAAATAAAGAAAACTATTCTAGGCATTGAACAGTGGCCGTTATTCGAACTAATCGGTAGTCAAATAACTATGCCTACACGACACGCCCGAGACTGAAAATATTATAATTAAAGATTAAGTAAACAGAAATACAATTATGTAGATTAAACTGCATAGAACGTTGAGAAATAGATTGTTACATGATAACCTAATTTTCAGAATTTGAGAGAATTCCAGAAATTACTTTGATATGGTGAATTTTCAATCACTGTTTGTAAGACTGCACAGTACTGATGCGAAAGTACGATCACTGACCCCGCATTGAAAGACATTTCCTAAACTACACTCATAACGACACAACAGAAAAATAGCCAAAGCAATACGGATTGCACAAATACAAACTAACAAAATTGTGAGTGGGGAGGTTACATACGCACATTTAAATCCTTCTAGTTGCCTCTGGGTATTACTTTGGAGAGTGTCAACAATTAAATACTTTAAAACTTGGAGAAAACAGTATCAACCCAGCACATTTCATGCCAGTCCTTACATGTAGAGCTGAATAATGACCTCGTGACATCCTAATATATCTCTCCGCAGATGTGTAGTTCCATCAGGGGTATTGAATTCTGTTTTCTGGGCTTGTCAAGGGGAAGGAGCGATCCGCAACATAGTTCCCGTGGAGATGAAACTTCAGCACCGGGCCGAAAGATAATCGTTACCAACTTTACTCCGATAAATACAAACCCTTTTGCAGGACTCAAATACCTTAGCGGCAATGTATCGGACTTACAGGGTTATACCTCGGCATTTCAGAGGATTCACTAATCACCCGCCAATATCCTTATGTTGAGTGCAGAGAATTAATGCTACACATACGATGGCCATATAGATTCTGAAAAAACTAAAATATAAATTAAATTATCAGAATTATTGAGGCATGCAATTCTTAAAGTATTTTACAACATCTCATTAATTATAGATTACTATCTAATGCAGAATAAACTTTGAATGAAATCAGTTTTTTTTTTCTAGTAATTACAACTTAATGCAAAACGAAATCTAGAATGAAATTAGTTTCGCAGAAATTACCTCCCAATTAATCATTTGAGAATGAATGACGAGGTCAGCAAACTAGCTCATCATAAGCACATAATGAGATGATCTTCTTCTTCTTCTTCTTCTTCTTCTTCTTCTTCTTCTTCTTCTTCTTCTTCTTCTTCTTCTTCTTCTTCTTCTTCTTCTTCAGCGTTCCGAGCCATTGAGGTTCTTTGCTGCAAATACAATCCGTCTCCATTCGTCTCTCTGGTGGACCTTCTCTTGCCAGTCGTTGATTCCAAGTATAATGAGATGATACAGTTTTTAATTACCTTGATATATGGTAGGGAGCATACACTGCAATCTTCAGCTGCAGATACTTCTCATAACGCTCTTTGATCACACTGTACTTTTGGTATTGTCGGTGGTTTTGTTTAATTCAAACTGAAGACGGGAAGTTTAAGTTGCGGGAAGAAATCGACTGACATGTGGAGTCTAAATCTGTTTAAACATTCATTACTTGGACATTTGCTCAATACCCACACGTAGACTTTTGTTTAGGAATAAAGTTTAAAGTTAATATGTATGCTGGGCCGCGTCGTGCTATGATACACAGAGACGGCCGCATCATGTGGCACCATAACCGGGCGACATAAACAGGGACATCAAAATACAATTTGAACCATTCAGGGGAGGCAGTTTGAAGGCTTGCATCATACTGAGTAAATTTACCGCACGGCCCTGTTTGTGTGCTATGTTAAAATTCTAAATAACATAGTGTAGGCGACTGGTAGCTCGCTTGATCTATTCTACTATAATCTCAGTACATCGCTGGGCAGTTGAATTGTTACAGATTTGGCTACCCATTGGAGGATAACTATTTACAAAATATATTCATGGTGACTCTTTGTATATATCACGTCAGTTAGAAAGTTGACGCTGTGTCTCACGTTTATTATAAAGTTAATTATGTGCTGTAGAGCCATTTGTAAAGCTGATTTTTTTTTGTATGACACACATCAATTCAGTAATCGCAGATATTTGGTAGCTAGCTTCAGCAACTCTGGAAGACAAATTATAGGCGATTGGTATCTAGCTTGATCAACTGTACAAGACAAGTTGTAATAACTTGATCAGCTGTACAGACAAGTTGTGGGTTATTGGTAATTAGCTTGATCAAGTTACAGACAAGCTGTGGGAGATTGGTAACTAGCTTTATCAACTGTACAGACAAATTAATAGCGATGGGTATCTAGTTTGATCAACTGATCAAGACAATTTGTGGGCGATTGGTAACTAATTTGATCAACTGTACAGACAAGCTGTGGGAGACTGGTAACTAGCATGATCAACTGTCAGGCAAGTTGTGGGCGACTGGTAGCTAGCATGATCAAACTCTGCAAGACAAATTGTGTGCGAATGGTGGCTAGCTTGATCAACTCTGCAAGACAAGTTGTGGGTGACCGGTAACTAACACGATCAACTCTACCGACAAGTTGTGGGCGATTGGTAACTTACGTGATCAACTTTACAAGACAAGTTGTGGGCGATTGGTATCTAGATTAATCAACTTTACGAGACAAATTTTAGACGATTGGTAACTAACTTGATCAGTTCACAAGACCAATTGGGTTCCAATGGTAGCTAGCTTGATGAACTCTACAAAACAAAGAAAAAGTTAGACATTCCGTTGTTACCAATTTAGGTCGGGTCGATCTAGATCGACTTACACAAATTTTCGTCTCGAGGGGACTTCGAATACATTCCAATCATGCCTCAGTAGACCAGTGACTAGCACGCTTGACTGTCGGCCCGCTGAGTATGCGGGTATCTCCTTGTAAACAGTATATAATATTTGACTGAAGAGTTTACATATGCTACTCAACGTGTATTCCATCAAATAAAAGTCATTCCTATATTACTGTAACCTAGCATGTTATCCACTAGACAAGTATGTAACAATAGATCTTCCACGGACTGCCATGATGAAGCTGTAGTGTGAAAACCAGACATAGAACCAGCAAAGGTAATCCAATGACAAATATTACCAAATATTAGTGTGAAGTTACAGCATTGCTCAAATTACAGATAGCAAACTAGGAGATTAGGTAACCAGCCACTTTCTAGCCGTCTCTCTCAACAACAGAACTATGTGTTCAAATGTCGTCCCATCCTTGGATTGGAACCAGACAACCATTGAACGACCCACTGCGCCAAACGGGTGTTAACTACAAACGTGTCATGAATAATAAATAATTGATGAAGAATCAACATGATATCACTCCGGACAAGTTCAAAATATTAGTAGCATGTCCTTTACAAGACGTAGCAGTCAATCCCAGCCTTTTTTGGCTATTCGTGATTCCTGGGTAAGTTTACGTTCAGTAGTTTGCTATTGCTTTCTGAACGACCGGCATCCATACCATTTGTAAAAATAACCAACATAAGGCGGTCTATTGCCAAATCGCCCACAACGGTGTTTCTAACACAGGTATGCGGGATTACGAACTGCGTCCGTAACACCTTCACCACGGAGCCGGGCAAACACACAGAAAATAATCAAATATCCTGTCTTGATTGAACCACACTAGTGTCCATACCAAAGCTCCCCTCAACATGGTGGTTCATCCGTGATAGTATCTTCTACTAGCAGATGTTTATAAATATTCTTACAAATATCCAAATTGTCAATGGAAATAGGCTGAACTGAAATAATACCGTCGAAATGCAATGAGTAAATCAAGAAGCATGGATAGTGGAATGATCAGAATACAATCACAAGTGATTGAGTAGACGTTGCGGTTGGAAAGCTTTCGACACCACATACAAACATTACACCAATATAACTATAATTAAAAAAGTAACTGAGATCATGTAGTGATCGGAATCCTAAGGTGCAAAACGTAAACTAAAACTAGGCATAAAGCTCTCAACGAAGGTCCACGAGCTTGGAAAATCAGCCGACCGGAAGTAATCCAGTTGCCAGTTGTTCCATTTAATGACGGCGCTGAAGCCAGCAGATCTCGTTCGTGTTCTCGCACTGTATTATGACAAATCACGACAATTCACGCGAGTCTTTGTCGGAGAGCAGTGTCTATGCCCAACATCGACTAAGGCCACATCTGTTTATTGTGTACGTTATGTAATCCGGACTCAGAATCAGACTTTATGATCGGTCTGGTAATTCTTGAACCAGTTAAGTATTTCAAGGCTGTAGTGATCACAGGCATCTCCGTCCTAAACGTGTAGCCCTATAGTTTTCATTCTGCTCAGTAAAGACCTTGCATCTGCCTGTGGATTCTCAAGTAGAGACACGGGCAGGGACACTACTCGAGAATCCACAGGCAGGGACTCTACTCGAGAATCCACAGGCAGGGACTCTACTCGAGTATCCACAGGCAGGGACTCTACTCGAGAATCCACAGGAAGGGACTCTACTCGAGAATCCACAGGCAGGGACTCTACTCGAGAATCCACAGGAAGGGACTCTACTCGAGAATCCACAGGCAGGGACTCTACTCGAGAATCCACAGGCAGGGACTCTACTCGAGAATCCACAGGCAGGGACTCTACTCGAGAATCCACAGGCAGGGACTCTACTCGAGAATCCACAGGCAGATGCCTCACCCCGATGCACAGGCCCGGTGTTTACTATTACATCATCTTTGGCGAAATATTCGCCATTCAATAGATTCACCTGCAATTCTGCCATCCAGTTACGCATGTGTATGCTTTAGTGTGGTAATCTTCCCCCATGGTATCTTCTGCTTGCACCATCCATTGCTTGCCATTCTTTATACGGTTTTAACTTTAAAAAAAAAAAAAAAAAAAAAATTAAGTTGCATGTCCTTAACATGACGTAGCAGTCAACCCCAGCATTTTCGCTGTTAGAATTCCTGGGCAAATTTTACGTTCAGTAGTTTGCCATTGCTTTCTGAACGACTGGCTCCTATACCTTTAAAAAAAAAAAACCAGCACAGTCGTGTTTCGAACCCGGGTATACGGGCTCACAAACCGCGTTCGCAAGCCCTTAGCCACGGAGACCGGCTGCGAGACCGGTTTTACTTTAGGACAAGTAAATTTACCACGAAAGTGCTATATTTATTATTGTTAAATTGCATATACGCCCTGGCATGTGCCACTGTATTCTATTCTTTATGGATGTAAGCCCAAACATATTTATGATATTCCAATTGTATTGACTTCTGCAGTACACACATGAAGAGATGCAATGAAATATGCCAGACAATAAATTGTCCAACTAATTGTTTGTGTCTTTTTATTAATATTACTCATTGTTTTCAAGGGGATGCGTCGCGTACAACAAAACAAAATCCGTGTTTATTCATTCTAGATCTGTTCCAGGTTTTCACATTTGGATGTAGATAGTGTTAAAATACCCAGACCACAATGTGTTTCTGAAACGATAACATGGTGGGACAATAAGACGGACCGTCTCTGTTCAATGTATAACATCCTTAGTTTTCGGTTGCGTTATACCGTGTATATTTAATCATGCTAGGTTGATACACAAAGACAATTTATCACATGCATCACAGATAAGCAGTCGTAACTTTTTGGTTAAATTGTGAGAAGAGAAAACATGTGAAAAGTTGTGACAACTGGAAATATTTGTTAAAGACGGATACAAGAATACTGTGAGAGACAATTCTTGACATCCATTTGAATAAATGTCAGCAGACAAACTGAAACATGTTACCTGGAGATTGAACCACGTATAAAATCATGATCTCCCCCACAAGTCAGCGTAATACTTGGTGATTAAGCCAGGTCATACATAATGATGTGGGGTCGCCATTTCGCTTTTTCTCGGCAGTTTCTTTCCTGGCAATTCACAAATAAATGGGAAAAGTCGCGATAAACCGCCGAAGCATCGGCAATTATCAAACCCAAGTTACAGTGAAGTTTAAAGTTTGTTGCATATCCTATACAGGATACAGCGGTCAACCCCAGCATGTTTTGACTGTTCGTGATGTCCGGGCAAGTTTACGTTCAGTAGTTTGTAACGGAATAAAATATATTACATTCAAGTAAACAATGTAATTACTACAAAAATGTCACTGTTTAACCGGCGTCGAAAGGATTGGAAAGAAATTGTGTTTCTCTTGCTAATTCTGTATGCAGAAGACTTTCGAAATACTTCCCATAAAAAGGTAACACAGGCTATTTAGTGGAAAGCTTACAGTTGTATGCATTGGAAACAATCTTACTGATTACATTACAATGAGACATTCAGTTATTTGCCACGTTTAGATGCAATGTGTATCCCTTTCAACAGATATATATTAAGTACTAATACACACATTACCGTTTATCTTTATAAAACCGAAATCACCCCGTGTTTACTTGTAACCATGCATTTTCTGATGACCTATAACCCAATGTTTCCTGATTTGGTGTCAAATTCCGTCCTTTAAAACAAGTGTCGTCTAGATAAGTCATAGTTCAGCTCTCAAATGTCCTCAATCCTAACGATTTTGTGATCAGTCTTTTGTCGTGGTCTCTCTCGTTGACCACTAGTTGTGTGTTTAGCGATGGCTGTGCATGGACTGATGCGCTAGTGGCAGTGTTAAGATATCCTTCTGATCTCTTCCTCTGGTTCACTACAGCACTTTTCTCTTCATGACGTGCTCGAAGAAGATGATAGGCATTCATCACAACTTAGCTAACTTATACAAGGCCTAGCATGCTGGCATGCTCACCCGGTGGGTATGTGCTCGAATCTGTATCGAGTTTGTAAATTGACCTGAGCTCCCGGGTCGATCCAGCCTAAACTCGGTATCAAGAAATGTGATGCGAAGTAAAGGCAGCCGGTGTGCTATTCACAACGTGACCTATAAAGACCTGATTGATGTATACAAATATGAACTAGCACCATATACCCACTACACCTCAAGGCTTTAAAGAAGGCTAAACTTACATATAATGGAAGAACATTTACAGAAGTTTTGTAATAAAGAGTCGCTTGCAACAAGTACGATATGCTTCAATGAAGTAAGCTAGATTGTGTGTTGGTGACAACTCGTGATTCGATGCTAGCTAGAGCTGATTGCATCAGCGTCTTTACATGTTCTTGTCCAGGTTCTCTTCACGATATAATTATCTAACTCGTCTTTCCCGTTCGTCTTTCTGTGTTATCATTCTGTTTGAGCATTCAGTTAGTTGGAGGAGACCACTGCATCACACATTGTATTCATTGCAGACTCAAAGAGTATGCCTAGTAAGGTGGAAAAAGGATTGTTTCGTGTGGAATGGCTCACCTCGCTTCAGAGGTCATGGATTGTAAGAATGGTATGGATTTTTTTTGCCTTGGCCACGCGGGAGTGTGGGTGAATGATCAGGCTGATAGGCTGGCAGGGAATGTACCTCTAGGTGGTAGATTACCGTGGACAAGGGAGAGGTGGTCGAGAACCTGTGGGACCAGGAGGAGAAGGCAGGGGAACAGATTGAGAACCCGTATGTGAAAAGAGTGTTATTGTGGGGAATATGCAGGGATTCTGGAAGAATATCAAAACAGAGAGGGAAGACCAGGAGAACTTTTAATCAGATAGGGTGGGAACGATTAATAGTATGACTCTTCGCTGGCTGTTGAACGAGGAGATGGAGCGCGTATGGGATTGTCCTGAGTGCAGTGATGCTGGTTCTTAGCTCAACTCAACTCAACAACTCAACTCAACAACTCAACTCAACAACTCAACTCAACAACTCAACTCAACAACTCAGCTCTGAGCATCGTCTTACTGTTGTACGTTTGGCTTTCGGCTTTCAGCAGTATATGGTTTTAAAAAAGGTTATGTCTTTTTATGTAACTAGCATAATTTAGTGTTGAACTTTGATGTTGTTTAGCAATTCTCTCCTTATTTCTAGTTAGCTGAAGACTTCTAATCATTGTTTATTTACCGTATATGACACTGCAAACGATATTATTTGATGACTTTCAGCTTTAGCTGAGAGGATAATTGTTTATGTTAAAATATTTCTAATGTTGTAGAATTTACCTTTACAATTCAGAAGTAATGTTGTCTAGCATGTTTACTCATAATAAAGCAATGCACTAAAATTTTCAAATGTCGGACACACATTTATAATAAAGTATTTATAAATACTTGTACCTGATGTTATTAGAACTCGAACGCGATGGAATGCGGTCGTTCATTTCAAGTTGTTTAAATCCAATTCAACTGTCGATCCTATTCGCTCAGTTATATATATATATATATATATATATATATATATATATATATATATATATATATATATATATATATATATGTTATATACATATAGCCAACTAACCAACCAACTAATCAATCAACCAACACCCAGACTGGTATATGAGAGTTAAAGACAGTGAGGAAAGAGTTATTCATTTTCAGGAAATCAATTTGCGGTCCAAAGTCTATAAAACGCCGTCATTGTCAATTTCTCAACATCTAATAAAATACTACCATAGCGTGAAAAAGGGAAAAGCGTTAGTATGCTGTATTCGATGAACAATAAACGATTGCTCAAATATAGTGAGGCCTTATCAATCAGGGGCCGGTCTCTCTGGCTGTGGGGCTACAACACTTTCTCTCTGTAATCCCGTTTATCACGCAGAGTCTCGCAGCGGAGCGAGAACTGAGGTGGTTCGACCCCCGCTCGTGACTTGCGGATACTGAGCCGGCCGCTCAGAAAGCAATGGCAAACTACTGAGCGTAATCTTGCCAAGAGATCAACAGACAGCTGAAAGATGCTGCTGTTGACAGCTAAGTCCTGTAAAAGGATACGCAAACATTTATTATTATCAATCAGGCGATTTCAGACTGGTTTGTGTAAACATAAAGAGTTCTTTCTAAATTTGAAATTACCGTGGAAATTACCGTCTACATTCGAACAATACCTGTGACAATGTGGTTTAATTGTTTCAGCTCAAGTATTATTTATTTATCTATCTCTCATGATATATAACTCTGCAGTATGCACCTGACGAGATGCCGTGAAATATGCCAGGCAATAAATCGTGCTATATATTACTTGCGGCTTCTGTGTTGAAATTAACTAAGGAAATACATTGTTTGAACCAAATAACGAAATAATCAAATAACCAAACAAACAAATAACCCCACAATAAAATAACCATACAACCAAATACCCAAATAACCAAATAACACCCCCTCCCCCCCCCAAAAAAAAAAAAAAACACAAGAAAAAAACAACAACAATAACAACAACAAAGCAAAACAAAACAAACAAACAAACAAATAGTCAAACAACCGAACCAAATACCCAAACAACCAAATAACCAAACAACCAGATAACCAAACAACCAAACAACCAAATAACCAAGCAATCAAATAACCAAACAATCAAACAACCAAACAACCAAACAACCAAACAATCAACGTCTTCCGATCCGGGTGTGTATTTTTTTTTTTAGCTATTGAATGTGCTTGGAGCAGAGAAAGCCTAAACTTAACAAAGTTGTGATCACACAATGCAGAACTGCCGCATCGCGCAGAACTGTGTACGTCAAGATATTCCTGAACATAAGGACAGTCCGTTGGTAAACAAACCCCCGGAGACTTCTATAAAATGATTAACTGGCGTGAGGAAGACACGTGGTTTCAGTCCGACCAGAAACGCTAATGACAGACCTGGGAATTGATGATCAAATTACAAAAGTAAAGGACCATTTTACACGTCCTGGGGCCTATTAGGTACATGGTGCTAGCCTCATGTTTGTATCGACCAATTGGCACTGGATGGGTGACGTAGTCAAGATCATGCTGGCTGCTTGAACCATTCATCATGTGCCATGCCGATAGACGTTTTGCCATCTCACTCGATCACCAGAGTCGTGGATCAGCTCCGTGTTTCTGTCTCGACCATGCCACGTGGCCAAGCCATCAAGGTATCTACTTTTCGGTCTTCCCCTTGGTCTCTTCCCTTCGATTTCCCAGTTGTCACCAAGTTCTCCACTTCATTTCTTCTCATAACATACCCACAGATATTTTACTGTCTACGTCTAATGTCTCTAATCAGTTTACGATCTTCATTTGTTTCTTGAAGGGATTGTTCATTTGTTTTTCTGTCTGTCCATGGTATTCTTTGCATTTTCCTCAGAAACCACATTTCCACAACCATCTGATGTTTTTCAGATGCTTGTCTGCTCATTGTTCACGCTTTACAACCATACAAAGGTACCGGTTCTAAGTAGCACTTCGAGACTCTTTTTCTCGTTTAAATTGACATCTTTTTATTGGTCAGTATGTTTTTCATCTTTCAAAAGTCTACCTTCGCAATGGCGATTCTACGCCTGCCGGGATATTTCCTGGCACCCATTTTAATCTGGGTGTCAAGGACAAGTAAACAAAAACATTTAGATAGGGATTCGAATTCATAACCCGGGACCGGCGGATAAGCATGCTAGTCACCGCGATACCACCCCCTTCCTCCCTCCGCCTTTCAAGAATGTATGACTACCGCATAATGTGTGGACATTTGAGAATGTTAGTGGTGATGTGAGTCATTAGAAGAGTACATTTGTAAGCACACATTCTTTGCTTTTCATGAGAGCATTAACAGATGTGAGCGGGTAAGCTAGAAACATAAACATGTTTAACTTTAGCTGTCCGAGGTATTTATTATTTGAAATAATAATACTCTGTGCTTTGAACTATCCGGTCCCTATACATATCTGTTGAAATGCTGAGGGGGTTGCTATACTGCACATGTTATTGAGTGACCGCATATCCCATACATTGAATAACGAAACTAGGAAGAAACTTGAGGTTAGAGAGATATGGTTACTTTGTAGAATGTTAAGTTTCTGATGGACAACTCGTCATTATCATGATGTGCCATGCCGATAGATAAGCGTGATCATACTGATTGGTGACAATAACCATTGCCTCTATACTGACATCCTCTGCTCACCGACTCAAACTTGAGATCATAACCAACAACTCTCTGTCGCCTGTTCCTCAGCTCTGTCCGTCACAACCTCCTCGTGGATTCACGTTACCCTGGTTAGGGAGCTAATCGGCTACAGCACTTAGCCCAAGAGTGTCCAGCAGGAGTCTACAAAAGTTAATATCCAAGTTCTACAAAATGCTAACTCGCAAAGACAGACAATTACCCACATTAGGACCAGACAAAGGTTATTTTTGTTCCCTTTATGAGACGAGATAGTCTAGAAAAAGTGACAAATATGAAGATCGAGGGTATTAAAAACAAAGGTCGAGAGAAAGCACTGGAAGTATTGGCAGAGACGTACTGAAGACGATCAGCGGTCAAACTCTTCAGTTACACAGACTGTAGTTGTTTATAGAAGAGTATGAACGACTGCGCAGTTCGGCAAGACACATGATGGCAGTGGGTGGGATATTTCATATCTACTGCTGTCTTCCTTGTCTACTATGAGTTTCGGTCAATATCCGCATAGAAATATTCCAACTGGAATATAACTTGAAGTAAATATTCCAAATAAAATATAACTTGAATCTGACACTA
Source organism: Cepaea hortensis (assembly GCA_963921405.1). Classification (NCBI taxonomy): domain Eukaryota; kingdom Metazoa; phylum Mollusca; class Gastropoda; order Stylommatophora; family Helicidae; genus Cepaea; species Cepaea hortensis. The sequence continues at coordinate 84,721,810 of OY992882.1, read as the reverse complement.
CAGATAACGAAAAGGGTAAATGTGTACCACAAAGAGGCTTATAATAATGAACTCAGATTCACAAAGTCAACAAGTTAACGTTATTTAATCTAATAAAAAGTGTGTTCATATGCAAGAGGGTCGACTTCATTTCACAGGGAATGTATATATCCCGTAGAGTTCGGTTTCTGTCCACTAAGCAACTAACAGTCTGCTGACAGCATCCCACTGAGCATATGCGCTGCATCTGCACAGTTAATAAAGTTAATTGCATATCGTTTAAAGGACGTTGCAGTCATCCCCTACATCTTTGACTGCTCCTAATCTTTTGGCAAATTTACGTTCAGTTGTTTGCCATTGCTTTCTGAACAAGAGGCACCCATGTCATTTTATAAAAAACAAACAACACAAGGTGGTCTGCTGCCAAATCTCCCACAGCTGTGTTTCGAACGCGGTATGCGGGGTTACGAACTGCGTCCTGAACACCTTCGTCACGGAGTAGGAATCACCACAGTAGTGTCCGGAAAACAAAATGCTCCATAGAACCCAATGGCAGTGCTCGAAAGCAAACCCACTGCCTTCTGAGCACGAGGCAGAGGGATTAACCCCTACACAACGGGAACACCATATTTCTGAATGATGTCATAAATGTGTGGCTGAGTGGCTTCAATATTAGCGGTTCCGCTTTTGAGTTCTACTGACGGAGAGGAACACTGAATACCGACACACCGAGAGACAAACAGCCCGATCGACCAAGAGAGAGAGAGACACATAGAGACGGGAAAAGAGAAAGACAGATGGGCAGATAACATACACACTGAAAGACGGCAGGGCGACGGGTTGATGAATGGATTGATACGTAGGCATATTCTTTCCAGACAGATAGACAGAGAGAAAAATATAGCTACAAACAGCAGGCAAGTAGATAGACAGAAGGGAGAGCAGCGTGCGAATGACTTGGTGGATACATTGACAGACAGACAGAGTTGAGCTCAGAACCGACATCACTGCACTCAGGAATTCCCACACGCGCCCCGTTTCCTCGTTCAACAGCCAACGAAGAGTCACGAAGAGTCACACTACTAATCGTTCCCACCGCTATTTGATTGAAAGTTCTCATGGTCTTCCCTCACAGTTTTGAGATTCTTCCAGAACCCGTGCCGATCACCCACAATCTCATTCTTTCCACATACGTGTTTTCATTCTGTTCCTCCACCTTCTCCACCTGGTTCCACATACTGATAGATTAACAAACAGACAGAGAGACATATATTTGAGCAGACAGACATACATACATTAATTAGTCAAAAGATAAGCAGACGGTAACGAGAACATTACATCCAGAAAACAAGAACACAACCAAAGAAGTTTAATTAACTCTGAAGGCGTTAATGGCTTCCACTAACGACGGATGTATTATTGCATGGCGGCAATGAGCAATCCGAGGAATGAAGAAAGCATCTGCGACAACAATTTCCACGGAACGCACACTGTCAATACAAGCAGCTTCCCGTTGTCAGCTGCTTCTAGAATCGATACATATTTTTGTTGTTGTTGCTAATTCTTCTGATTACCAAGATGGGATGGGAGAAAATGGGAAAACTGATTAAATCGTGTGGAAACGTTTGTTCTATTAGAACAGCAGATGTATGCACATAAACAAAAAATTACCAAAATTTTCTTGAATTGTTTAACATTGAATGGATTAAATATCATCGCCAACATCATCGTCATAATCATTATTATTATCATCATCTTCATCATCATCATTATCATCAACAGAAAGTACCATATCCGCATTGGGTGACGTTGCTATCAATGAATATATTTTAAAACATTGCATATCTTTTGCTGGGTGTTGCTATCAACATCAACTCCATTTTGATGTTCTAGGTAATTTTACGTTCAGTAGTTTGCCATTGCCGTTCTCCGTGGCTCAGGGCTTACGGATGCGATTCGTAAGCCCGCTTACCTGCGTTCGAAACACAACTGCGACTGATTTGGCATCACACTTCGTTGCGCTGGGCTTTAACGTGTTGGTATGGGAGCCAGTCGTTTAGAAAGGAATGGCAAACTACTGAACGTAAACTTACCAAGACATCAACAAAAGCGGTGTAGGAAAAGGTCCAGCTAACTCGTCAATAGCGTACCGGAAGTTTAAGAGCTAAGTCTACCTACTGAAACAAAAAATAATTCATTACTGTTTAACTACTTCGTCGGTCTGTGTCACGGAAATTCTTGGATCGATGAAATACTGTCGCGCCATTCGTCTACAGGCGGCAACCATCCTTTGATGTGGTAGACAGACTGTCCTGGTGAAAGTTGGCAAGACCTTGTGTTGTGGGGAAAACAGGTCTCCGGATCCCAAGCCGGCAAGACTTTTTGAAGTACCGGGACAAGTCCCCAGATGAAAGCGGGACAGCCAACCAGTTGTTTACATCGAGTCGGAAACGGAGAGAAAAAAATAGCTTCTAGACGCCTACTGTCTAGACAGATGTGTGACGTCATTCAGACACAGTATTAAAACAGTCTGGATAAACAACTTTGGCGGGAGTTGACCAAGTGTTGTGAAGCAATAAGGACGTGTGTGATATTCCTGGTTTGATTCTGGAGAGAGACTACAGTGTTTTATGTTGATTTACATCGGCGGACATTTATCCAGTGTGTGATTTCGTAGTCTCAATTTCAAACAGGAATAAATATATGGTATTTAATTAAATCGACCCAAATTAGATTATTCTTAGGAATCGAGTGTGGTAATGTGCGTGATGAGAACGTATTATTGGAGTGTCGGCAGCAGTAGGCTATCGCGGTGCTTAAACCAGCTAGTGTGAGATATCAATTAACTCTGTGAGTTAAGAACAATGTAGTGGGATGATATTTAGGGAGATTGAGGATGGTTGGGGGGATAAAGGAAATGTCAAATGGTAGGATCTTCCAGTAGGGTATCTACAGGGTTTCTGCACTTTTCATTTAGTCTGTCCTTGTCTTACCATGACTCAGACCGATGTGATGAGCTCCTCTACCTTATGACAGAGTTTAGTTCTCTGTTATATATCTGAGTGCGGCCGTCGGCCTACACTCACCTAATAAAGGTCGGAATCGGGTTGCTCTCACCAGGTGTGTTCTCTCTTCAACAGGTTCCACTATGTTTTCCAAAAAGTAGCAGAAAAGTATGGCTCGATCATTGAAGGCGGTTTTTTACTCAGCGGCTTTTGCACTGGGCCCATAACCCAGAGGGTCTGCAAGAACCTGGTTTCTGCTGAGCGGGAACCGACGATCACATAATAGTGATTCCTCAGTGGTAGTTATCAGCATAGTATAGTGAAGATACTTACAATACCACCAGTAACAGGAACAATAGTAGTTATACAGAGACATTGCAAATTTAACATTGTGTTTTCCAATTGGTGAATTCCGGTGTGAAATTAACTACTAACATTTTGTGTCAAAGTGATAGTAAATATTATTTTACTGTACAAGTGTTATCAGATCCCAGAACTTTTAGTGACATATTAGTTACACTGTGTGTGTCAGATTCATGGTCAGTATTGGACTATATCCACTATTGGTGACCAGGCATCCGGACTATCCAAGAGCTATTGGAGGAAGTCGACATTTGGCCGGAGAGACGCATCATTTGGTGAGGTCTTCTGTACTTGATCTATGGTGCTGTTGTGTGGCCAGTACTGTGATGAAGCAGACTTTGCTCCTGAGCTGTTCGGTCTGATTCTGCATACACTCTAGATTATACGACAGACATTCTACACATACACTTTGCACATACCTGACACTTTTCTTTATTAAATTAATTTGTCAGTTGTTTAGAAGCTGGAGTTGTGTGGTATGTTTTGGAACAGAATGAGAGGTGGCATGGTCCAGTGGTAAGAAAGAGAGAGAGAGAAAGAGAGAGAGAGAGAGAGAGAGAGAGAGAGAGAGAGAGAGAGAGAAAGAGAGAGAGAGTGATCCAGAGACTGACGGGGTGTTGTGGACAGAAATCCAGAAGATCCTCATGATAATGATATGGGGTTAAAAGAATGTGGGTGTTGATTTCCCTCACCCCAGGGACGACACTTATTACGACAGTCTGACGTTGCCGATGTTCTGTTCTATTATTCCCCATTTCACACACTTTTCCGCATAATTGTTATCCACTGAAGTCACGCTCTCGTCCCCTACCTTCCCCTTTCCAAATAGTTCTATTGTGTGTGACGTACATTTATTGTGCGGTAATTGATTTTCATTTATTCACTCTCTAAGTTTGTTTAGTTCTTGTCAAAGTAGTGACTATCGAAAGGTCGGGAAGTTGTGTTGTGTTTTATTCATACTTATTTTATTGAAACTTCTCTTAGGTTTCTATTATATTATTACATTATATTGATCTATTTCTCCCTAGGTTAATTATTATGTTTACGTGGATTGAAGTTCCTGTCAGGTATGTACGAAGAGGGTTCAAATGAGAGCCTAAAAAGTGTGATTTTTTTGGGGTTCGCATATCCTTTACAGGACATCGCTGTCAACAGGCTTTATACAGTCCGACCCCTGATGTTCTCCACCCACACAGAACGAATTACAGCTAGTCGTCGACTTACGACCTATACAACTTACCACCATTCGTTTTTACGACCACAATCACTAGCCATATTATTAACTCGAGTCTAGTGCTTCCACATTGACGTGGATAGGCCTTAGGTTCAAACCAGAGTACGATCAGCGTTGATAGTAGTGGGTTGTGCTCAATATTTAAAGATTTTTTTTCTGCCTCAATTATCAGTCGAACGGCGTTGTCTGCAAAGATCAGGTTGTGTGACGGTTTATTCCATGCTCAGTCTTCGTAGACTTAGATGGATAACCTGATTTTTGCAGATGATGTTGCAGTTACGACCCACTCTGAGGAAGAATTACAATGTCTACTATCTGCATTCTCTAATGCTTGTTCAGAATTTGGTTTAACAATTAGCAAAAAGAAGACACAAATTATGTCACAAGGTGCACATGGGGTACCATCAATCTTTATTGACGACGCCGAACTAGAGATGGTAGACCATGTAATAACAATGTTTCCTATGGTATTTTCCACACCTGTATTTTGTATGTTTTGCAAATATTAAACCAGTTGTACATGTACAGTTTATGCAGTGTTTTTCTTAAACCTGACGATGTAAAAATAAGAAACAAAATGGTGTAGAGATGATACAAATGAGACAAAATGAACATCGAAAATTATGATTTATAACAATAATAAAAGAAATGTATGATATAATTTAACTTAAATATTTTTATAACATCACTTCACATTACTGTACACATAGCGTACTCAACTTACGACCAAATCGTGTTACGACCGGTCTGTCGGAACCGATCGTGGTTGTAAGACGACGACTACCTGTATACAATTTTTGAACGTGCCATGAAAAGGGTGAAGCTGGAGTATGCCGTCACAATGGGATAGTCGGAGGGCTGTGAGGGCTGGAGAGAGGGAGCCCAAGAGAGAAGAGGCTGGACAGTTTGACATCATGGCATGGAGGAACATCGCTATAAGAAGTGATTGGCAGTATAAGAGACAGTATTCTTCTTGCACGCTTTATTTTAACGTTTTCCTCCAGAACATCCTGTTACATCCTCTTTCTGTGGTTGAAGTACTCAGTTATGTTTTTGTCAATACCAGTGTTTGCAAAATTTATGTTCTTGGTTTCTTTACTTCTTTTCTCTCCAGTCGTGATATACGCTCTCGCTCTCTACTCTCCCCCACCCCTTCCTCTCGCTCTCTCTCTCTTTTACGCATGTGCGTGTACACACACACACACATACACACACACACACACACACATATATATATATATATATATATATATATATATATACGCGCACACACACAGACACATTACAATAATGTGTGGGTGTGTGCGCGCGCGCATGTGTGTATTATTATATACAAATGACTCTGTAATAAGTAATACACAGTGTGAGTTCATACACTAGTGGAATATATCACCGCTCAGACTAAAAATAATTCAATATAACAACGTAAGGTAGTATGCATACACATAATTAAAAAAAAAAATGTAGCATAAAAATACTTTATATTGAAGCATGTGTGGGGAAACAAAGCAAATAAAAATCAACCGAAATCTCAAAAGAATCAAAAAGGAAAATGCTAAAAAGACTAGTGTACTAAGATACTGGAATGTTTACAGAACACTTACACTGCATTTGACACGACACTGCACTGGGAACAGAGACACAGATTAGAGGACGTGGAGTGAATGAAGCACTCGGGTAAATACAGAGTCGGCTCGCAGTTTCTGTGAGAATAACTGTCTCACGCAGATAGCGGAAATCAATGTGTACTCCCAGGCATGGTCATCAATAACATATTGCAGCTCAATGTGATCAATACATACCCTGGGTCTTTCTGACAGAGGAAATTGTTGTCTAAATGCGTGCTTCTTCAACGTGCAGTGTATGATGAAACACATGCAATGGTATATACACGCACGCAGTTAAACATCCCATGATAGATGGGGAAGTTGAGATGCGAAGGTTCCTTGTCCGTCTGTAGTTGGAGCAGAAGTGGGTACTGGTGTGGTCGGAGTCGATCTTCACAAATGAAGGTTACAATTTAAAGGCCAGACTTCATTGCAACGAGGTTTACCCCATCTGGCTTGGTATCACTTCACAGAACGGCAAGTCACCTAGTGGGAGGATCGCACAAAGCACGAACACCATAGCTCCACTGATTACGTTCAGGGGTCTCCGTGGCGCAATGGTAAAACCGCATTTTCTGTTCTGATTTATGAAGTTCTTTGGATCGTTTTCGGACTGCACCGTTCTTAGAACGAATTAAATTTTCCTCGCAACTCCTAAGGTTTATTGCTGGAGCTACGCAGTACGCGCTTTTTTCATATTCTCTAGACAAGCGGCTCGCCATTCAGTGGAAAGAGACCGAGCCGACTGGAGTAAAGCCGGCACAGTAAGGTCGATCATCTCGTCTTTAATTTCACAGAATTATAAATCCGAAGATGCTCTGCTACGACTATGCTAGTGAATCTGACGTCTAGCTTCCTTAGATGAGGGCGAAAGACTAAGAGGACGGCTTGTCCATATAGAATGTTGAAAATCCATCGGTGGTTGGAAATCAAGATAAGAAAATAAGATAAGACCGAACACATCTTTTGTCAGGCTAAATTTGAAACTATAGAACCCTCCTACAAAAAAGCATGTTTATGCGTTGTGTTTAAAGTCTCCTTTGTGACATGCAGAAGACAACTGGAGAATTTCTGGAGAGAATTTCTGGAGTTGCTTTTTGCGGATGATGCTGCAATTACGACCCACTCTGAGGAAGAATTACAACGTCTGCTATCTGGATTCTCCAATGTTTGTTCTGAATTTGGTTTAACAATTAACAAAAAGAAGTCACAGATTAAGTCACAAGGTGCACATGGGTACCATGAATCTTTATTGACAATGCCGAACTAGAGATGGTAGACCATTTTAAATGTCTAGGATAAGAGGTAAATTGCAAATTATCCCTAGATCAGGAAATCAACATCAGGATTGGTGGGCAGCAACAACAATGAACATGTTAGCAAAAAGAGTCTGGGAGAACAGGAAGCTTTCTGCCAGAACAAAAGTCCTCGTTTACCAAGCCTGTGTCCTTAGTACTCTTCTTTATGGCAGTGAAACCTGGACAACTTACTCACACCAAGAGAAACGTTTAAACAGCTTTCATATGCGGTGTCTGCGAAGAATTCTTGGTATTAAGTGGCAAGACAAAATCACAAATACTGAAGTATTGGAAAGATCAGGTTGTGTGACAGTTTATTCCATGCTCAGTCTTCGTAGACTTAGATGGATAGGACACGTTAGGAGGATGGATGATGGTAGAATACCAAAGGATATCTTTTTTGGAGAATTACAGAGGGGTAAGAGATCTCAGGGTCGGCCTCTACTACGATACAAAGATGTGTATAAGCGGGACATGATTGATACAGGCATTCATAATGCACATTGGGAGCAAGCCGACGCTGAACGTGTTCCATGGAGGGCAACTGCCAGAGTCTTAAACTTGGCTCGCTAACCTAACACATGTGAGACAGTACAAGTACAACGTGATTTGACCCAAGACTCAACGACACAACGTTCAATGGATTTATTTACAGATCATATACAGTACGATGATCACAACAAGATATACTTGATACTTCAATACACTTACATCCACAATACAGCACACAGTCTATCTCTCAAGATGTCCAGACACTCGACTTTCAGGCACAGAAAACCACACAACGCCTTTCTCTCATCATGCGTCCGGTCCAGTCGACGTCCCAGAGCTGTCTGTCTATAGCTCGCAACTTGCCTCTCCACCTGAGGTGGCTTCACGAGACATGCGTGCGTCCTTGCCTGACCGCTGGCCGTCTCGTCAGCCAGCAACCTTGCAGGCAGGTGACTACTACTCGCCTGGCGGCGTAACGAAGTTCTGTCATCCCTGCTGGGGACTAAGTCATCTGGCGGGCGTAACGATGTCACTGCATCACTGCACTTCGGTAGACTCTGACACGCTCCCCCGGCAACATCATGAAAGATGTAATCTTTCATGTATAATATATGTACATACTGGGTTAATATTTTAACCTTGTCAGAGTCAACCCTTCTGTTGCTATATACATTGGTATCATAATATATAGACATACACATCTGCCATAGAAACATATAAGAAATAGAAGTTGTATTCAACGACATGTGGTGTTCAACCTTTAACACTTGTCAGGTTTCATCATCTCGATGGCTGATTACTTCAATTGCATTATTGACTCAGTCAGATCGGTAGTACCAGCTTCACGCATCTACCTCGCAGCCTTTGAAAAAAACGTAATAATATGGTTTCTGAAACAAAAACCATCTAGCTAGACCGAAATGCGGCTTTTACATAAGTCACATTAAACGCTCAAACCCTGACCTCATTTGGCCAGGAGCTCTTGTGTTGGTCTGCAATGTCGGCAACACTCTGCCATGCCCAGTAGATGCCTACCTGGTGTGTTAACAATCTGGCAAACACATGGCTATTTTTATACAACACATTACAGTATACATTTCAAATTATGGCCCTTTGTGTACTGATGTAATAGCAAATAAATGAAAGGGGAATAATTTCAACATTTATGACATACAATATTTTACAATAATTATTTTATTTCTTAGCGTCATCGCTTGACGTTTCTTCATCCTAACGAGAAAAAGTCGGTAGTATGAATACATTAATCAAGATATGATTCTAAGATTACACTACATAAATATATAAACACTCAATTCGTGTATTCAACTTTGTTGATTCCTAAAGATTTTAGAATCGTCATAGCTTTTTAAACTTTTATTTGTCGTCTGCTAATTTTGCTCTAAATTTCTAACTAATCAGGAAGTACACACGAACACTAAACAGTTGATGTTACAACTTGTAGAACACACTTGTTCCGGTTTGGTGTAGTTACGGAAAGTACAATGTTCTAACAGTTCATGTGTTGGATGTTTCATTGTAAAAACTTCTGGATTTCGCTTGACTGCAGTGGTGTAGCTGTCAATGTTTAGGTCATACTTTCACACACGGATTTAAAATATCTCTGGAAAGTTCCACACGGAGATGCCACTGTCACATTGGATAGTTCGCTTACGGTAAGTTTTGAGCGAATGTGGCACTGTTCTTGTTACGAAATATATACAATTAATAAAGTTCGCTTTCTACCACACACTACACAATTATACACGACAATCACTACATTAAGTAATAAAATAAGAACATTATATACTTTGGGAGTAACCCCTATCACATTGTAGACATTACACAGCTTTTGTGAATGGAAAAATTATTCACTGATAGATGGCTGTGTTGATCTGAGTGTATTTTACACACTGCACTCAGCCATTGCTTACTGGGTCGGTTGGACAACGGGACAACAGATCGGCAATCGTGTTGGTTCTGCCTGGGATATGTAGAACCTCGAAGCTGTAATCTTGGAGCTTAAGAGACCAGCGCGCTACCATCTGGTTTGAAGGTACACCAGAATTTATAAATCGCAATGGACTGCTGTCAGATTCCACGATGAAATGGCGTCCTAGAAGGAATCTAGACAATTTTGTAATACCCACCACTAAAGCTAGGGCTTCCAACTGAGGTATTGACCAAGCCCGTTCTCTGGGTTTCAGTTTCCTGGATACGAAGTACACGGGGTGAAGGATGTTATTGTGCTCTTGCAACAAGACTGCCCCAATCGCCACGGAGCTCGCATCTGTACGTAATCTGAAAGGTAAATGGAGATTGGGCAATTTCAGGATGGGATTGTGTAAGCTATTATCAGAAAAACAAGATAATACTTTACGGAATGCAAATTTTAGGCATTCATTGCTTACAATTTTCTCCGGTTTATCTTTTGTTAGTAAGTTAGTAAATACTTCGGTTAGTTCGGAAAAATCAGGAATGAACTGCCGGTAATAATTTATCAGTCCTAACAAACTTCTGACTTGCTTTTTCGTAGTCGGAAGTGAGAGTTTTAGTATCTTGGACACAATGTTATCGTCTGTCGTGACAAAGCCATTGGATATTTTGTACCCCAAAAAGGATATTTCATGGTAGGCTATGTCTACTTTTGCAGGCTTTACCGTCAGTCCGTGCTGTCTGATGCGTTCAAATGTCTGTTCTAATGTCTTTATGTGCTCTGTCATCGTCTCTGTGTGAACACAGATGTCGTCAATATAGCAAATTATGTTAGGTATATCTACTAGAAGAAGTCGTGTCATACGTACGAATGTGGCTGGGGCATTGACTAGCCCAAATGGAAGTTTGCACCATTCGTACAGTCCCCAAGGTGTGGCAAATGCTGTCAGATGTCTGCTCTGTTCGTCTACTGCTATTTGCCAGTAACCTTTAGTCATGTCTACCTTCGTAAAAAACCTAGCGTCTGTCAGTTCTGTCAGTAGATCGTCAGAGTTTGCCATTGGCTCAAGATTTAGAAGAGTTATCTTATTGAGTTTTCGATAGTCGACACAGAGTCTTATTGTGTTGTCCTTTTTGCGTACAATGACCATTGGAGATGAGAAGTCTGATTGGGATCGTCTTATGATGTTGTTTTTCTCTAAGTTGATGATCTCCTGATGTAAATGTTCTTTGTAATGTAATGGAATGGTGTATGGTCTGCATCTTATGGGTGTGTTTGATGTGAGTGTGATGTGAAGCTGTACTAGTTCTGTTTGTCCTGGGTTGTTGGAGAAGATGGTGTTGTACTGTTGTATTAGGTGTTTGCTACTGTCTGTTTCTGCTTGAGTCAACTTTGGGTTGATTTTGATCTCCTTCAAGCAGTTTGTCGTGTCTAATGCAGGTGTTGGAATTTCGTCACTAGCCTCGTCATCTTCGTGATCTATTATCACTGTACAAGCTGTCGTATCGTCTTGTTCGTTGTCTCTGTTGTAGTATGGTCTTAGCATATTTATGTGAAATATTTTATGTTTGTCTTTTATTTGGATCTCGTAGTCTACAAGTGAAATCTGTCTCGTCACTTTAAAAGGTCCCTGCCAAGAATCAGTCAATAAGTGTCGGTCACTAGGTAATAGAAGAAGAACGTCCTGTCCAGGTATCAACGTTATTGTTCTGTTTCCTTTGTCAGCATACTGTCTATAAGTAGTACCAGATAATTTTAGTGCATTCTTTGCAATTATACAAGATTTGATGATTCTTTCACGCAATGATGTAACGTATACGAATGATGATATGGGTTTAAGTACTGGAGTAGAGTCAGTTAACATTTGATGATAAATAGTCAATGGGCCACGTGGTTTGGCACCATAGATAAGTTCAAAAGGAGAGAAACCGGTACTAGAATGTGGTACTTCGCGATAAGCAAAAAGAATAGCTGGTAGATATACATCCCAGTTATTAGGGTGCTCTTGCGTGACTTTTGCAAGCATGTGTTTTAAATCGCAGTTAAACTTTTCTATAATTCCACTAGAGTGAGGATGGTACGGGGAATTGAAACATTGCTTCACTCCCAACATTTTGGTGAAAGCTTGGGTAGATGCGGCGATAAACTGAGTGCCCCTATCTGATTGGATAGAGTCTGGAAATCCTATCCGAGAGAAAATATGGAAGAAGACTTCCATTATATCATTGGCAGTTATGTTCTTTAGCGGAATAGCTTCCGGCCAGCGACTACATTGATCAATGGCAGTTAGAATATAATTATTCCCTCTAGTTGTTGTATGATTGAGAGGGCCCACTATGTCGACAGATAATTTTTCAAAAGGTCGACTGGCTAAGTCAGTGACTTGTAACTTTGCCTGTGGGTGTTTACCTTTTTTCACCAGTTTCTGGCAGGTGTCACAACTTCTGCAATATTCTTTAATGTCATTGCAAAATTTGGGCCAATGAAACTGTGTTAATAATCTTGATCTGGTCTTAGCGTATGCCATATGCCCTGCAAGAGGTATATCATGGGCAAGGTGTAAGGCTTGCTTACGATAATTAGTTGGCAAAACAGTTTGCTCTGTGGTGTTGTCACCTCTGGTATAATACCTAGTGAGGACATCATTTTTCACAGCAAAATACCATTTTGCATTCTTGGTTACCTTTGGCTTTTGGCCGATCAGATTAAAATATTTTGATAATGAAGGGTCAGCCTTTTGAGCTGTTACAAACGTTTCCTTCATGGTGTTAGTAGGTAGTGATACTGGGCTGAGCATTTGTATAGACTCAGTTTGATTACTTTCATCTTGCACTCTAGCAGTAGATCTGGTTACTGCGTTCACACATTCAATGCTATCAGATGGTGATGAAACAATGTTATCAATGATGTTATGAGATCTTAGTGCTACATTAGCTACCATACATTCATTAGGTGGTGTAACATTATCAATGATGACATTGGATGGTGATGTTATGCTATCATCAATACACAGAGATGTTATGTCATGAGGTTTATCATTCATCTCTGGTAAATTTCCAATTATTACATCACACACTGGGTTTGTTAACGCAGCGCACTTTACTTTCCCAGTGAGGAAAGGTGTTTCAATATATGCCCATGCTAGTGGGTACTTTTCAATATTGCCTGAGAATGTTCTGCATGTTACGTGCCTGCCTGTATAGTCTGTAGGCATTATGAACGTTCTCTTTAGACCAATAAGTGAGCTGCCCGTGTCTCGAAGGACTGTAGCAGACTTGCCATTCACGTATCCGTGATGGATGTTTATCCTGTCTTTAGAATCTACTACCAAATTACCTTCTTCATTGGCAATAGGAATGGAGTGGCCGCATGTTAATACGCCATCTTCATAAAAGGTGTTACAAACAGTACATTTATTTGTGTTAAACATGTCAAAAGCCCGTGCTGAGTTCACAGGATGTTTCTCTGATTGTTCTTCATCTGACTCTGAACTGTCAAACAAGGCGGCATTTGCTTTGTTGGTCATTAGCCTACCTTTACAATCCTTGCGATAGTGTCCGTACGCCTTACAGAGGAAACATTTACGCAAATTTCTGAATGATCTACGCTCCTTATCTTGTCTGTTTACCATGTTTTGTAGATAAGTATTATATCCGGGGTTCTTGTCGCACATCTCACCTTGATGGTGTGAAAGTTTACAATAATTACAGTGATTATACTTCTCAGATGTAGGTCTATGAGGTTTCTGCCAACTATAGGGTTTGTCATAGTTAGCCGCTGCTACAAAATTTATGTCAGTAGCTTCACTGGCAAAGCAATGTTTGTTGGCTGTGTAATACGCCGAACCACGTCTCTCAATCTCATCCACACTTGTGCATTCATTCTCCTGCAAAAATTTTGAAAATGCTGATGGAATGGATGAAATGACTTTATCTCTAATGATCAGATCTTCTAATCTTTGATAATTTTTGTCAATTTTAGCTGCTGAAGTCCATTTGGTAAATATATCTCGGACTAAGCAGAGGTAATCAGAGAACGTTTGAGTCGGTTTTGGGCTCAATTTGCTGAATTGTTCTCTGTAACCTGCTTCATCTAACATAAAATGTGCCATAATCTTTGATTTAAGATAATGGTAATCTTTTTCTGAGGTCTTTGGGGATAGTCTCAATGACTTTAAGAGGCTCCCCTGATAAACTCCTCATATAAACAATATTCCATTCAGACAGTGGAACCTGGTAATGTTCCATTAAAGTTTCAAAATTTTGGGTAAAGGCTGCGATGCAGTCACCCGAGGTATAATTACGTACAATACCTTGATATTTCTTGTACTGGTTTTCTTTCTCCAGTCTCTCAGATTTCTTATACTCTTTGTTGATAGCAGTCTCAGTATCAAGTTGTTTCATCTTCAACTGTACCTCCAGTTCTTCTCTCTTACTCTGAGCTGCTATTTCTGCTTTCTTGAGTTCACTATCTATTTCAGCTTGCTTTATCTTTGCAGCCAGTTCTAATTCGGCCTGTTTTGTCTTAGCAGACAATTCTGCTTGTTTTGCTGCGGCTTCTGCCTCTGCTTGCTTTGCAGCTTTTTCAGTCTCTGCCTGCTTTAAGGCTGTTTCTGCCTCTTCTTGTTTGGCAGCCCTTTCAGTCTCTGCCTGCTTGAGTGCTCTTTCAGCTGCTCTTTCTTCACGCTCGTGGTATTCAGAGTATTTCTTCTCACTCCATTTCGTTAACTGATCGCCTGTTAACTTCAATTTTAACCCCATATCGATGAAATTATTTAATGAAGACATGATGGAAAATGTCAATGAAATATCAGCCACACAAATAGTTATAAGTGGTTAGTACAATAAACAATTTACAATTTGTGTTCTATTGACAATACGTGCCTAAAATTGCATCCTTAAAGTAAATGAAAAGAAAAATATACTCAAGTGCCCTGGATGCGGTGAAGAATGGTTGGAAATCGGGCTAGGAACTGTAGGGTCGCTACTTCGAAACACAAATGACCTCTACGCGCACGGTTTCAGATGGTACGGAAAAACCTGCTTTGTTTTGGAGGAAATAAATTAGCGTCTATTTGATGGTGTGTGCCTGCTTGTCACTAAGTATTGAGTAGGTTTGTATGGCGTTGAGTGTAATTGTAGGTCGTAATTTTGTCAGTCAACAATTTTTTTTTTCCAAACCACAAGTCACTTTCTTTCCAAAACCTTTTTGCGTTCCACAACTCAATTCACCAAGACAATCTACATATATCTCAACACTCTACAACATCGATGACACATCACTTACATCAAGATGACATTCAGTAAGGACATAGACATCAAGTTTACAAGATGGCGACAAGGTCACAATGGCGACAAGATCACAATGTCGACAAGGTCAAAACGGTGACACGTTCAACAATCACAAATGTTTTACACGTTTACAAGATCAAACAATATGTATGCACTGTACGTTTACAACTAGTCTCCATGTTTAAACAATGTAATACTATATCAAAATGAGCCTTCCACGATCACATTTACATGTACAATCAAATTTGACAAAAGTTCTAAGTTCACAAACTCTAGTTTTAACTGTTAATCACATAAACACGTTCATTTTAAAGCCGGACGAATGCCACCACGTCCACACATGTCAGGGTCTTAAACTTGGCTCGCTAACCTAACACATGTGAGACAGTACAAGTACAACGTGATTTGACTCAAGACTCAACGACACAACGTTCAATGGATTTATTTACAGATCATATACAGTACGATGATCACAACAAGATATACTTGATACTTCAATACACTTACATCCACAATACAGCACACAGTCTATCTCTCAAGATGTCCAGACACTCGACTTTCAGGCACAGAAAACCACACAACGCCTTTCTCTCATCATGCGTCCGGTCCAGTCGACGTCCCAGAGCTGTCTGTCTATAGCTCGCAACTTGCCTCTCCACCTGAGGTGGCTTCACGAGACATGCGTGCGTCCTTGCCTGACCGCTGGCCGTCTCGTCAGCCAGCAACCTTGCAGGCAGGTGACTACTACTCGCCTGGCGGCGTAACGAAGTTCCGTCATCCCTGCTGGGGACTAAGTCACCTCGCGGGCGTAACGATGTCACTGCATCACTGCACTTCGGTAGACTCTGACAGCAACTATCAGAAAGGAATAAAGACAAAGGAGAAGATGATTGCAGATAAAGCACACACAGAGCGTGAGAGATGTAAGATGGTGCACGATGGTGGATATCACCATGTTTTCACATGCATCCACTGTGGACAAACATTTACAGCGCGAATTGGCCTTATCAGCCACACTCGCCACTACCATGGGTCGTAGTTATTAAGCCTTTTTTGATGCACAATGTACCAAACTATCGTCTATCTAGACGGAAAGGTGCCAATGATGATGAAGCGTGGACAATGAGCAGTCAAGCTGAAAAATATCTGATGGCCGTGGAAATGTGGTTTCTTAGGATAATGCAAAGAATATCATGGGCAGACAGAAAAACAAACGACCAATTCCTACAAGACACAAATGAAAATCGTAAATTGATTAGAGAAATTAGACGTAAGCAGTCAACATTGTTTGGACATGTTATGATAAGAAATAAATTAGAGAACTTAGTGACAACTTTCAAGATCGAGGGGAAGAGAATATTGGGAGGACAGAGAAGTAAATACCTGGATGGCTTGACCACGTGGCATGGTCGAGACAAGAATACTGAGCTGATCCACGACTCTGATGATCGAGTAAACTGGCGAATCATGACCGCTCAGGCTTACCGGCCGGCGTGGCACATGATGGATGGATGTGCTGTGGAAAGCGGTATAACTCTATTTTACAAACTATCGTCCGTCAAGACAGCCATGTGCCAGTAAAATGTCTTTGATAGACTTACTCGGCCCTCAGCTTTTGTGTTGTCTTTCTTATAGAAGACAATTTAGCCATCACATTAAACATCGGATACAGTGTCTTCTGATATATATGTCCTTTACTTGGTTCTTCTTCTTCTTCTTCTTCTTCTTCTTCTTCTTCTTCTTCTTCTTCTTCTTCTTCTTCTTCTTCTTCTTCTTCTTCTTCTTCTTCTTCTTCTTCTTCTTCTTCTTCTGCTTCTTCTTCTTCTCCTCCTCCTTCAGCGTCAGATTGAATTAATCCAAAGAAAGCAGCATTCAACTTAAGCTTTAGGACATCTCCATAAAGTTTGTACTCAACTGGGGCAGGTGTAGGCCAAGATACCTTGTCTGTTCAGCATATGTTGGTCATCCCTTAAAGACTTGCTTCTATGAGTGCCAATGCATATATGTGGATGTATCTCTTATCTTATTCCCTTGGTCTAAAGACTTCCTCTGTGACTGATGTTTATGTCACAACATAATAATCTTACTACATGAATTGTGGTAAAAAATAAGTTTTTCTCAATTTGATAAAAGCAATCAAATTAAGGTAGCTTGATATAAAAAGCAAGGTTTTAGACCTTCGCTTTATGATACACATCGTGAAATGACCATCTATCTTCCTCATCTTCCTTGGCTCTCAATAACATCTCAACCAAGCAGTTTACAAAATTTGCTGGACTCAAAGCACGGAAATAATCAAACAAACATTCCTAACAGTACACTAACTACTGTAGCAGCAAGGTTCTTATTGATGGAATGGCAATACTAGGTGAATAATATTGTAAGTAGATAAATGACCTATTGCCACGCCTGAAAGCGCATTGGGCGAATAGTGTTGTCAAACTCATGTTTTTATAGAACTATCGGCACCCAGGGATCGATGTGGTCAGTGTAACGCCGGCAGCCTTTACTTCCCAAGACATTCCCTGGGTCGACCTGGAGCTCAGGTTATATTTTAATATCCATCAGACGCGGATCCGAACATATGACCACCAGGTTTGCAACCAAGTGTCTAGCTACTTTGCTATATGTAGTATATTTTCATTATTGTTAGTTTCTGACTAAACATCATCACTACACTGGTTTACTGGGCAGCTGCGAGAAATTTTCCTTTCATAAATCTTGTGCCGTGAAGTATGACTCAAAGGAATTTGATTACGTCTCAATCGATACCGTTTCTTAGTTCGTATTAATCAATAAAACACTCCTTGAGGATAATTAATACACTTTGCATTACAAGGATATCAGTAATGATATCTCAGTCGGGAGCTGTCTACAGAAAACTAGCATCCCCTCCCTCGTCTGCTGTCACTGCTGTGATTACATATCGTGCATTAATGTGACGATTATATTGCTTAGTAAGATACGGTGGTTTATAAATAAGAGTTGAATATCGTAGTTAATAAATGACAGTTAGATGTGACTGAGAGAACTAGATAGGGAATATAGAGTTGAATATCGTAGTTAATAAATCACAGTTAGATGTGATTGAGAGAACTAGATAGGGAATATAGAGTTGAATATCGTAGTTAATAAATGACAGTTAGATGTGATTGAGAGAACTAGATAGGGGATATAGAGTTGAATATCGTAGTTAATAAATGACAGTTGATGTTATTGAGAGAACTAGATAGGGAATATAACGAGCAAAACTGATAATTGTATAACGCATTCATTCAGTAGTATGTCCTATGCAGAACTTCGCTCCCATAAGAACCGTCCGGAAAACATCTCGGTCAGAAGCAAAACTGTCCACGTCCGATACAACCATCAGGAGATCATCTGCCACATCCTGCACCCATCTTCTCTTTGGCCTTCCTGTTCCTCACTTCCTGGGCATTTACTCCCCCATAATTGTTCTCAACAAACTGTCATGACTTTTCAAGTGACCAAAATATTTTTTTATATAACTAGACAGTCTATTATTTGGAACCCGCAGAGCACACGAAGGATAGAATGACCCACAAACACACGGAGTTGATAATTAGAGACAGAAATGAATAATATGGAGAGGATGCGGAGTCCCGTCCTCATCTTCAACAGCTAGCAAAGAGTCCCATTCCCATATGTATGGCACGCTACACCTACCTTGGGTATTCATGATGCCCATGTTAAACATTGCCTCAAAGAGTCATGTATTATTGATTATTTTTCATGAGTTTTAATGCTTATTATTTTGTTGTCAAAGAATTGCTTCATAAGAGATGTTGAATGAAAGAATGTATGAGAGGAAATAGAGAAGAAGGGCAGAATGTCAGACAGGCCTGCGTGCCCAATTCTTAACCCTTTGAAAATAAAGTTTTTCGTTCGTTCGTTCCCAATACTAATGTTACCAGTTACAATTTGATTTTGGATATGTCTCGTCTTTCCTCGGAGTACTAAGTGTCTGTCAGATGATCTGGTGTTGTGTTGTTGCACATAGAGCTCCTTTTATCAGGTTCAGATGGAAAAAAATGACCTGGCATCTGCCGAAGCTGGACACTCAAAAGATGATGAACAAGAGTCTCTTAATGGTATGCACAATGCAGATACACCGGAGGCAACTGTGACTGGAGTCTGCTCAGGTTCGTGTCTTGTTCTCTTGGAAGTAATTAAGTAATGTAAATAAAGGCCCCCTTTACACTTCTTAAGGAGCAATGGACATATCGACACTCGGTGCCCAGTAGCACGCTGGCCACGTTTATCTCCCAATACATTTCCCGATACCAATGTTAGACTGAGTCGATGTCGGGGTCCAGATCAATGTTTAAATAATCCGCGCGACGTGGATTCCAGCCAACGACCACCGGGCAGGCAAACGAAGGCCTAGCCGCTAGGTTACCAGGCTGTGTCCTTGATGTTGTTTATAAATAGTTATAGATGTTTGTTCATCTGCTTTGGTATTTATAAGACTTCATTAGGAATAGCTGCTGTATAATCATTAGTGTACTTACGGCTCTGTGACGAAGGGGTTACGGACACAATTCGTAATCTCGCATACCGCGTTCAAAACACAGCTGCCGGCGATTTGGCAGCAGACCACTTGTGTTGGTTTTTATAGAAATGTTTTGAGTGCCTATCGGTCAGAAAGCAACGACAAACTACTGAACGTAAAAATCATGCCAAGAAATTACAAACTGTACAAAATGCTGGGATTGCTGGGAACATTTGACCATCAGGTCGGTAACCAAGTGCCTAACCACTTTGCTACCGCCGCCTCAAAGAATAATAAAGTATATTTTCATTATTGTTAGTTTCTAACTTAACGTCATTACTACACTGGTTTACTGGGCAGCTGCGAGAAATATTCTTTTCATAAATCTTGGGCCATGTAGAATATATCTCAAGGGACTTTTATTACGTCTCAATCGATGAAGGTAATGGCTGCACACCCCCCCCCCCCCCCCCCATTATGCCATGACCTATTATATGGGAGGCTCTGACACTTCACATCCACACAGCAGTAGCAATCTTGGGATTACCTTTTCAATGCAAGACCACACACCGCGCATCTATTTCCCCGTAAACTTACCCTGTTTCTAATGGGCCTGTCTTGCTTCGCTGGCTCCAATGGCCATTATATTTGCTTAACAAAGTTACCCGGCACTGTATTTGCTCTGTTGCTATCTTTAAACCAGAAGACAGTTTCACGTCTCCCGTTGGAAAGTGTCCTGAGCTTTGCCTCTTCATCTATAATTCTGTTCTTCTGTCGGTCGATTGCCTATTTATATACGCACAAAATGGGCTTTAGCCTTATAAATTGCTCCGCTCTAAGAGATGGACACTGCATGACTAGACTCAGTCAACAAAGCGGTATAATGTCATCTATTGACACTGATGCAGAAAGATTGTCCTAGTGGCTTTCTCTATGGCCAAAGTAGATCCATTAGTGTCGTAAGAATATAACAATTGTTTTTGTTTCTGCGTCTATCCGTCCGTCCGTGCATCGATCTATCAGTTCGTCGGACTGTCTGTGTATGTCTGTCATTGTTTTGTCTGTCTGAACACCACTCCGTCCGTCTATCCATGGCGACTGGGCTTTCAGGATGAGCATCAACTGAAGCTGTAACACCGGTGGTGTAGTTGCTAGACTCCCTCCTGCTGTCCCGTGGGTCATGGGTTAGAATCCACAGAGGTACGGATATTTGTAACCGATCTGGGCTCCCAGGCTGATCCAGCCTAATATGGTTACCAGGAAACGTTTGGGGAAGTAAACGAGGCAGGCGTGATCAGGGTGTAGTTTTAATGGCTGAATCCAGAGACCATATGTCGCTCATGCAGCATGATCCCTTTCTCTGTCTATCTAATTTACTCTAGAGGAAAGATAACACCAATACGTCTGGAACAGGACAACCTGTCGGATCATCAAAGCAATGCTCTAACAGTCCACCTATAGGAGCTTCCATCCTAGACCAGTTGCCGACCAAGGCTTGGGGCCTGGTCTGTCCTGCCATGATAATTTTGTAGTTAGGTTGATATGTTATCATCACGTGGCAGGTCCTTTGCAGAACGTCGCTCTTATTACGGCTTGCTTACTAGTATCTTGATCTCTTGTCAGTTCTCCTGCCTCATGCATGTTCATGCCCAAGGTGTCGATAATCTCCCGTGGCCATCTCCTGTCTCTTCGTCCAGGACGCATGCCACCCACCACTATTCTCTCCACACCACTGTGGTGTTTAGTTTGGCCGACGTATTTCAATTTCCTCTTCCCAGTGGTGATAATGAGCCAGTTGTCTTTCATGTTCAGAACTTACACAATCTCAGTATTGTTTTTCTTCTGTATCCAGTATATTCTGAGAACTCGTCTGTAAGAGTTCAAAAGTCCGTATTTTACTCTTTAGTGTTTGTGAAATGGGCCATGACTCATATGCGTATGTCGCTTCCATATTGCGCCCATTTTTCACTTCCAATGTCACTAGATGTCACTGTGTATCAATTCCGACATAAATATACGTTAACATCCTTCACTTCCGCCACGAATATATGTTTATTCAATCACAAATGAACGTTCAGCGTCTCTCAATTAACGCGATATATATATATATATATATATATATATATATATATATATATATATATATATATATATATATATATATAAGTATATATAAACTAGACATGATATTCTATTTAAAACTACCTTTTGCGCAAGTGAAACATGTGGCAATGCAGTTTTGTTTGTTTATTTCATTTGTAAGGATTTATTGCTCTGCTTCGTTATATGCTAAATTTTTGTAGTATGCACCTGAAGAGACCCAGAGAAATATGACAGTCAATAAATTGTGCAATATATTTTGTGTGTGTTCATTATTCACAATAGGGAAACATTGTTTTGAAGATAGATATCTGCCATTAGATTTGTTTTATAGTGCATTCACAAATGTTTACAAGATCTCAAAAGGGGCTCAATGCACTTAAAACTATGGAAACAGAGCAGAGAATGATCTTCACACTATACCAGCACTTGATCCTCTCAGTGATTGATTATGGACTAGGACTGCTCACTGTCTCAAAGAGTCAGCTGGTAAAATTAGAGCGCATACAGGACGAAGCTATGCGGGTCATTCTGGGATGCACCAGAGATACCCCAGTAGTGTGTATACGTTACATCCTTGGTCTGCCTACTGTTGCTGGTAGGCACAAGGTGATGCAGGCGAAGGCATACCTCAGAGTAGCTGCAGACACAGATCACCCATTGCATGAGGCGCTGGACGTAGTTAAGGGTCAGAGACTGATAAGAGGGAAATCACGGATGGCTCAGGCGGAGGATACGATCAGACAGGTGTGCCTCTTGGAGAACATCAGGCGAGGAGAGGAGTGGATCAGAGTGCCAGACGAGCACATTGAGCCGGGTGTGCAGGGAGTGGCCAGCAGGGGCCACAGAAGTGGAAATTCAGCAACTAATTCAGGATAATTCTCGCCCGGGTGATGTGATTATCTACACGGATGGGTCGGTGTTGAGAGGTAGGAGAAGTGCCTGGGGGTTCTTGGCAAAAGCTAATGGTCGGCATTTGGTGCAGGATAGCCTGGCGTATGATAACACGACATCTAGCTTAAGAATGGAGGTGGAGGCGGTCAGTGCAGCTTTCCGCTGGATAGAGAACACGATACATATACACATTGTGATTGTAACTGACTTAGAAAGCATGCTGAGGAGGGTGAGAACAGGCAAGCTTCGTGCAGAGTGGCTTGCTTCGCTTCGGAGGTCACGGGTAGCAAGCATCACATGGATCTTTTCTCCTGGGCATGCCGGTGGGCTGGGGAATGAACAGGCGGACAGATTGGCTGGCTTGGCAAAACTTGGTGGAGTATTGATGCATGACAAAACAGACGTGGTTGCGGCCTTGTGGGAGCACGTGTACACCTCGGAGGAGCAAATGGATCACCATAGTCTGGTAAGAATGAGGCAGCGAGGTGTGACGAGGGGATCTGGCCGACGATCGACGCTCAGAGGAAAGGCGAGACGGACATATAATCAGATTGCTACTGGAACTATTAGTGTTGGAACTCTTCGCTGGCTGCAGAGGATGGGGACGGAGCGCTTATGGGAATGTCCCGAATGCTGTGATGTCGGTTCCTCAATCAATCAATCAATCAATCAATCAATCAATCACAAATGTTTGCTTCAGTTTAACAATCCATAACTCAGTAACCGATTACGGGAAAATGATGAGAATTGCCATATAACTTTATCATAATGTATTTTTTTTTTTTTTTGCATATCCTTTACAGGACATCGCTGTCAACAGCAGCATCTTTCAGCTGTCTGTTGATTTCTTGGCAAGATTACGCTCAGTAGTTTGCCATTGCTTTCTGAACGGCCGGCTCAGTATCCCGCAAGTCAACAGAGGGGGTCGAACCGCTCCCATTTCTCTCCCACTTCGAGACTCTGCGTGATAAACGGGATTACGGAGAAAGTGTTGTAACCTCTCAGCCAGAGAGACCGGCATCATAATGTATACCAAAGAAAATTCATTTGTTCTACAGATTGTACAGCAGATTTCAATGTTTGTTTATATGTGGTATGTAATTTACGGATCAGAGATGAAGAGTATATTATAAAATGTATTACATCTGCACATGGAAACATCAGTGTTCAATAATGCATATTCTCCGTGAAGAACAGGAATTTCCTTATGAGAAGCAAGTCACATAGTGGAAAAAAGTGTTCAGATGTGCCTTGCTTCGTTAACCGTAATGACGTACATTACTGTGAAACAAGTTTGTTAGCGTGAATTCAATACATTTTCGCCAAAACATCAAATAAATTTCCCCTCTTTCCATGATTTCTGTTGCCTTTGGACCTATCAAAGACATTTCTTGGATGAGATTAAACACAACACGGTAGAAAAAATGTTATAAGCCTGCAACAGATACTTTGGAGACAAAATATCGAACCAGAATGAGGGCAAATGTTTGTGAACACACTATTACTACTGTCATGAAACTTTCCCACCCTTTATCTCTCTCCCTCCCCCCCTCTCTCTCTGACACACACACACACACACACACACACACACACACACACACTCACACACATTCACTTACATGTGTGTCTAATTTGTGTCACGGATATTGATCTGTATTCTTTATCCGTTTCTATGTGTCTTTCTTTCTGCGTATTCTCCCCCTTTCTGTGTGTTTCGTTCTTCCCATCTCTGTCGCAAGCAATATTTCTCTGTGTGTGTTTATCTCAACCCTAGTCTTCACTCTCAGTCTCTTCCCTCTCTATGACTTCTCTTTTGCTTGTTGTGTCTTAATTCTAGAGCTATATATGTCTTTCTGTCTGTCTTCTCTATGGATTTCTCTCTCTTCTTCTCTCTAACCCCCTCGGTCTTTTTTTTTCTCACTCTGTCTTCGCAACCTTCTGTGTTTGGATCACTTCGCCAATCTCTCTGCCTTTTCTATTCTCCCTCCCTCTCTTTCTCTATCACCCTCTCTGTCTAACTGTGCGACTGTCTGTTTCTTTCTAGCTTCGTCCTTTTTGTCTCTTATGTCTCTTATGTTTCTGCATCGTTCTCTCTCTCTCTCTCTCTCTCTCTCTCTCTCTCTCTCTCTCTCTCTCTCTCTCTCTCTCTCTCTCTATATTAAAATGTTTTGCGTATCCTTTTACAGGACTTAGCTGTCAACAGCAGCATCTTTCAGCTGTCTGTTGATCTCTTGGCAAGATTACGCTCAGTAGTTTGCCATTGCTTTCTGAGCGGCCGGCTCAGTATCCGCAAGTCACGAGCGGGGGTCGAACCACCTCAGTTCTCGCTCCGCTGCGAGACTCTGCGTGATAAACGGGATTACAGAGAGAAAGTGTTGTAACCCCACAGCCAGAGAGACCGGCCTCTCTCTCTCTCTCTCTCTCTCTCTATATATATATATATATATATATATATATATATATATATATATATATATATATATATATATATATATATATATATCTTCTCTTGCTGTTTCATCAACTTTTCCCCCAGTCTCCCTCCCTCTTGCTGTCACATGTATCTGTCTTAATTTCTTTGCCTGTATCAGATTCCTGTTAATGATCTCCAGCATTGCCAGAACTATGTCATTATTATCCTTCACGGGAAATACATTATCGCTCACATTTTCGAAGAATATGGTCTCTTTCCTCTCAGATTACAATTTCGGAACATACTATTAAATATTTTATTTGTGTAACAAAATAGCCACAACAACAAAACAATAAGAATTGAAACAAAAGCAAAAGACTACATTCTGGTCATCTCTGGTCAGTGACACTTGATGTTGTATTGTGTGTGTGTGTAGAGGTATTCATGTTTCATGCATGCAAGCCATTCATGCGTCCCATGCTCAATATTTTTAAACGATTTATGAAAGATGTATAGTTTAAATTAAACAGTGAGGAGGTAGGCATGGTCGAGTGGATAAGAACGCTCGATATTAAACATAGGTAGCGGGTTAAACCCTTACAACAGTCAGCTGGACTGAAACGTTGACTTCTCATTCTTGACTTGGTGACGTACATTACAAGTACCTCACAAGTCGGAGTAAGTTCGCCTGATGGCGAGGGACACTGGCAGTCGTATCGTATTGGCTACAATCACCCGCTGGTCTCAATGATCATGGGTTCGATCTGCAATAGGAGGGATTGAAGTTTTTAACATTAACCCGGACTCCCAGGTCGTCCAGGCCTAATATGGGAATTAGGATACGCTGATTGAAGTAAAGACCTTCGCAGTGATTCTGGCCACATCGCCAGTCTAGTGCCTGTTAGTCTATCAAAATAT
This sequence comes from Cepaea hortensis, assembly GCA_963921405.1. Lineage (NCBI taxonomy): Eukaryota > Metazoa > Mollusca > Gastropoda > Stylommatophora > Helicidae > Cepaea > Cepaea hortensis. Next base: position 84,695,770 of record OY992882.1, on the reverse strand, counting down.
ATGGGTATTAGGATACTCTGAGGGAAGTAAAGACCTTCGGCGTGATTCTGGCCACATCGCCAGTCTAGTGCCTGTTAGTCTATCAAAATATATGAGTATTAGGATACGCTGAGGGAAGTAAAGACCTTCGCCGTGAATCTGGCCACATCGCCAGTCTAGTGCCTGTATGGGTATTAGGATACGCTGAGGGAAGTAAAGACCTTCGCCGTGATTCTGGCCACATCGCCAGTATAGTGCCTGTATGGGTATTAGGATACGCTGAGGGAAGTAAAGACCTTCGCCGTGAATCTGGCCACATCGCCAGTCTAGTGCCTGTATGGGTATTAGGATACGCTGAGGGAAGTAAAGACCTTCGCCGTGATTCTGGCCACATCGCCAGTCTAGTACCTGTATGAGTATTAGGATACGCTGAGGGAAGTAAAGACCTTCGCCGTGATTCTGGTCACATCGCCAGTCTAGTGCCTGTTAGTCTACCAAAAATATATAGTATTGTGTCTGCTTCGAGTGCTAGATGTCCCTGGTTCAAGCCCCGGCGAGGACCGGGATGTTTTCACGTAGACTTCTAGTAACAAAATTGTCCCTGGTCTCTGGGTAGTGTAATCGGAAGCCCGTGTGTATTGTTGCGCACGTAAAAAAATCCCTTGGCAGTTGGAAATCGAAGAAAAGTAGAACACCGGTGCCACCCGGGCAAAATTTCGAGTTAAACATCTACCCAAAGTATTTCTGCATCCTCGCCGGTGCTACAGAGTTCGTGCACTGAGCTCAGTTTCTCCGGACACAGGCTTGAGTTTTTAGTAGAACGCAGCACTTATGGGTTACACCCGTGTGCCGTGATGTTGATCCGTCGACTAAAATAAACTAAACACTTCGTGCCTAATGCTCCCTAAAAGACTGTACACGGGTCCTTTACTTTTACTTCAATTTAACACTTCTGAATTATAACTCCAATATATAATGTTTAATGTATAATTAATGTTTAACTATTGTTTCTTTTTGTAACTCCGATATGTAATAGTTATTTATGTTTCTGGCAATTGTTGTTTCTTTGTTCATATTGTCATGTTTCTCAACCACGTTTGCTATTCATATCGTGCGTGAAGTCTAATGTGTAAGCATGTGTTGTACTTGTGTAATTCGTCCGTCCTAGTATGTAACCTGGGGTTGTTGGCGCATCAGGTAGGACTTTACACTGACAATAGCATGTGCGCAGTCAGAAGAGGGCTGGGTGCTAGCTCTTGTCGTTCGCTATGAGAGAGTAATTCTGGCGACCTATTCCTCCATACACTAAGGTCTACAAAAATATGATACTTTCGCAGCGTTGATTATAAAGATCATAGATATGTCCATGCAGTGCTGTAGCAAGATCTTCTCTCACGTCATATGCCTGTCCACGCAGTGCTTGGCAAAATATTATCTCACTTCATATATCTGTCCATGCAGTGCTGTAGCAATATCTTCTCTCACTACATATATATGTCCATGCTGTGCTGTAGCAGTATCTTCTCTCACTTCATATATCTGTCCATGCAGTGCTGTAGCAATATCTTCTCTCACTACATATATCTGTCCATGCAGTATTGTCGCAAGATATTCTCTCACTTCATATGTCTGTCCATGTAGTGTTGTATCAATGTCTTCTCTCACTTCATATATATGTGCATGCAGTATTGTAGTAAGATCTTCTCTCACTTCATACATCTGTCCATACAGTGTTGAAGTAAGATCTTCTCTCACTTCATATATCTGTCCATGCAGTGCTGAAGCAATATATTCTCTCACTTCTTATGTCTGTCTAATCAGTGTTGTAGCAATGTCTTCTCTCACTTCATATATATGTGCATGCAGTATTGTAGCAATGTCTTCTCTCAATTCATACAGTACTATAGCAAGACTACAATCGTAAGGTCCGAACTAACAACAAAGAAAGATCCCCAATTATAAATGACGCTGCAGAAGCCGGTTAAACAAGGCCGAATTTAAATATTATCCCCCGTTAATTTTCTATTATTGGTTTGGACACTTCACAAAACCATAACTGTTTCCTGCTGGGGGACTTTGCTAGGTTTGTTTTCTGGTTTTGTGTTCATGTAATGTGACAGTGACATGCAAGAGAAGGCGGTGAACAACTTGTTAGCAGTAAAAGTACATGATACTTTTACACACCTTAAGGCGTACTAGATATATGGTGCTAAACCCATATTTGTATACAGGCATCGGCGCTTTATGGGTGATATAGTCGAACCGTCCGCGATATTTTGTTAGTTAGTTAGTTAGTTAGTTTGAGGTTCAAACTTCACGACAACGGGTCGTCCCCATTATGCTCCGTTCCTGTACCAGTGAATATCACACAACATGTTCCCCACTGTCCAATGTGAAAAGTGGAACAGACAGGAGTCTCGGCAATCCAACAGCCCGCACAGGTACACTGTGCATAATGCCGCCACCAGAATGCCAACACAAAAGTCCTCCACGGAAATCACAGTTCATCGTCGATTGACTCGGTAGTCACCAGAAAGACCTCATTGACCCGGGTTTTTTCACATGGCTCTGTCTCTATCCGCAGGGCGACCCGCCGAAAGCGTCGCATAAAGCACGAACTCCGCAGCCCCAGCGCCGACTCCCGGGAGTCTCCTGAAAAATGCACTCGTGAACCGAAAAGTCAAATCAGTCAATTCAGCAACAGCCGTTAGCCATTGTTCCAAACATGCAGGTCACTGTACAAACAAAAGCGGACATGTAAAAGCATTCGACGTGAATATCACAGCTCACAGAGTCGTACCACGCACTTACTCAGTAGCAGGGCGTCGGAACCATATACCACCAGTCCAACATGAAAAAAAAAATGCAAAATGCAAACCGCAGCCACAAGAATTAAATACTTCAGTGGCCGTAGCGGTTTAATGCCTAACCGCCATGCTGGTTACCGGAAGTCCTCGATATTTTGTTACAACTAATTATCTGCTGGTCTCCCTGGCCTAAGTGTTTAACGTCTTTCTCCGTAATTCCGTATACTGTCGTGAATAACGTGACGTGTGCAAGAATCGGTAGCGGTTCTCACCACGTCGATAACTTACGGGGTATGTGAGCCGGTCGCTCAGAAAGCCGTGGCAAACTACTGAGCGGAATATTGCCAAGAAATCAGCCATCAGTTGAAAGATGCTGATGTTGACATCGATGTCCTGTAAAGGATATGACCAAAAAAAAAAAAATAATAATTATCTGCAGCGTGTTACTGAAAGAGTGAAGATTAGAAACATTTTACATGTCTGTGTGATTTTCTATATACAGGTGCTGTGTTTGTCAATGGAGCCGCGGTGGTTGGTTAGTGCGCCTATCTGCTAAAACTGTAGTCCTTGTTCAATAACACATAGTGGCGGCATTAATTTTTCAACCCAGAACAGCTCTGGGAACGGTAGCTGTCGGGGGGGGGGGGGGGGGGGTGATAGGAGGTTCGATCTAGCCTTATAACGTAACTGTCAATTTATAAAATGTCGAGGTATTTTTTTTTTTGGGGGGGGGGGGGACGCAAAGACAGCGCTAAAGAGAATTGGCCTTCCACTTCATTATGTCGTGATCTAGAATGTGTAAGAGACTAATATTGCACACCAAAACGACATTTTCTACCACATGACTACCTTTTCCATCTAAATAATATTGAGTGTCACTCTTTATATTTAATTATAAATCGTGTCGGTGTGTTGGTGTTGTTTTGCAAATTGGTCGTTTACATTTCCAAGATGTGTCTTCTCATCTGGTTAATTTGGAGTGTTCTTTCTCGCTAATGCTATTCCTATTTATTTCAACCTTCCTGCCGTTTGTTAAATCAGCAGCTTGCAGTTTTCTTTAGCTGCCTTTTATTTCTTCCCTTTGCAGATGCTGTTAACTCGCTGGCAATTATGATTCTAAGCAGTCTATTCACGAAGATCGCGCTATAAGAAATGGATTGCAATTTAAAAGACAGGAAACGGAAACACAAAAGCTTCCCAGCCAAGGTTTTCTAATTATTACTTTTTATTGCAAGCATCGTATTTTAGCAAACGATGGTACTTGCAACAAAGAGAAATACCAATCACTGAGAATCCACAGGGCTATTAAAATAGCATGAGAAATACCTTCACATGTATTGTTAAACACTTACTGAGGGAATCGGAGAGAGTATAGCAGGTTGTGCCTAAAAGTACTCTTGCTCACGCAGCGAGGCTTTATTTCAATTTGAAGGTAACCGGTTAGAATACCAATTTGTCCATGGCTTGCAACGTTTATGTGAACTAGTGTGTTTTGTGAATGTAACATGTTTCCTAGGTGTGATATAAAGCCCCGACCTCCCCCCCCCCCCCCCCCTGACTGCCTGTAAAGTTAGTTTTTAGAAGATTTTCCAGCGGACGTTCAAGTTGAGTCAACATAAAGCAGGCGATTTATGTCTTCAGACAACGCTGGCTCAGACATATCTTCCAGTGTTTACAGCTATTAATGGTTGTTAATTTTTAGTAGATGCCGGTTTCCTGGCCTAGAGGTTAGCGATTGTTCTCCGTAATCTCGTATACTCTCGTAAGAAACGTGACGACGGTGAGAATCAGCAGTGGTTCTAATCGCGTCGGTAACTTGCGAGGTATATGAGCCGGCCGGTCAGAAAGCAATGGCAAACTACTGAGCGTAATCTTGCCAAGAAATCAACAATCAGCTGAAAGATGCTGATGTTGACAACGATGTCCTGTAAGGGATATGCAAACATTTAAAAAAAAAATCTTTAGTAGTGCCTGTTCCGTGGCGAAAATGTTACTGACACTGTTCGTAATCTCGCATACTCGCGTTCGAAACACAGCTGCGAGCGATTTGGCAGCAGACCGTCCTGCGTTGGTTGTTTTTACGAAATGGTATGGGTGCCGGTCGTTCAGAAAGCAATGGCAAACTACTGAACGTAAACTTGCCAAGAGATCAATCACAACAGCAAAAGATGCTCGTGTTGACTGCAACGTCATGTAAAGGATAAACAACTAACTTTAAAAAAATCTTAAGTAGTGGATACAGGCAGAGTCAAGACATCGGTAATCCAACACCAGATACTATGGAACGGATGGACCTTTCTCCACCTGTTATTTCTCCTCCTCGGTATCCATCATGGTCATTATAATTTTCATCACCACCACCATGTTCTTCTTCTCCAGTTTCTTCATCTTGTTCTCTTCCTTCTCCTTCCTCTCCTCCTTTCCTAGACCTCCAGCTTCTCTCCCCTCCTTTCTTCATCTGCTGCTGTTGCTGCTGCTGCTACTACTACTACTACTACTACTACTACTACTACTACTACTACTACTACTACTACTACTACTACTACTACTACTACCATTACTACTACTACTACTACTACTACTACTACTACTACTACTACTACTACTACTACTACTACTACTACCATTACTACTACTTCTACTACTATACTACTACTACTACTACTACTACTACTACTACTACTACTACTACTACTACTACTACTACTACTACTACCATTACTACTACTATTACTACTACTACTATTACTACTACTACTACTACTACTACTACTACTACTACTACTTCTACTACTACTACTACTACTACTACTACTACTACTACTATAACCAGTTTTGCCGTCCCTGTACAATTTTCATTCACTAGCATTAGTTACAGTCATGAGTCTGCACTTCTCGTGAATCCAACGGTCCTTACCCATGTTCCACCGTGTGTTTGCCCACTACATAAGGGCACATGTCTGTGCGTCCTATATTCATTCCACCGAACATACAGTATGTAAGTCTTCAATGGCCGGATCTCATCCTGAAGACAAACAAATGAGCGGCTGTTGATAATATGAAGTACAATTGGGATATGTTTATAGAAGTTGCCAAAAGGTGCACGAAGTGACCTCAGAAAAATCGGAAATCGAATGAATTTTTTCTATGAAAGGTATACAACACCAAGTCACTGCAGTCCAGGCAACAAATATAGCTCAAAATCAAACACTTCATTTCCTTGGTAAATGGAGAACCAGCAGCCTTCTGCAGATGATGAGAGATTGTAGATGGATAGAATAAATACATATAAACAACCAACTGTTTGACAAACGCTATGATCATAAAGAGATAATTTGAAGTGAAGTACTGTCGATATCACCCGGACGCAGTCACACTTTTCCCATAAACAATAATTGATTATATTTGTAATTTAAATATCGAAAGAGGTTATTGTTTATTAAGTAAGATAAGGCTGCAAGTTCCAGTCTTGTCATAAGATTTTTGATGCTGGCGATAGCATTGATTCATTCAAACATAATGGAGTTTGCATATGCATGGATGTTCGTCCATCACGAATGATGAGGACCATTCATTCATTGCATCTTTTAATTTGATGAAGAACGAATGACTTGAGCTTTAGATTGGAGTATAGTGAGGAAGTGGTTGCGCAACCCCTTCGACCTCACTCTCTCGTCCGCGTCCATCTGGTTCGAGTGGCGAGCATGGCAAGACGACTGGAGATGGACACAGATGTAGTACATACTATACAAACATAATAGTGCATATGTCTCTGTCTGTATGCGTACAAATCTGTCAGTTTCTCCAACTGCCCATCCGAAGACTTCTATGATTACATTGATGTTGGACAAACGAGAGTACATCGGAATCAAAAGCAGATTGGCTCGTTTCTAAAGTTAGTTGCATGTCCTTTAGATGTTGTTACTTATCGGCATCAGCATTTACTGGTTGTCTGTGATTAACAAGATAATTATAGTTCAGTAGTTTGCCATATCTTTCTGAACGGCCGACTCCTCATGTCACGAAAATCAACGCAAAACGGTCGGTTAGTTTCTACATCGTTATTTGGCCGTTGTCACCCGGACATCTCTTCAACAGTGAAAGTGATCAATGGAAGACACGTTAAATCACTTATCATGCAAAGATACGGTAATACACAGACTCAGATATAATTCCTAGAACAGATAGTGCCGTTGCGATGTGCAGTGCTAGGCATTCACATATTCTAGGCAATGGCACATTGAAGCGAGGTGGACCATCACTACCTCCCCGTGTTTCCAATCCTGACAATTACTAGACAATTATGACAGACATTATCCACTACTCATTGAATGAGTTATGACCGCCTCAGAGTCGTATCTGTGAGGGAAAGAAATAATACCACCACTTCTGTGGATCAAATCCAAGGGGCTGAGTGGTCTCGAGGTATTGTGTCCGCCTCAAGTGCTGGAGGTCCCGGGTTCAAGCCCCGATGAGGGCCGGGATTTTTTTTTTTTTCACGTGGACTTCTAGTAACAAAATTTCCCCTGGTCTCTGGGTAGTGAGATCGGACGCCCGTGTGTATTGTTGCGCACGCAAGAAAATCCCTTGCCAGTTGGAAATTGAAAAAGATTAGCATAACGGTGCTGCTCGGGCAAACATTTCGAGTTAAAAATCTACGCAAAGTATGTCAGGATCCTCGCCAGTGCTACGGAGTTCGTGCACCGAGCTGAGTGTCTCCGGTCTCAGGCTTGAGTTAGGGGTACGACGGAGCACTTATGGGTTACACCCGTGTGCCGTGATGTTGATCCGTCGACTAAACTAAACTAAATCCCGACCACTACCGTGGTAAGGACACTAGTCGCCAAGTCAACCCGGTACCACGCAAACTGGAGGGACATAAAGTACACACTGTAACCAGTGCTAGGCGTTGATTATGTTTGCATAGTAGATTTGTGGCCAACCAGCGCGAGACGGAAGTGGATAACATCCACCAGTTGATTATCCGCTGAGGGAGAGTGCACACTTTAGATGGTGTCCCATGTGTCAGGACGTCTCTTCTATGAGCCAATATCCCGTACACTTATTGTGAGAGGCACACAAGGCGAAATAAGCCCTGCAATTGGAACCTCAATTATCATAAATTGTTCCCGTCACTGCTGGGAAAGTTGCTACTCTACAGATATGTTCTGGCCACTGGCCAGGTCTGTTGCGTGTATGTGATGTATGGGAAAGCCAAGCATGTCATTAAAGTGATGTATGACAGACGGTGAAGTCATAGCATTTATGTTCTATAGGGGCTTCAAAGATCAGAGAGACTGAATATTGAAGGCGCTTTGTCGCCAGGAAAGGTTACTATTGTGCTCCAGGGAAACTACAGAAGAGAATAGTTGAAAACTCCAGGAAAATTGGATTAGTTATAGTCACTTCCAAGAGTAGCCGTGGCCGTGCTGAATGTACAAGACAGTATATCGCCTGGCTATTTGAACATTTCAGGTTCGATCTTGGGTATGGCTTCAAATGTTCTTGTTTCACAGTTTTTCTGTACGTACCGTTTTCATAGTTCTGAGTCATTTCATTTTTTACGTGCACGTGTACAGTTTTAGAGAATTCCAAGACAGGTTCAGCAAGCCGTTGGTGGATTTAGTGTACACATGCTCAAGAAAGGGAGTGGAGAAGTAAAACCTCTTCTAAGTGTTGCAGAATTTGGCTTTAGAAAAAGAAAGGGATGCACATGTCATTTTTGCACAGAGACAGATGAGTGAAAAATCTATAGAATACAAAAACGAACTAACGAGCTTTCACAGATCAAGAAAACGTCTTTCACCAGGTAAATAGGTATAAACTGTAGAAAGTGTTCAAAGAATACGGTGTAATTGGGCAACTGTTGGATAACATCAGGGCTATGTATGAAACCGGTGAATGTGCAGTCAAAGCAAATGTTGTCATGACAAACTGATTCCATGTAACATCATGTGTCAGGCAAGGATGTGTTTTATCATTACTTTTGTTCATCACCTATAAGGATAAGATTACTAAACAAATTCTTAACCAGAGTGTTTACATGAGCTAGTTAGTTAGTTAGTTAGTCGACAGATCATCCTCGTTGCACATCGAACCATTCAGTCCATAAGTGCTCGGATCCCCTCCTCAGCAAATCCCGCAGCGTGTAGCGGCTAACGACGCCTGTTCTGTGTTGGTTTATCAATCTTCTTTGGCTTCCCGCGTAGTGTTCTTGTTTCACATACATGAGCAGTTGTTTGCAGAAGAACAGAATGTACTAAATGAAAACAATACGAATCTTCGGCGTCATATAAATTGCCTTGACAATTACTGCCAGAATTATGATATGAAGAAAAGCTTCGAATCAAATAACACAGATTGCATGACAATTCGATGAACAACAACGCAGTACACCGTATATATAACTAGAAAATCATTAAGACAAGCTAAAGCGAAAAAGTATCTGGACAATGCGTTCACATAGGATGAAAGACTACCTAGAGAAACAGACACAAGAATGCAGAAAGAAAACACATCAACTGTCGAATAGTACGTTTTCTGAAACATCCAAATATCAACATGCATACAACAAGGAAGCTTAATGAAATTACATTCGTCCCAATGCTTTGTTACCAATATCAAACACCGAAAGTCTTAGAAAATGACAGGCATAAAATTACATCATGTAAGATGAAATAGATGATAAACGTAATTTGAAAATAAAACAAAAAAGATAGCGATACAAATGAGAAACTATGAACGAATGTAGGGATAATACATATTACTGACTTTATAGAGCACCATAGAAGTAAATGATTCAGAAACTTAGTTGACATGGAACAAGATCAATCAGCGGCTAGAGCGTTCTACGTGAGAATATCGGTGATGCGACCCAAAAAGAGTTGGATAGATGGAGTAAAAGATACATTAAAGACATCAAAAATAACGTTAGTACAAGCGAAAAAAGGATGCTTGACAGCAAAAGCAGTAGGCCAAAAGAAGAAGAATCATTGGCCTTTGCAAATACTGAAAAAAAGCAATTCAAGGCCTTTGAAATTAAATGTTACACAACAGTTTTTATAACATAAGAAAGAAAATACTGACACTCTACAAGGTCTTAATATCTAAGAAAACTTACTCATAAACAATGCCACGACTCGGAAATGTTGTAAAATACTCTGGAAAACTATTGGGGACAAAATACTGAAAAATTGTGGCCATATCATAAGCGGTTTGAAATGAACTGTAATGGGAGGCGTGGTTCTTGGAAGAATGAGGCAATGGTCGACCAGCACGGAGGTGGACACGGGACATTGAAGACACAATGGGCATGAACATACATAAGTCAGGAGAACTAGCAATTAATCCAACAACTGTTTGGCGGGTCGTAATGAGAGTGACGTTCAACATAGCACCTGCCACATGATAATTATTACTTCCGATTGTCTTCTAATGGAGTGTACTCGGCTCGCGATGATGGTGGAATTCTGCAAGAGGGCGTCTGATTGGTCTGGAACTCTGGGACCCCAGTATATAAGGCCCCGCACAGGTAGAACTGGCCCTTTTTCCGTAGTCCACCACACTGAGTGACGAGGCGCCAATGCCTATTTCTAATGCGTGTTTAGTAGTTAGACCCTGAAGTTTTGCAGTGGAAAAGCCAGAATTCTAGTTTTAGATTTTAGATTTTCCTGGTGTTTTTTTTAGTAGACTGGAAGTTTTTGGTAAATTAGTTTTTAGTAGACTGGAAGTTTTTGGTAAATTAGTTCTAGTGGATTAGTGTTTGGTAGATTTGTAGCTTTCACTGGATTAGAAGATTTTGCTACATTTAGGAATTTGGTTTGTTAGGTTAGTCTCTTTGCTGTTTGATTTTTGCTGTATCCTAATTTCTTTGTTGATGCTACATGTCTGTATATTATTGTGAAGTTTAGAAGTTTAATAAACAAATGATGCTTGTGTTACTCTTACTTTGTTGTTTAGTTGATAGACTCTAGTGTTATAGTCATTGGTGTTAGAACAGCCCTCGGAGTAATTCTTTGTCTGGGATTGGAGAATATTGTTCTAATCCCCTGTCGGCCCACCCTGGACCTTCTTAAACCTTAATTCTTTTCTATTCTTGTTAACCGAGGACGGTGAGAGGTTCTTTCTCTTTATTCATTTTCTTCTTTGGCCCTACGCAGTCAGGGTTGCGCCCTTCTCCTCACATCACCGTAGCAGAAGTAAGTGGTCCTTGCTTCCTGTTTGTACCTCTGTTTTCAGGAGAAAAGTAATAACAACAAACAAATTAGCCCATAATCTACAAGGAGGAAGTCGCGGCAGAATATTAGAAATATGGCGACATTTTTGAAAAATGCTAAGACGCTAGAACGTCTTATCATTAACATCAGAAACAGGTAGTCGACGATTTTCTTTTTCTGATTATGAGAAGAGACAAACTTCCATATTGTGTAACAACTGGCGCCGTTATAGAAAAGGAATTAGGGGAAGATAGCGAGAGACGATTCTTTAGTGTCTGATCCTTGTACAGGAAAATAACAACATTCAGTTGGTGCATTATGTTGGAGATCTAAGACAACAAGAAGCATGATCGCAACTGCCAGTAAACAAAAATAAGTTAGTTGTGTGTCCTTTACAAGACGTTGCAATGAAATAAAAAGTTAGTTGCATATCATTTACAGGACGTAGCACTCAACTCCATAATTTTTTGGCTGTTTGTGATTCCTGGACAAGTTAACGTTCAGTAATTTGCAGTTGCTTTCTGAACGACCGACACTCATACCATTGTATGGAACCAACGCAAGGCGGTCTGCTCTCAAATAGATCGCAGCTGTATTTCGAACGCGATATGTGGGACTACGAATCATTGCAATTAAGCAAAGCATTCATTGGCTGTTTGTGAATTTCTGGAGAATTTTACTTTCAGTAGGTTGCCGTGCTTTCTGTATGGCCGACGTCTCATGCCATTTAAATCAACGCAAAGCGAACTGTTCTGAAATAGTCGTGGCTGGTTTCGAACGCTAGACAGGGCATGTCGGGGAATTGTGAAGCTAGTCAACGAGAAGGGTGATGATAGTGACTAACATGCTGTAACATGAAACAGGTAAAGTAATTAGCGTCAATCGTATCCTCCCTGTTGACACTTCCTTGCCATCACTCTCTCACAACCCGGCGCATTAATACAAAAACACAACACCCCAACAGCGCATCACTTTGACCCGCTACCTGTACCAACTTCAGGTTACCGATGTTTATTATTTGCCCTTCTTACATGCCGACCCAACTCGGGCGGATTCCGTTGTTTACCGCCTGGCTCTCGACTGCACTTCCTGTACACTCTGAATGAATGCACACACAACATGAATACTGTTTCTTGTTCGTGCACTGTTTCCCGGATTCCCTCCTAGGAGTTATCTTGTTTTCCCAATTTTATGGAGGATCTCCTCTGTTACCTCCTCTGTCGGATAGTGTTATTGTCAATAATGCAGTGGCCAAATTTCGATTTCCAATGAAACACTGAATTCCAATCCATGATAACGTTGTAGAGTTTATACAAATGTAGTAATATTAATCTAGAACATTTATTCAAATATATGAAAGAGACAAACAACATTGTGTGGTCATGTCATGAGAAGAGAGGCATTGGAGAACATCGTGACAACAGGAATGATCAGTGAGAAAAGAGGCAGATGCAGACCAATATAAATGACACTGGATGGACTGAGACGGTGGCATGGAGGGATATCATCAGCAGAGTTGATCCAGAGCACTAATGACAGACATCTGCGAAAGGTATGAACATTAACCCTAGCTGAAAAGGCATATAATGATGACGATATTGCCAATCCACTTCCTTTTCTAGTGGTAGTGAATAGGACACCTGGTCTACTCATATATGAGCAACAAATATGAGACGCGTGTGTACGTTTCGCACATTTATGATCAATCGACGGTGAAGGATAAGACATGTAATGGGAAACCTGAGAGTAGTACAACTATAATATGTCCAGAAATGAATGCCGTCATTCACGATCAATTATTTTGAAAACTGTCTGTTGCATTGTTATGAAATTTTTCCTGCCGTCTTATATTTACCCCCACCCAAGGAATATGTCTTTGATAGTTCTAAAAGCAACTTACATCATCGAAAGCGGCGACATTTCTTTAATGTTTTGGGGAAAATGTAGTGAATTCACGCTAACAAACTAGTTTTACAGTAAACCACGTTATTTCTGGTAAGGACACAAGAACAAGGCGTAGCCAGATTCGTATGGGAGTGAGTGCAATAACAAAAAAGTAGCTTAAATGTCGACAGGGTCGACTGCATTGCACCGGGTTTTTATCCCATATGGCTCAGCCTCTTTCCGCAGGGCGGAAAGCGTCGCACAAAGCATGAACTCCGTAGCTCCAGCGACGCCCCTCGGAAGTCTCCGAAAAAATGCACTCGTGAAATGATGGAATCGAACATACAACCTTCGGAGCTCGAGTCAGACGGCTTGACCACTTCACCACGGAGACTCTCGAGAGGGGTGCGGTGTGTAATATTAGTAAAGACAGAGAATTTACATAATGTGTAAATTGACAGGAAAGTAGAAGGAATATATTTCTTACCTTATTTTTCATTTCCTTCTTGTTTCTACAGCTGCTGGTTAATAATTGTACACAAGTATTCATGTTACTAGGATGCATTTAGCTTTTTATATTGAGTTCGTGAAAGCTTCCAAATAGCTGTGCGTTAATGTGCGTATGGGGTGACCAGAAATGATACCGCAATTTAGTCATCATGTGTCCATGTTTAAGGATCTGTTCAGCTGTCTGTGTAGTTTGTTCACACGTACACATGGGTGACAGACCCGCTTTGAGTCTTCGTGAAAGATTGTCTACTCTGCTGTTTACTGTTCAGAGACGGAACATGATTACCTGTTTTTCACTATGGAAATAGTTGTCAGTGTCTCTGTAGCGGGCTTTCTTCTTAACGACCAAGATGCTGGTCCTCTTTTCATTGTAGTTTATAGATTTATTCGTATGCACGTGTGTTGTCCCCTACTTTTACAACGTGTTTGCTCTCACGTTTCTTGTTATGCCACAATATGTCAGTTTCCACCGCAATATTACTCTTCTGTTGGTATTCAATGCGCTTAGTGTGTTTGTTTGTTTGTTTGTTGTTGTTGGTTTTTTTTTCAATACCAGTTGTTTGTCACCGCCGAGTGCTTGCGGAATTGAAAATTCATCACTGTGGAATACAAACTGTTGTCATTGACACTGTGCTGATGCTGTAACGTTTAGGGCCTGCAATTCGTCTGAATGGTTGGAGCAAAATATCCCAGTAAGCATGCACGCGAATTAAGGTCTGCGGACGATTCCAGTAGGTTGATGACTGCTCTCGGTTGCATAAAATTCAATCCATCCTTTCTCCAATAGTCCTTTTCCTCTTTCAACACATGGTCCTCACATTTTCCCAGTAACTTTTATCAATATTTAATAGCGCGGACTGGATTAGTATCTTGACGCCAGACAATTTGAATATAGTATTGTCAGCTGCCACCTGTCCTTTAATTTTAGCCCACACAAGCTCTATAGGGTTAAAATGAGAGTGGTACGGCGGAAGCCTCAAGCAACCATAACGATGGTCTTTAATCGACTTGTCGATTTGATATTTCTTGCTTTTTTTGGCTTCTGTTTTACAAGGGACAACAATTCTAGCTAGAAATACCTTTCTGGAAGTGGTATGTTTTCCATTCGGAGCCATATCTTTATTGCTCCCTTTGTGCTCGATGCTGTAGGTATTTTGTCTTCTTGGGCAACAACATTGATATCACGCATTGTCCATAATTGGACACTACGGTCTGTCTAGGGATGGAAGCAAAGTATTCTCGAGCCAATCTCTAAATACATTACCATTCATCGTATTATGATAATCCCTATTGTCCGTATGCTTTGATACGAACACGAGCCCAGCATTCTCTTGTAAGCCATTATGCGTATTACCAGCATGGGCCATGACCAAAAGCTGTCCTATACTACATGGCACATATCGCTTTATCTGTCCATCCACTGATTGCCATTCCTTATCACTTGTGTGGTGCGCATTGATCCACATTTCATCCAATTACACTATGCCATAATTGTCTTTGCGCATTTCCCTTATTTCACGTAGGTATCTGCTTCTCATGGCTCCTAAATGCGGTTGCTCGCAAAGAATATTTCTACCTCCTTGTACTTTCTAAAAGTGAAGATAATGTCCTTATAATTTGCCACAAAGTTGTTTTGGATAGCTCTATGTTATTGTTCTTTCTCAACCAAACCCTAAGTTTTCTAACGTCTGTTTCTTTGGCATCCAGCATTTTTATAATGCTGGATAATCCTGGATATAACATCCAAAATATTTATAATTTTAGGACTCTCCGTGGCGAAGTGGTTAAGCCTTTTGACTCCGGCTCCAAAGGTTGTGGGTTCGATTCCGGGCCGCATCCTTCGGTTCACGAGTTAAATTTTTCAGAGACTTCTGTGGGTCGTCGCTAGAGCTACGGAGTTCGTGCTTTGTTCGATGCTTTCCGCGCTGCGGAAAGAGACCGAGCCATATGGGATAGAACCCGATGCAATGAAGTCGACCCTGTCGACTTTTAAGCGACTTTTTAAAGCATGTTTATAATAGCTCGACTTATGACATCTTTGTCAAAGCTGTCTACAATAACCTTTCTACCTACCGTTTGGTTATTGCGTGGTGATTTAATTCCAGATTCTTGCACCCATCGACGAAATTACCGTTTACTCAAACCCAATGTATGCACTGTTCTTTTTTCGGAATTTGTAATAGTATAAAACAGTTTCCTGTGATCAGCTCCTATACAAAAATATGTGTACAACTTCATAGCGATGCTTTGAAGTGTATACACAATTTCGCATTCAATCCCATTGAAAAATATTCACACATTTCAATGTTAGCAATAAGTGGTAAGATTGAAAATAATAATAATAATAATAATAATAATAATAATAATAATAATAATAATAATAATAATAATAATAATAATAATCAGGTTTCATGAAATAACCCACAGTTTGACGACACCTCTGAACAGTCCCAGTTTAAACTGCGCGGGGTTCTTGGCTTAGAGCCAATCCCGTGAAAAACGTAAAATATTCAACATTGAACGCTGATTGTCTGGCTACGCTGTAATACATTTAAAATGATGAATTTCATCTCTGACCCGTAAATTGTATACCGCATATAAACAAACTTTGAAATCTGCTGTAAAATCTACAGAACAAAAATTGTTTTGTTGGGTGGACATAATGATAAGGTTATATGCTAAATCTCATCATTTTCCTTCAGTTGGTTACTGAGATATGGAATTTTATATTGGGGCAGACAAAAGTAAACACACTATAGAAACACTTTTCCTGGAATTCACAGAGCAAAAGAAATAGCGGGAAGACCTAAATATAGACGTAGAAGAGAAGCAGAGACAATAATGAATTACATGGGGAGGACACGGACGGGAGCTGCATGGGATAGCTAAGGGTAGAACAGCTGGGATGAGTAGTTTGAGGGCCTATGCCGCAATACGAGATTAAAGGGTGAAAGAACCCAGTAAGCCTAATAGATGGCTACACATGCACAAGTCCACAAATTAGTTATTGTTTATCAGAAGTGGTGCAATGGCACTCAGGACAAACCCAGATATGCGTCGTCTCTCTCAGCAGTTATCGGAATGCACGGATGCTAACGATCCCTACTCTATGTGAACAAACACATTTAACATGCACATGCAATCCACATGTGGCATAGTTCCATTTTATATCGTATATGTTGTTAGTTTGTACAGTATTGTCTCATTGCACCCTATATAATTAAATAGACGCCCTTCCCTGGTGTCATGCACTAATGAACATGTGTAGGTTGAAATTCTAAAGCCTAATAGAGGTACTCTAGAAGGCAGCTAATCTGCCCTCTCATTGCCACAGAATCTCCAATGCTAAGATCAAGACAACTATTGCTTGTCCTCTTGCAGGACGTTGCAAGCACCTCCAGTCCCAGTTAGCTCTTCATGATTCAATAGGCAGCTTTACGTGCAGTAGCTTGCCATTGCTTTCTGAATGAACCAGAATTCAACGTTAAAGTCCAACTGACCAGGAGTGTGGGAGAAACTTACTACCCCACCGTTAGCGCGCATACAGTTTAGCGCAGGCGCGGTGAAACTCTCATCACGCTGACCTGTCTAGGGCAGTAGACTCATACATTTCCGCAAGTTCGCATCAATAAAACTTCCAGTATTATTGAGATGGACAATAATTTAAAGGAGTTAATTGTAGGATAGCCCAAGCAAAAGCAACTTTTCACTAGATGAACAATATTCTATATAATTGTAATTGAGCGATGAAGACCTGAAGGAGATGACCGACTGCTTTAACCAGAGCATTACGACAGCATCAGTACCGCAGGATTGGATACACAGTTATCTCATCCCTCTCCCAAAACCATTCAAGAATCATTCAAAGCTTAGCTGCTTTAGGATCATCACCCTTCAAAATACATTTGGGAAGGTTTTAGAGAAGATAGTCGCTGTCAAGCTGCAAGAGGTTTTGGAAAGGGGGAAGCTTCTTCCAAGAGGCTTGGGGAGCTACAGACCAGGAAAAGATACCTGGTCAAATGCAGCCACTTTTGCCTTTGACGTTTATGAGGGGTTCCAGAGTAGACAGGAAACGATGGCGGCAGCGCTTATCTCGAGGATGCGTACAATAGAGTTCGATATGATATGTTGATGACCGCACTAATGGGGAAGGGGGTCAATCCCTGGTTGGTGAACTGGATAGCTGCCGTCCTGCATTCTCGTCAGATTGCTCTCCGTCTGGGTGCATGGACCTCAGAGCCACATATTTTAACCTCGGGATTGCCACACGGATCCGCAATCTCACCGGTGCTCTTTAACGTGTATACGAGCAAAATGCAAACCTAGAATACCAGGGGTTGGAAGAATACTAACATTTGCAGATGATATTCTTGCATATAGGCAGGAGAGAGATAGGGAGCAAACAGCCTAGGAGCTACAGGCGACAGCAGCCAGAGTGATTGACTGGTGCACTGAAATGGGTGCTGTCATCCACCAGGAAAAGGCAGCTGTTTTGTGGTGCTCTCTGGACAACAGGATTATGAGAGCTGATGTCCCAAGCCTCACGATAGATGGTAGAAATGTCAGCAGAGAGAACAAACTGAAGTATCTGGGAATCACATTTGACAGGAACCTGTCCTTCAAGGATCACGTGGAGACGGTTGTGACAAGATCTCAAAAGGGACTCAACGCACTTAAAACTATGGTTGCAATGGACATAGAGCAGAGAATGCTTTTCAGACTATACCAGCAATTGATCCTCTCAGTGATTGATTATGGAATAGGACTGCTCACTGTCTCAAAGAGTCAGCTGGTGAGATTGGAGCGCATACAGAACGAGGCTATGCGGGTCATTCTGGGATGCACCAGAGACACCCTAGTGGTGTGTATGCGGTACTTCCTTGGTTTGCCGACTGTTACTGGTAGGCTCAAGGTGATGCAGGCGAAGGCATACCTCAGAGTAGCTGCTGACACAGATCACCCGTTGCATGAGGCGCTGGACGCAGTTAAGGGCCAGCGACTGATAAAAGGGAAATCTTGGATGGCTCAGGCGGAGGATACGATCAGACAGGTGTGCATCTTGGAGAACATTAGGCGAGGAGAGGAGTGGGTCAGAGTGCCAGCGGAGCAGATAGACTTGTGCAGAGTTATAATCACATTGAGCTGGGAGTGCAGGGAGTGGCCAGCAGGGGCCACGGAAGTGGAAATCCAGCAACTAATTCAGGATAATGCTCTTCCGGGTGATGTGATTATCTACATAGATGGTTCGGTGTTGAGAGGTAGTAGAAGTGCCTGTGGATTCTTGGCAAAGGCTTATGGTCGACGTTTGGTGCAGTAGAGCCTGTCATATGATACCACAACATCTAGCTTAAGAATGGAGATGGAGGCAGTCAGTGCAGCTTTCCGCTGGATGGAGAATATGATACACACACACACATCGTGATTGTAACTGACTCAGAAAGCATGCTGAGTGGGGTGAGGACAGGCAAGCTTCGTGCAGAGTGGCTTGCTTCACTTCGGAAGTCACGGGTGGCAAGCATCGTCTGGATATTTTTTCCGGGGCATGCTGGTGTGCTGGGGAATGAACAGGCAGACAGATTGGCTGACTCTGCAAAACTTGGTGGAGTATTGATGCATGATAAGGCAGACGTGGTTGCGACCTTGTGGGAGCATGTGTACACCTCGGAGGAGCAAATGGATCACCATGGTCTGGCAAGAATGCGACAGCGAGGAGTTACGAGGGGATCTGGCCGATGCTCGACGTTTCGAGGAAAGTCGAGACGCACATATAATCAGATTGCTACTGGAACTATTGGTATTGGAACTATTCGCTGGCTTCTGAGGATGGGGACGGAGCGCTTATGGGAATGCTCCGAATGCTGTGATGTCGGTTCCTAAATCAATCAATCAATCAATCAATTAATCAATCAATCTACCTATTCTATATAATGTATCTTTGTCAATAGAGGGGAGAAGGAGGCGGGGGGGGGGGGGTGAGAGAGAGAGAGAGAGAGAGAGAGAGAGAGAGAGAGAGAGAGAGAGAGAGAGAGAGAGAGAGAGAGAGAGAGTCCTTAAGACCTATATCGAGTCACTATTGATGTACGAGCCGACCTCCCTGGGCTAGGTTTTAACGTCTTTCTCCGTAATCCCGTATGTTCCGTGAGTAACATAACCTGCCCAAGAATAGGTAGCGGTTCTCGCCGCGTTGGTAACTTACGAGGGTATGTGAGCTCAGAAATCAGTGGCACACTACTGAGCGTAATCTTGCCTAGTATATCAACAGTAGCTGCAAAATGCTGATATTGAGTGTAACGTCCCGTAAGGGATATTTAAAAAAAACAAAAAAAAAACAACAACAACAACTGATGTACGGACATTAACCATAGGCAATCAGCTGATTAGTGAAAAATTAGGTGGAAGCTGCAGAGATGTGGATTCTAGAAGAATTATGAGGATACCATAGTCATTTATAACGTATATTAAAGATATTTTGGAAGAAGTAAACTTACAAAGCGAACTGGCAATTCGTTTCAGAAGAGAGAAATCACATTCTTAGGGCGCACGAGCATGGGAAAGCTGAATTACGTGGTCATAACGGGAAAGTTAGAGGGGAAGAGAGGCAGAGAACGCCAAGAGAGAAGATGTTAGACAGCTTAGCATTATAGTATGGTTCAAAATCTTATCACAAATGGGAGACAATGCACTAGACAGAAAGATGTAGTTAGGCATGAATACCAGCGTCGCCCGATATGGGCTATGACAAATATCACTGAAAGTAATCCAGATTAACAACAACAAAAAACGTTTAGAAAAAGCCACCCATAAGAAAAGTTTATACGGCGTACATGATTCTGGAATACACACAAGGAACCTGTACCAATACTACGAAGTTCGTGCACTGTACTTCATATCCTATTCAACTTCTTCTTTCACCCGTTATCTCCCATTGGGGAAAGGCACTCAACTTACTCACCCCAAGCCCTTTGGACGTGTTAGTGACTGGCTGGATTTTGCAATTAAGTTTTTCTACGGGATGAGAGACCAACCAACGCCCAACCCTTTTTCGCCGCTCTTACGATCTGTATAGTAGATTCCAGAATTATACTTATTCTGTGCTTCCTTTAAGGGTCCCGTTAACACACACCCGAAGCCTCCTTAGTCGTCTCTTACGACATGCCTGGAAGGTTACAGCGATATCATCTTTGCTTCTTCTTGGGATCCTGGTAATACACGGGTGGTAAAATCAAATCAAATCAAATCAAATCAACTTTATTAGGGTCACAAATTGGGCGCGCAGGCCCGTCTTACATTCGTAAATCTTCTGGTGCGATCTATAAGAGGAGACAGGGGTACATTGTGGAGATATCAGAACCGAACAGTTGTAGACTTCCGGTCCCCAACATGGAGGAAAGGCGGTTGAGCTGTTCAGGTCTCTGGAGTGTTTATGCTTGTGGCTACGGCTTGCTTACGAATTCTCCTAATGTTGGACTGGTAGTGAATGGTTCCGTTGCTCTGCTACTGAGCTGAGTACGAGGAGGGACACTGTGAGCTGTGAATTTCGTGTGTAGTGCTTTTACATCTCTCCGCGGTTGTTTGCAGCGTGAACTGCATGTTCAGAAAAATGGCGACCGGTCGATCGCTGAACTAACAGGGTTGCCGTATGCAGTAATATGTGGCTGCTGGTTTTCTAGTGATTGCCGCTTCCATAGACGATGAACACTATATTTTGTGGTGAACTTTTGTGTTGGCATTCTGGCAGCGGCATTATGCATAGTATACCTGTGCATGCTGTTGGTTTGTCGAGACTCCTGTCTGTTCCACATTTCACATGGGGCAGTGAGGAGTATGTGTGTGATATTTACTGGCACAGGAACGGAGCATAATGGGACGACCCTTTGCCGTGACGTTGGAACCGCGACTAACTAACTAACTAACTAACTAACTAACTAAATAACTAACTATCTAACTGACTGACTGACTGACTGACTGTCTGACTGACTGACTGACTGACTGACTGACTGACTGACTGACTAACTAACTAACTATCTAACAATTGTAGAGATATGAGTATCCAGTGAAGGTGACCCTGTCCAATAATATAATGTCTTTGTCTCATCCACTGTGGCCAAATATTGTTTGTTGCTTATTCTCTAGAACCAGGTCGAAATCGTCTCTTCTCCTAATCCACGATTGCCTGCCAGTACAATTCTGTATCCAGCCTTTAAAGTTGATATTGGATCATTTCAAGAATTATCTTAGAATTGTCGTGTCACGAAAGTAAGTTAGTTCGTTAATCGTCAGATTATCCTGACTGCACATGGAACCATTCATACCATATGTGTTCGGATTCCCTTCCCAGTCTCTCCTTCAGAGTTCAGAGGTTGACAACACCAGTTCCATGGTTGACATCCCCTCCCCCCCCCCCTTCTTTTTTTTTTTTTTTTTTTTTTTTGCACAGTGCTCTAGAACACCAATAGGTGGTGGTGGAAGGGGGGAGGGGGGCGTATTGACCTACCGCAATATGTCGTTGCTTTTAATCTCTTCAACTACCTAGAAAATCAACTTGGGATTGATTGTAACGTCCTGTAAAAGGACATGCAACATTAAATAATCTATACAGGCCAAACATTTCACACGCCAGCAGCAATGTCGCCCATTCAGCTACATTAACCTTTATATCTTACATTTTACAATCGGGCACGCGTGTCCTGAGGTCGCTCAGTTTAGCGGTGTCCATAGATATCGTACTCATCTACCGTCAGATATACTCCACTTTTGTTCAGTATCAACACCCAATCGCAATTCAAACCCGTTAAGCTAACCCAAATCCTCACATAATTAACGATCTCATTTAAAAGCCAGTCTGGTTAAATGTACCATGTTTTTTCAGGACGTATTTAGCCATATTTTGTGGCTAATGTACCGGATGTTACTATTCAACGCGCATTGCTAATAATCTATGGGTAGCTAACGATTGGGAGTTATCAAATACCACGTTTCGTCTTTTTAATCTTTCCTGATGTGTTCGCCTTGAGGTATAGTTGTCGGAGAACAGGCGAAACAATTATACAGTGATCTCATGTCCGTCCGTCCGTCCGTCTGTCCGTCTGTCTGTCTGTCTGTCTGTCTGTCTGTCTGTCTGTCTGTCCGTCCGTCCGTCCGTCCGTCCGTCCGTCCGTCCGTCCGTCCGTCCGTCCGTCCGTCCGTCCGTCTGTCTGTCTGTCTGTCTGTCTGTCTGTCTGTCTGTCTGTCTGTCTGTCTGTCTGTCTTGCCTACCCTAGGGTATACTGATAAAAATTATTGTGTGCAGTCTTGTTTATTTGGTAAAATTAGGAATACCGTCACTTCTTCTTCTGTTACCCGTTGTATCTTACGAAACATGAGTTCTAAATCAACCCATACCAAGCCGTCCTGTATTTTATTGACTCCCGCAGATCCGTCAATGTTCTCCCGCTATTAATTTACTCTGTCTACAATTGTCTTCTCCGTGTGCTTTTAGGTTTCCCACAATTATATTCGTGTCTTCCTGACCAGGGAGTGTCTATAGTCTGTCCAGAAATGAATGCCTTCATTCACGATCAATTATTTTGAAAACTGTCTGTTGCATCGTTATGAAATTTTTCCTGCCGTCTTATATTTACCCCCACCCAAGGAGTATGTCTTTGACAGGTCCAAAAGCAACTTAAATCATGGAAAGCGGCGACATTTCTTTGATGTTTTGGTGAAAAACTAGTGATTTCTCGCTAACGAACTTGTTTTACATAATGCCCCGCCAGTTCGGATGACGACACAAGGCGTATCCAGATTCGTATGTGAGTAGGTGTAATGTCTAATCTGCTGAGACGGAACATGATTACCTGTTTTGGACGAGGAATATAGCTGTGAATGTCTCTGTAGTGGGCTTCCTTCTTAACGGTCAAGATGTTGGTCCTCTTTTCATTGAAGTTTATAGAATGATTTGCACGTTCATGTGTTGTACCCTCATTTGACAACGTGTTTCTTCTCACGTTTCTTGTTATGCCACAATATGTCAGTTCCCACCGCAATATTACTCTTCGGTTGGTATTCAATGCGTCTAGCGCTTTGTTTTTTCAATGCCAGTTGTTTGTAATCGTTGAGGGCTTACGGAATTGAAAATTCATCATTGTGGAATACAAACTGTTGCTATTGGCAAGTTGTATTGTTTGTGCCTATGCTGTCATGTTAAGGGCCTGTAATTCATCTTCTGAATAGTTGGAGCAAAAGTATCCCAGTAGGTCTGCATGTGGATTAATGTCTGCGATCTGCCCAGACCTTAATCTGTGTCGCACGTTTCCAGTCGGTTCATGACTGCTCTCGGTTGCATAAAATTCAATCCATCCTTTCTCCAATAATCATTTTCCTCTAGCAACACATGGTCCTCACATTTTCCCACTAACTTTTATCAATAATATAATAGCGCGGACTGGGTTAGTATTTTGACGTCAGGCAATTTGAATATAGTATTGTCAGCTGCCATCTGTCCTTTAATTTTAGCCCACACGGTCTATATGGTTAAAATGAGAATTGGACGGTGGAAGTCTCAAGCACCCATGACGATGCTCTTCTGTCACCTTTTCGATTTGATATTTCGTGCTTTTTGGTGTCTGTTTTACAAGGGACAACAATTCTAGCTTGAAATACGTTTCTGGAAATAGTATGTTTTCCATTCAGAGCCATATCTTTATTGCTCCCTTTGTGCTCGATGCTGTAGGTATTTTGTCTTCTTGGAAAACAACATTGTGATATCATGCATTGTCTATAATTGGACACGGCGGTCTATCTAGGGATGGAAACACCATATTCTCGAGCCAATCTCTAAATAATTACCATTCATCTTATTATGATAATCTCTATTGTCTGTATGCTTTGATACAAACACGAGTCCAGCATTCTATAGTAAGCCATTATGAGTACTACCAGCATGGACTATGACCAAATGCTGTCCTATACTACTGGGCACATATTGCTTTATCTTTCCATCCACTGATTGCCATTCCGTCTCACATGTGTGGTGCGCATTGATCCAGGCTTCATACAAATACTCTATGTCATATTTTTTTGTGTGGCATATTTCCCGTAGGTATTTGCTTCTCATGGCTCCTAAATGCAGTTGCTCGCAAATGATATTTCTACCTGAACTGTACTTTCTAAACGTAAAGCCTAATGTCCTTATAATTTTCTACAGAGTTGTCTTGGATAACTCTATGTCATTGTTCTTTCTCAGCCAAACCCTACGTTTTCTTACAGTCACTGTTTCTTTGGTATCCAGCATTTTAATAATAGCTCGCCTTATGACATCCTTGTCAAAGATGTCTACAATTTCCTTTCTACCTACCGTTTGCTTATTGCGTGATGGTTTCATTCCAGATTCCAGCACCAATCGACGAAATTTGTACTGACTACGCTTGATTTAAAAGCGAGCGGACAGTGAGTATTCTACATACTGAGTATTCTACATACTGAGTATTCTAAATACAGTGCGTGTACTACGTAGCGAGTATTAATTTTCAATCTTTTTGGCAGTAATTATCTGTTTATTTTAAATTAGACACTTCTAAGTGTAAGTAAATTATGACGTAATTGAGGGAATCATTTTCTTCGGACCAGTACGGCACAAGTTGTACTCAGCGTCGTAAAACGTTTCGTAGCCTCATAAACATTAGTACTAGGCAATATTCTGAATTCTCTCGAAATTGCTGGAGAAAGAAAGACGGCGAGGAAGTGTCACGAGATAAGTTCAAATCAGCTGTTTTCGTACGAGGATTATCCATAGTACGGGAGTACGTCATTAGGGAGATCCCCCGTTATTAATAACTCTGGAGAAGCCGGTTGATTTGCATAACTTAGAAGGTTCGAGAATTGGAAGTTTCGAGACCGAAAGGTCGAAACGGACACTAGTTTTATCTCGGGAGTAAACTACACTTGGTCACTAGTCAGGAGAAAAATGTGATTCTCACTTAGAGTGAGTAAGACATGCAACATGACTTTCCCGGGCTTAGAGGGTTTACTTCGCAGCCGGAACAAGCCATCTTGTGATCACTTCGACTCGAGGTCTTGATCAGAGCACAGCTCTAGAATTCGGCCAATATTGTCCATCATGCTGCTAGGGAGCTACAGACAGTAATGAAGACTGAATTGGTGGCAGTTCATAGGTTCAGGTAATACCTCTTTACATACTTATATTGTGTAATACAGCGTAGCATCGCGTTTGAAAGATATCTCATTAGTTATGCGAATACGTAATGAGTTGGCGATCGATAATTGACAGTTGCGTAGCTGTCACGCACTGGTGTTTACATTTTGCATTTTCCGTTCGCGAAATGTGTAACAGATTCGTTTACACAGTTGATGACTTGAAAGTCCATTAGTATGGCAAACTGCAGAGTAGCTACAAATCTATTACAAGTTGTAAGATCTTGTATTTATTAGTGAAGTTACAATTGTGGTAAAGTAGTATTATTACCTGTTAAATCCAAGCCAGCTTAGTTCAGTATTTACTGTTACTGTGCTTAGTAAGTCTGTGGTTAGGCTGTAGGAGGAATTCAGACAGTGCCTTGGCAAGAGCAAGTGTGATTCGTCCATCAGATAGAGAATGCACGTAGTTCTAAGGAGCTAGGATTTGATGCAGCTATTTTGTGATTGATAAATAGTGATCGTGTCATTCCTAGGAAGTGTTTCCTTGCTGTAATTAGGCCATTGTGCTATGATGTTATATATATATATATATATATATATATATATATATATATATATATATATATATATATATATATATATATATATATAGTTCTTTGTGGCATATATATATATTGTAATGAAGTGCGTTAAATAACTGAGTGACTTGTCGACGTCCGATGCGGTCCAACGCGAGATACCTGTGCGCTATCGTCGCGTTTGTTGGGAAACCGGTCGAGGGTCTACTCTCCACTGCCCTATACCTTTTTTTTTTCTTGATGATCATGAGTACGTGAGTGCTGGTGTGATTGATGGAAGAGAAGGTGTATGGCTGTTGAGTGAGACTCGGAGATGTGAGGGATATGGGATGCAAGGCAATTATAATATGTATATAACTGGCACACCAGGCCAGTTGTGATGTTCGGTCACCACCAAAGGCTAATCCGCTTGGGGGACCTGAACAGGTAAGGATCCTTTGAACATGTAGGGCGCTAATCATGTTTAGACACAGAACTTCTCGTCTCCAGGACAGAGGTGGATTAAGAAGGTTTTCGCTATTATGTGGGAAGGCATCCACTGGCGAAATGATTGTTATTATAGTAATTAAGTTTATTGTTTAGTAATTGCTTTGCTGTTAATTACTTGAGAACAATATGTCAATGTCCTATGATGGGGAGTGGTCTAGGGAGCAGCTCTTCCCGAGGTTTAGTTCTCTATTAAGTGTAAATAGAAACCGTACAGTTCTTCATACAACCACTGAAGACAAGAGTAAGGTAAGAGTGTGAGACTACAGTAACGTCAGACTCGAACTTTTCGGAACCTAATCCTTCCGACGGGCTGATTCAGGTGCCATTCTACATCGGATGTCTATACATGCTTCCACTATATTTATAGGGATGATTCCCTGTGTAAGTATATATTACATAGTACGGCTGAAGGTGACTGTTTTAGTGGGTGATAGCATGTGGATCCGAGTTGGTACCGAATGCGCTCACCGCCTACTCTTTCCTTTCAGGTGTTGCCTGTTGTAGAAGACCTAGAATGCAGCTATAGAAGACCTACAGTGCTGTTGTATGAGGTCTGCAGTGATATGAGAACTAGCCTGTGTGGATCAGAAATTCTACACTGTACCGCTGTGGTACACGAATTCAAACATGATCTTATGTGGTTGATCAATACGTCAAAGAAGGTTTGGTAATGAAGGCTACAATTAACTTGTATTGTATATAACTTCCACGCTCAAGCTGAACTTCCATGGAAGATGTTGTGTATTTGCTTGATCCAGAGGACAACCCCGGCTGGGGAAACGTCATAGCTCTTGGAGCATTTCAGCTTGAACATCAGTGTTGAATACCAACGAAACTTCTACGAGATACCACTTGAAAGATTTATGATTTCACAGTGATACGTCTTCAACCAAGCGTATAGACACTCCTCATGTTATCACATACCAGTGTTCCGAACCAGACTCAGATGGAGTTCAGTTAATCCTGAGTTCCAGCCATATCTGCAGTTGGTTGTCTATCAGACAGTCTAAGTCCACACGAGACACCTAGAAGACTGTGTTATGTGTATCCTGAGGGATTTTCTTATCATCATGGTGTGGAAATCCTACGGCACCCAACGAGGGGCGAAGCATCACTTGACCATAATTAATGGTCGTTACCAGACTTTATTTTCAGCTATTGTTCAGGTGCATCAAGAGATACCTCATGGCCGAGAATCTCCCATCCAGACTGTGAAGAGAGACAACAGATACGGACACTTCTCGCAGTTGTAGTGATGTGTTCTTAGTCCAGTCATCGGAGTCCTGGTGGCTAAATCCCAGCGTTGAACCACCGGTTGCTTGCGGCAGAATAGTCCACAAGTGTTCCAGACAGCAGTGCTGGGAAAGGGCCGGGTGAGTCTTCTGGACCGACTCGACGGAAACACTCGCAATTCTTCTGCTGTATCTAATGATGACCCCGGAATCATCTCTGACTCTACCTCTAACTTTCTTTCTATATTGTATATAGATCATTTCCTATCAGGACGTTCCTTTCCGACCTGTGTCTCTAGTTTACATTAAATTGTTGAATTGTTGACATGTCTTCTATACAGTTATTAGGTGTGAACTTGGACGAGGCCTGAGAGTAAAGTTCCAAGGTAGAGGGTAGAGGTTTAGGATCTGGGAGAGGTTTGTAGACGCATGACACTTGTCACCTTGCAGAGGAGGTCAATAATAGTAGTATCAGTGTATCTACTTGTCCAACCCCTGAGGTTAGTATACTCATGAGTGACTGGGATATCTCGGGGGCTTGTGTTCATTCACAACAACCGAGGCCATCTTGTTACAGGAAGTAAACTCACCACCTCATCGCATATCATGGCCTAGAACATGTGAAATTCTAACATTTCAAATTACTGCGACATTGTCTGCAGCGTAGCCCTCTTTTGTTGCTGTAGAACAATGTGTTTTATTCTTGACTTTTCTGTTATCACATTCCCCTGGACTGTCCGCAGTGAAATTACTCGTAAATATTCAAAGTGGCTCACTGTTTGTGATTTTTCTCCTTTGATACATTTTTCTTTTGACAATTTTTTAAAATATTTACATCGCCGGAGTCCACAGTGGACTGATACCTGCGTTTGGTCAACTTTTCCTATTACAAGTGTCTCCCGCCATCAAAAACACCCACTTCGACTTCTGATGTACTTTTAATTGACGTCTCCAAATCAAGGACGAGAAGTCAACGTTTAAATCCAACTGAGCTGTTACGAGAGAGAACCCACTCCCGTGCCATCAGAGAACTGGAAGTTTAAGAACAAACGCTTCTAATTTGTCGGCAGGCGACTTCTCTGTTGAAATGTATATTTTATCTGTGTTTTCATCCATTTTGGTTTTATTGCATTGAGATATGCATCTTTATTTTGTTGGCAACTGGTTATCTCATCACTAAATCCTGACCATTAATTTATAATTACTTGAGTTCCCTGTGCTATATATTGTAGGTTTCGCTTCGCTTGTGGCAAACATTTTACTCCAGCGAAATACCACGCATCAGTTCTTGAAGTAATTTGGCTCTCTCCGTTCTCCGTTACTTCGTCAGAATAAAATATTAGACTACTTATTATAGAAGGGTAGAGAGTGCCGAGTGGTCTCATGAATTATGTCGGATGCTTATAGTATACTGTGTAAGAGCGGAAGAGAATGAGACACATTGATGCATATTGAAAGTTCAAACAATTTGACAACAAGTCATAATATAACCAAATCAATCAATCATTCATGTGCCATGCCGGAAAGCGAAAACCAACAAACAACATAAAAGTAGCAGACGACAGAGAGGACTGAAGAGTCATGGTCTCAAATGTCCGCTACAGACCTTGCTTCAAACACACACGTGCGCGCCCATGAATGCATGCACGCATGTACATATATGCAAGCACGCATGCACGCAAGCACACATACATACACGGATGCATGCATACATAAATACATACATAAATACGCAATACATAATACATGCATACAGACAGGCACAGACACACACACACACACACACACACACACACACACACACCTACCTACATATCTATCTGCCTGCCTGCCACCCTCCCTCCTTCCTTACCTACCCACCCATCCAACCACCCATCCATACACACATATAGTTGTTCGTTTCACTGTCTAAAATAACCTCAGCGTACGTGTCTGCTCCACGAAGCAGCAAGTGCAACACTATCTATCATACAATATATCGTTAGCATTGTGTGGTTACGAAGATACGTAAGAATTGTCAGGAATGCTCAATATCGAGCAGAAAGGAGATACATTATTATGTATAAGAAGAAGAAAAAGACCCGGAGAGAATGACGGCAGCATTGAGGAACAACAACAAAAATGTGAGATGTATTTCGTCTCCTGCAGACATGCTGGTATATACCCACAAATACTCTCATTACCTCCCGCCAAAACATGATCCCACGTGGGACTAGCAACCATTGCAATGACGTCACCGCTCCAGCTTTCCATTAAATATTGATTTATATTTATTATACCTCCTGGTGATATTTCCCTTTGCCATTTGTGCTGAGGATGTGAAGATCTTTTGTGGTAAATTTATTTAGGTTGTGTTGCAGCGCACCAGCAGCACGTGACGCCCGCTTGAATTGGCGGGTAATCTGGCAAGCACTTTACAAATCTGGGTGAGCTAGGCTATCAGAGAATCTCGTTAGAGTGCTGTAAGATGTTGTTTTATGGACCACAGGGGGCTGCTGCGGTAAGACTTCTATCGGACTAACAATTGTTGACTCTTATTACGTTACGTGCCGCGATAAATGGCTAGGTGCGAACCAGGTTCATTTGATGAGTATAGATATAACGACAACCTTGTCTGGCCTGGGACCATGGGTTTACATCTGCATCCAGAAGGATGTCTTGGATATATCCGGGCTCCTGAGTGGACCCAGCCTAAATATCTGTACACGGAAATGACTTTTGGAGTAAACGCGGCCGGCGTGATATTGACTACATCACCCACTGAATGTCAACCACCATCATCATCATATAATAATAAGGATAACAACGATTTGCCCAATGCGCCCTAAGACGTGTAAATAGCTGATTTAATTACATTATGGGTTGATTCTTACCTGAATCCTAGATCAGTTTTAACAGCCAGCCTCGATAGAGATTCGAATACATCACCACTGGACCGCCTGGCAATCGTGATAGCCACTACAGTACCACTGTCCTTTCCCCTGCGCCATGTGAATGATGTCAATGTTTGACTAGAGATGGACATAAATTCAAGTAGAAAGAGAGGTTTGACACAACCTAGAGGCAAATATGTCCTGAAAGCAAACAAATAAATAATATAGCTCTTGGACTGTAATAAAAGACCAAGCTATCATCAGAATAGGCGAGCAGGATCTGGAGACAGTCATTGTCGCATCTCATCTTGTTCCTCTTGTACCTTGCGATGTCGAGGTGAAACATAAACAGTGGGAGAGTGCTCGTTTATGGATTCATATATCGAGATTCCCATGGACTCAGATTCATATATCGAGAATCCCATGGACTCAGATTCATATATCGAGATTCCCATGGACTCAGATTCATATATCGAGATTCCCATGGACTCGGATTCATATATCGAGATTCCCATGGACTCGGATTCATATATCGAGATTCCCATGGACTATGTTATTCAATCTATCCATCGTTTACATGGTCGGCCTCTTATTCTGGTCTTATTTGGTCTGTACATCATTGCCTCTTATGGTATACTGTTAGTTGGTAGCCTAGTTATGTGGCCAAACCAATTGGAGATAGTGATGCATTTGAAATATTATAGGGTCTATTAGATATGGGAATAATAGATGACGAAAGTATAAACAAAGAACACAAAGCAGAAACA
This sequence comes from Cepaea hortensis, assembly GCA_963921405.1. NCBI lineage: Eukaryota > Metazoa > Mollusca > Gastropoda > Stylommatophora > Helicidae > Cepaea > Cepaea hortensis. The sequence goes on along the minus strand of OY992882.1, from coordinate 84,664,300 downwards.
TCATCAGCAATTCTAGAAGTTTGAAACCAATATGGAGAGACAAAACCATGTCATTAAACATTTAGATAGATTGTTGTAAAAATGTGCTATCTCATATAACTTTGCAAGAAGACGACACCGTTGCATGTGTGGGTAAACAACATTAAGAGACGGTAGACGCCTACGTGTGGATATAAAGCGAACATGATGCATGTATATGAAGATCCAGCCCACTTGTGAATATGAAACCTGAAAATGAATCTACAGTCTGCATGTGAATATGAAACATATAATTGAATAGGCAGTCTGCGTGTGAATATGAAACTTGTAAATTAGAATACAGTGTGCATGTGAATATATGAAAATGAAGGCCGCATGTGATTATGAAGCCCACACATGGATATAGATATAAGAAGGCTAGCTGGTGCCGAGCTTTCGCAACCGACCGAACAAAAACACAAAATATGATGAAAAATCACAACAGACGGGGAAAAAAACAACACAACTTATGATGGAAAAGCACAACAGATCAAAAATCAAAAAAAATCAAACACAAAATATGACCGAAAAGCGCAACCTATAGAATAACATAAAATGTGAAGTAGTAGCACAGCAGATACAAACACACACAGAGAGACACGAGAGCGTTTCAATCGAAGTCATCATCGACGGAACAACAAAACCAAGAAAACGAAACCAAGATAAATATCTAAGAACCATCGACACATAATTATATTTGCCTTAATAGTGTCAAATCCAGGACCCTGACATACTTAACTGATTCAGTGTCAAACAAAGAGTAGATGTGGACCAGACACGGCACACAATCAAATGAACAAGTATTATAACGTCAAGTTTCCGTTTAATGACCATTGAAATTGTGGGAGATGCCACGAAAAAAATAAAAATAAAAAAGAAACACACACACAAATAACACGATAGCTATAGTCTGGCGATATATCGTCCTTCTGACTAAATGGGTGGGGGGGGGGTCTTATTTAGCGATATAGTATCCCTCGGCACTGATCACTTAAGGCGTATTGGGCATATGGTGCTACATGTACAGGTTTATAGAGCAAGCGGCGCAGTATGGATGATGTGAACAGTATCACGGTGGCGCCTTCACTTCCCAAGTCATTTGGTGGCCCCTCGATTAGGTTGTGTCGATCAAAGAGTCCAGGTTTAACGTGGCTAGCTAGTATTGAAGACACCAGAGTAATAACCGAGTCTGCTTCTTAAGCTGTAATATGTAATGATCCAGAAGGACAGACCTGATTGTTGGAAATCAAACGTAGACACTTCTTTCTTCAAGGACTATCATGGACATATGGTCCGGCTCATGACGATGTGTGATGGAACGAGCAAGCAGATCTGTGTTCTTCCGAACACGTCAGTATAGTAGTTACTAGAACAGTCACAGTGGCTAGGCGCGACTTCATGAAGACTATCGATGAACGAAACGGAGTCAGTGGCATAAGGAGTAGTGATACGCCGTTTCACAATTCCCCGAGCTAGTGAGCTGACGGTTCGATACCAACCGCGATTAGTTTGGAAGCAGACCTCTTTGTGTTGATTTCAATGGTACGAGACGTCGGCGGTTCAAAAAGCAATAGCAGATTACTGAACTAAAATTGAAAATCACAAACAGCCAATAAATGCTGGGGTTGAAAGCAACGTCTTGTAAAGGACATTATATCTATGAATGACAGTTAGTTTAAGGCACATTAATAGCTGAAATAGTCTATTTAAGGATTCTTGATTTTGGATCTCGGTTTTGTTTTCATATATAAGAAGAGATATATGGAGTATTTATGACTAGCATGTTACCAGAACAATCAGCATCGACACCTTGCGACGTTTGATGTCGGAGACTGGGCATCTATGGTGTAGCCCGTAGAGGTATGATATATATTCTTCATTAACCATTAACACGAAGAGCAGCAAATGGAACTTAACATAGTGTTTATAACAAGTGCTAATTGCCAGACTACTGTTCTGCCTTTTTCTCAGCTCGCTGTCCACCAATATCCTTCGAATAGCCAGGCCAGTAGAATTGTGCCAAAATTCTTTGTGTAGTTCTGGCTATCCCCATGTGACCTGCAAATGGGGAGTCATGTGCAAGTTTAAACGCCTCGCTGCGATATTGACTCAGTAGCACTGTTTGAAAAAGTAGTGTTGACCTCTGTCTGTATTGTCTGGTAAGTATGTTATTATCTAACATAAATTCTTATTTACCATGTTTCGCTTGTTTGGCTGGTTTGTGTATGTTCTTAAAACATGTTTGTAGTGTGGGGTCTTGTTTTTGTTCTGTGGCTAAGTCTTTCGTCAGTAACAATGGGACATGTGTATTGTCCGTCTCCGTATGGTGTTACGTGGTGTGCCTATTTTCTTCTTCTTTTGTCTTTCGAACCTGGGCTCTCGTGGGTGCATTGGCTGGTATATTTTTAATTTCCCATTTGATTGCTTCTTTATGGGTACAATCTCTCACATTTGGAATGTTTCCAATCATCAGACCAGCACATGGGTTAGGTAAAACTGCTGCTCGTACTCTACCTTCAAAGTTGTGGGATTTCATTGTGACCCATGCAATCTTGTACCTTTCTAGGGTACCGCCAAAAGTTCTGCACGTGATACTCTTGCCTGTATAGTCATTCGTGTTTACTTGCTATTGGTCTACCCCTATAAGGAATGCTCCCGTGTCCCTGACACAAGTTGTTGCCGATCCATTAACCCATGCTTGATGGACTTTCAGGGTACCATTCTGGATGTTAACTGCGTTGGCTTCCTGTATTGGTATATTATGGCCACATGCTAGGTTACCGTCTTCATGGAATTGTTTGCAAACGTCACACGGTCTGTCCTTGGAGAATGTCTCTAATATGGCGGCGTTAGTGTCTTCAAATTCATCTGTTTCACTATTGGTAAATATGTATGCTGTGTTGGCTTCTTTCCATGTTTGTCTCATTTTACACACTTTTGAAACATGCCCATAAGAATTACAGACAAAACTTTTAACACTATTCCTGTAGGAAGTGTACTTACTGACCTTCTTTGATGTTAAGTTCTTGAGATATGTGTCGTAACTGGGATTCTTATCACACATTTCCAGAGAACCACGGTGCAGTATACATTGTGGGCATTGCATTAAGTAACTTTTTCTAGGTCCATCTGGTTCTCTGTGTGGGTTGCCTCTCATGTGGTATGGTCCTCTATCTCTGTACTGCTGACCATATTGTGAGAATCTGTTAGGTCTACTGTAGTATTTTTGATTGGGCATTCTCGCACTAGCACCTATCACTAACACATGTTGAGCTCCTTCAGCAATAATCTCTCTATGTGCATTATAATATGCCTCACCTTTGGCTTCCATTTCTGGGACTGACGTGCACTTGTTTTCCACAAGAAATGTAGACATTGTATCCGGTACTGAAGAAAGTAATTTGTCTCTCAGCATGCAATCACGGAGTTTATTAAAATCAGAACCGACATCGGCTGACCGGAGTCACTTGTCAAAAGGGGAAGTTGTTTCTGATACATAGTCCAAGAAAGTCTGGTTTACCTTAGATGCCAGAGTTTTAAATTTCGTTCGTAAAGAAAAATGTGACAATACTCTATCTCTAATATAGGTGTAGTTGGTTTGCATGCTTTCCGGAATGACATCTACGACCTTCAAATGTTCAAGAGCCAAATGACGGTGAAACCATATGGGCCACTCTTCCGTTGGTACTTTGTAATATTTCATTAGTACTTCAAAATTAGTTATCCATGCTGAAATAGAATCGCCTTGTGTAAAATTTCTGAAAAGACCCTGGTACCGTTTGATGGGGTCCACCTATTTCGCTTGTAACTTTGCTTGAGCTATTTCGGTTTCCTTGTCTTTCTCAAGAGTCTTGACCTTTAAGTTCTCTTCTATCTCTTTGTCCTTCATTACTAACTCGGCTTCCAGTTTATCTTTCTCAAATGCAATCCTCTCCCTTTCTGCTATCGGTTTTTCCATTTCTATCGTAAGCTCTGTGTCTTTGATTTCTTTCTCTGCTGCTAGTTTTTCTTTTTCTAAATCTGCCTGTAATTCTGTAGCTTCTTTTTCACGAGCTGCTTGGAATTCTCTAGCCTCTTTTTCACGAGTTGCTTGTAATTCTCTGGCTTTTTTGGTCTCCTCTTTGTTCTCTTTGCTGTGCCTGGAACACTTTAAATTCTTGTTTGGCCCATGCCATAAGTTCGTGGCCAGACAAGCCGCCCTTTTCTCCCATAGCTATAAAATCTTGTAACGACGCCATGGTGAATTACTATGCTGTAAAATTAACTGCTGAAAAGCAATATGTATGTCTGTGATGATAGATCGTGTGGATGTTTAAATGTTAGAGTGTTAATGATGTGTAGACTGACAGAGTAGAATGACAATCTGACTTACCAATGTTATAAAGTGGTGTTCCAGACCGAAGATGAACTAAGTCCGAAGATGAAGATAATACTCCGCCTTATTATAATAATGTTCTGTCCGTGACAATGTGTTGTTACCGTATGTAAAAAATTCACACCACAGGACACACGAAAACTCCTAACAGAGATATAAACTAAATTCAACGTAGACGAGCATATTTATTTACATGAAAAGAAACACTGATGACGTATAGTAACAATAGATAAAGACTATTACCAAACGATACAGGTTCTAGACAGCAGTGAGGTCGCCACAATAATATATTAGTAACGATCTGGCCGCTGTTAGCACCGAACGTACTTTTGTGCCGGAAAAATATATTTATCAGGCACAAACGTAGCCCTTCCAACCGCCTGCACACTTACGACACAGACAAACAGGCCATGGCGAGAGGTTCCGAATAAACTGCTTCTAATCCACCGAACAAAACGCACATAAATACCAATAAACAATGTGACTTTCCCGATCTTCTAGTCCGGTGTAGAATGCTGATCCGGTGTGTGGTCTCTCCTGACTTCAGAAAACGCTGATAATGACGGTATGTGTCGTAACAAAATTTTGGTAATTTTCTTTAAAGAACAATTGGTGTCCCAGAAACCCGCATCCAGTTGCACACATACACTACTTCTTGAATATAAATAAATGTTCCTTGAGACAACAATCTGTGACATCTTCTTAGCGTTGATAATAACTGTCTATAATATAACATTTTGAATGATCTGCGGTCCATTTCCCTATATTGGGCGCTTCTTAATGGGCCGTCTCCGCAGTCATGGTCGCTCCGTTTTCCTCCTGAATATTTCAGTGTGTTTGGTCCTTTAATTTTCTATCTTGACCATTTTCGTTAGTGACTGATATACATAGTTCTATATAATCCAATCGTATTGACATATGACAGATGAAAGTCTTACATTGTGTACTACTAATGAAACTGACACTTGACACCGACTAGCACAAAACACTACGTGGTCACGGACTGTTGTGACATTCTAATTGCCAATTGATGTAGGCGGCGTCTCCATTATTTAATAGCAAACACTAGTATTGATGATGGCTTCTCCAAAGTGACTTTATGGTCCGGAGCTCCTGTTCCAAGAGCCTCCCATATCTGCCAGAATACTGTTCTGCCTTTTTTCCAGCTCGCTGTCCACCAATCAGTCCGGCAGTGTAATAGGAGCAACTTCAATAAACATCAAATGACTTGAGGAAGGCTGGCATTTCTTGTCATTCAACTTTTATTTGCATGGAATGTCACGTCAGGAAAAAAAAAGTCACCGTTCCCATGTTGATGGGAGGGCCGGTGCCATGTTAATAAGCATACACATAATATCAACATTCACTGGCGTGTCCAAATATATACACGTTTAATTATCAGAATGTCAAGATAATTTTCCAAGCGCCTATCGTTATCTCGATTGCATCCTTGCCGATCGTCATTAAAAAAAAAAAAAAAAACTACTTACGAAGAAACTATGTCTGTTGACAACTTGCTATCGCTGAGCCATTCTCTCGAATTTTGGTCTAAATATCCATGGCCGACTTTCCGTCCTGACTCCAGAGTGTGCCTTATTTACGTATCTTACACAAATGGTTATTTACTTCTTCAGTTTACCTCTTCTGAAGGAACATACGATAATAATTCACCTCTGTCAATTTTATGCCGCCTTGGTTCCATCATCCCCCAGACCTAACTGTCTGTTCATGACGTATTACACAGTGACGTTTTTCACACAGTGATGTCACTTAGCGACCTTTGCCGTCTGCTGCTTCGAGATTAACCCTTCGGGTTCTTTTTCACTTTAAATTCTGTGTCTCATTCTGAAGTGCTACATGGCACTAATTCTGATACATAAAGAAACAAGGTAAACACATATTTTTAACATGGTGACCATTTCCTTCTTCTTAACATAAGAGAAATAGTAAGTCGCTACATACAGGTGAAAGAGATGCCAACCACAAATATTATCATATGCAGCACTGCTGTTGTTGATGTCTTGGCAAGTTTACGTTCAGTAGTTTCTCGCTGCTTTCTGATCGACCGGTTCCCATACTAACACATCAAGACCCAGCGCGACACGGTCTGCAGCCAAATCGGTCTCAGTTGTTTTTCGAACGCAATTAAGCGGGCTCACGAATCGCGTCCGCAAGTTCTTAGCCACGGAGACCGGCTTGTCGTATATCTCCTTCTTCTTCTTCTTCTTCTTCTTCTTCAGCGTCCCGATTCTCCATTCGTCGTATATAGGAGTATAAAGTAATGTGGCCACTTCAAGCGTCACAAATACAGCAGTAAGGAATACGACCCTATATGTATTGGTGGCGGGGTTACATGTTAGATGCATATCCTTTACATGACCCCAGCGCTTAAAAGCTGTTTGTGATTTCTTGGCAAGTTTACGTTCAGTAGTTTACCACTGCTTTATGAACGAACGGCACACATGCCATTATATGAAAATGCTTGGTCATACAGCTACAGGAATCAAGAATAGTGACAATGTGGTATCATCCCAAGTAAGTGACACATGCTTTAACAGATGTTGACTCCGAGTGGCTAAGAACGCCGGGTTCTACTTCGGGAGACCCGGGTTCGAATCCTCGGTAAGGTGATAGTTTTTTTTCTTTCAAGAGCAAAAAGAAAATCCTAACCTGCACAATTCGCGGCCACTGCAGAAACCAGGCGGTCTTAATTCCCCAGGGTCCAGACGACCCCCTTCCCATGTAAGAGGCTAATGAAATTAGAACATTAAACACAACTTTAAGAGACACACATTATTCTTAAGTCGTGTGATGAGAAAAGAACTTTGGAGAACATCGTTTAACCTGGAAAGATCAGTGGGAAAAGCAGACCAATAACAACGATGCTGGATGGACTGCAGAATACAAAGAACTACGAACTGAAGAGACATGGACGATTACGCTTGTCGGCTAGGCACAGGTTGCTAATGATGTCCAGCTACGAGGAATATCTACTGACTTTCACATGAACTCGTCCACGTATGTAGTCCAGAATTCTTGTTTTAACAACTGACGTCACTTACTTGTTTTTAGAATGAAACTTATCGATTTGTAGCTGCGGTTGAAATATTGTTCCAGCGGCTTGCATGTTGACCTAACTGTTCTGCTTCAATCTCGCTTTCTTCTTCCGTATTGTGAAATTTACTGGCTTGTTTTTCCGATCGCCAGAAACAGCAGGAATATGTAAATCAGGGACTCCATTATAAGATTAATTTGTCTATATGGCTTGGGTGCTTTAAATTTCGCGCTCTCTGCATTTTCTGTCTGTCTGACTGTCCTATTGTCTGAGTGTAAATGTGTAAGTTATAAATGACGTAGGTATGTATGCATGCCTGTTGTATGTATTTATGCATGCATGTGTATGTGTGTCTACCTGCCTGCTTGTCTCATAACGTGATAATATGCATTGTTTATGTTCACAGCTTTAATTTGACAATGTCCCCCCCCCCCCCCCCCCTGTGAATGTAACATGCAGGCAATAGATAATTGATGTACGGAAGATGTGTGACTGGACGGGCCGAATGTAAGACAGGCCTGCGTGCCCAATTTGTGACCTTTTCAAAATAAAGTTCGTTCGGTCGGTCGATCGGGCGGGCGGTCGGTCCGTCCGTCCATCCGTCCGTCCGTCCGTCTGTCAGTCTGTATGTCTGCCTGCCGGCCTACCTACCTAATTTCCTACCTGCTTTTCTACCTGCTTTCCAACCAATCGAACCAACTACCTACCTACCTACCTACCTACCTACCTACCTACCTGTCTGCCGACATGACTGTTTGCCTGCCTGCCTTCTCGCCTGTCTGTCTCTCAGTCTGATTGTTTGTGTCTACTGCCTGTCTACATCGGTTTACATGTCTCTGTGTTGATGCATGCGCTTTGTGTGTGTGTGTGTGTGTGTGTGTGTGTGTGTGTGTGTGTGTGTGTGTGTGTGTGTGTGTGAGACACATACTACCAATCTATATATAACTTACTGATTTAAACTAAAGTATAAGATATCAAGTAAATGACGCCTGCTCAACTTTATATCTGATATGTCTTTGAATGTATTCTACTTTCAGTTGTTTCCTTCCTCTTAAGAAGTAATTCAATACTTGCTTCTAACATAAATATGTGCGTGAGTGGGAGTATGTGGCTTTTTCCAGCTATTGAGTGCAAATTGTGTTAAGTAATCTGCTTAATTTTTCAAGTAAACTGGAGACAAATACACTCATATATCAACATTTTAAAATGAAAATAAGAAAAAGTTTTTGTGATTAATCTATTTAATAATGCAAAATGTAGCAATTACTTATTTAACATTTTAATAATGCATTTGGTAACTGAAACGAAGAGCAGATTGTAAGATCAAACATAATAATAATAATAATAATAATAATAATATTAATAATAATAATAGTAGTAGTAGTAGTAGTAGTAGTAGTAGTAGTAGTAGTAGTAGTAGTAGTAGTACTAGTAGCAGTAGTAGTAGTAGTAGTAGTAGTAGTAGTAGTAGTAGTAGTAGTAGTAGTAGTAGTAGTAGTAGTAGTAGTAGTAGTAGTGGTGGTGATGATGATGATGATGATGATGATGATGATGATGATGATGATGATGATGATAAAATAATAATAATAATAATAATAATAATAATAATAATAATAATAATAAAGTCTCATGTCTACTGGTGTAGGCGTTAATGTCCCTCCACAGATCTTGACCTGTGACGGTCAGGATCGTTTCTAGTGGTGATAATATTTCATACGACCATCACAGTCGATGCAAAACCATTTCTCTCTGTCTGTTCCTGCCTCTCAGACCTGATCTTTCCAATCGTCACTATGCTTTCTGTGTCTCTCATCACATGACAATACCAAAGAGCACTGTTTCTTTCATTCTTACATATTTATATAATGTTATACTTTCACCAGCCTCTTCCAGGCACTCGATTTTAGTTACCTTGGCAGTCCAAGGTATTCGTAGCACTTGTTAACAAAATTTAGGATGGGACAGCTTGTTACATTTTTATATCATTCTGTCTGCCATGTCTTAATCTTAACATGCGCGAGCGTATACACACGTCCACACTTACACACACACTTCACACACACACACACACACACACACACATACACACGCACACGCACGCACGCATGCACACACACACACACGTATATATATATATATATATATATATATATATATATATATATATATATATATATATATATATATAATCTCCTTCTTCAGCGTTCCGAGCCATTGAGGTTCTTTGCTGCGGATACAACCCGCCTCCATTCGTCTCTCTGGTTGACCCGCTCTTGCCAGTCGATGATTCCAAGTGCTTGTAGGTCTGTATATATATTATCTCTCCACCGCCTTCTTGGTTTACCTCGGGGTCTACGGTCATTTATTTCCTGAGTGTAAGCGAGTTTTGTTTCCCTATTATCTTCCATTCTTTCTATATGCCCCAGCCATTGTAGTCTATTAGCCTTCATGATACCCGTGATTACCTGGCACTTAAACAGATCATAAATGTCTTTGTTACTTCTTCTTTTCCACTCTCCACTTTGTGTATCCCTAATGGGTCCAAAGATGCGTCTTAAAACTTTGTTCTCAAAGTTTTGTAGCAAGGCTTCGTCTCCTTTCGTTGTACTCCAGGTTTCAGAGCCATACAGCACAACTGGTCTGATCAGTGGTTTGTATATTGTGATCTTGGTGTTACGCGATAGCGCCTTTGATTTTAGTAGATGTTGTAGTGCATAGTATATCTTATTTCCAGAATTGATTCTAGTTTGTATTTCTTCCCTTATGATGTTGGAGCAGTTGAAGATTGTACCCAGGTATTTGTTTGTTTCCTTTCTTTTAATGGTCATATTATCTATTTGTATGTGGCCTGAGTTTTTAGCCATTCCTACTCTTGAAATTACCATATATTCTGTCTTATCTTGGTTGATAAACAGCCCCATCTGTTGGGCTTTTTCCTTTAAGTGAGTCAATATTTCCAATGTCTTTTGTTCATTTTCCCCTATAATATCTATATCATCTGCATAACCAAGCAGCTTGGATGTTCCTCCAATATCACATTCCTCCTTTACCCTCCTTACAACTTTCTCTAGAGCCAGATTGAAGAGTAGCGGCGATAGTGCATCACCCTGTTTCAAGCCAGATGTTATCTGGAAAGGGTCTGATTTCCTGCCTTTATATGTTACTATATTATAAGTATCTTCCATGCATAGTCTGGTCATGTTGATTAACTTCCTTGGTATTCCAAATTCCCGCATAGCATTCCATAGACTATTCCCATGGACACTATCATAAGCCTTTTTAAAATCCACAAAAATGTTATGGAGATCTCTTTTATATTCCCAATGTTTCTCGGCTATTTGTCGTAAGATAAATATCTGATCTATTGTTGATCTGTTTTGTCTAACACCCGCCTGGTAGTCACCTAATATGTATTCTGAATATGGTTTTAGTCTATTTAGTAAGACTGCGGATAGTATCTTATAGCTTATGGACAGTAGTGATATTCCTCTATAATTTTCACACTGGGACTTGTCTCCTTTTTTAAAGATAGGTATCAATAATGACTCTTTCCAGTCATGGGGTAATTCTTCTGTCCTCCAGATTTTTATTATTAGTTCGTATAGCTTTAGATGTAATGCATGGCCACCCGCCTTTATAAATTCAGCAGCAATTCCATCAGCCCCAATTGCCTTATTGTTTTTAAGTCGTGTGATTACATATAGGATTTCTTCAAATGCAGGTTCTTCAATTTGTGGTTCACACGTTGGAACCTCTTCCTGTGGGAAAGTGTTACTTGGAGCTTCACAATTTAGTAATTCAACAAAGTATTCTTTCCATGTGTTGCACATTTCCTCATTGGTATTTATCATATTCCCATTTTTGTCCTTTAAACCATATGTGTTGTGTTGGTGCCCACGTTGCATTGACTTCAGTTCTTTAAAAAGCTTTCTGGATTAGTTTTTCTGGTGATTAGTTTCCATATCTTTGATTATATTACTCATATATTCTCGCTTCTAATTGCTCTTCCTTTTGGATGTTGTTGATGTCATTTGGCCATAGCTGTCTGGCATTCTTTTTCCTAATGATTTCTTCTTCACATTTTGGATTGAACCATCTGTTCTTTCTATGCGTGGTTAACACACCGAGACATTCTTCTGCGGTAGATTGAATTGTATTCTTGATGTTCAACCAAGTTTTGTCAACGCTTTCCTCCAACAGGTTTTGTAGAATTTCAAGTTTACATTTCATTTCATCTGCAAATTTCTCTTTGACTGTAATTTCTTGTAGTTTTTCTCTGTTATATGTTGGGTGTAACCTTTGTAGTTTAGTATAGAAAGCTCTCTTAAGTTTTATTTTAAATTTTGCTCCAACGAGGAAGTGGTCGCTGTGGCACTCAGCTCCTCTATAGCTTCTAACTTGTTGTATGTTTGATGCATTTTTGTTGTTAATTAAAATGTGATCTATTTGATTATAGGTTCTCTTGTCACATGATTTCCAAGTTTGTTTATGTACATCCTTTCTTTGCAGCCTGGTACTGCTGATCTGCAGTCCTTTGGCTTCTGCTAGGTTGATGACTCTCCATCCATTATCATTTGAAGTTGCATGTAGGCTTTCCATACCGGGAACTTTTTTATGAGTTTGCTCTCTGTCTATTTTTGCGTTGAAGTCTCCCAGCACAATCAGGATATCCTGTTTGGGGGTTTCTTCTATGACATCTTCCAGATCATTATAAAAGTCTTCTTTAATATCATCTTCTTTCTCTTCAGTAGGTGCATGTACATTAATCATCGTTATATTTTTCCATTTACCTTTTATTCGTAATTTAATCATCCTATCATTAACAGCTTTAAAGTTTAGAACGTTCCTCCATAACTCTTTTTTGATGACAAATCCTGTTCCTAATTCATGTTTATTTTGGGTGTTTCCTTCATATATTATAATCATTCCATTTTGCTCTAAAGTACCCTCTCCTGACCACCTTATTTCTTGAATTGCTGTTATATCCATTTTATACTCAACCAGCTCCCGGGTTAATTCTTCGGCCGCTCCAGCTCGATATAGTGTCCGTACATTCCATGTTCCAAATCTCAAAAGTCCTTTAACGTTCCAAGGTCGATGTCCAAATAAGTCAGTCCGAATTCGAGGCTCATGTATCTGTTTCGTAACAAAATGGTTGTTACAAAGGTGGGGATGTTAACCCCACGTTTCAACCCCCAACCTGGAGGACCAGGGTGTTTCTCTTTGTCTGTTTTCTACCCTTTGACCTGTCCGGCTTGGGAGGCCCTGCTGGTAGCTACGCTACCGCCGGCATAGCTCTCTCTCTCTCTCGCTCTCTCTCTCTCTATATATATATATATATAGGAGACAAATGAAAATCTTAAATTGTTTAGAGAAATTAGACGTAGACAGTAAACAATTTTTTGGACATGATATGAGAAGAAATGGATTGAGAGAACTTAGTGACAACTGGCTAGATCGAAGGGAATAGACCAAAGAGAAGACCGAGAAGTAAATACCTGGATGGCTTGGCCACATGGCATGGTCGAGACAGGAACACTGAGCTGATCCACGATTCTGGTGATCGAGTGAAATGGCGAGTCATGACCGCCCACGCTTTCCGGCATGACACATGATATATATATATATATATATATGTGTGTGTATGCGTGCGTGTGTGTGCGTGTGTGTGTGTGCAAGTGTGTGTGTAACATACTTGCATAATATAATATAGGGAGCGTGGTGGCGAAGTTGACTGCACAGATAATATCGGACGAGGGTTCGATGCCTGGGCTCGGCGCCTGCTAAGTGAATGTGTTTATTTAGGCCTACACAATGAGCTGCTCTAACAAATCACAAACTCATAGCAGAACATTGCTTTATGGACAAATCTTTTTACTACAACATAGTATAGTTTATCATATCATAACCATGAGACAGTACGAAATAGCATTGCATAAAATAGTATAATATAACATAATACAACATAACATACTAGAACATAATATAATGTAAAACAACACAATACAACAGAATATAATTTAATGCATTGCAATGCAATACAATATAATACGATGTAATATAATACGAGCCGGCTTCGTGGCTTAGAGGTTACGACTTTTCTCCGTAATCTCGTATACTCTCGTCAGGTAACGTGATGACGGTTCAAATCAGCAGTGGTTCGAATCGCATCGGTAACTTTCGGGGTATGTGAGCCGGCCGCTCAGAAAGCAATGGCAAACTACTGAGCGTAATCTTGTCAAGAGATCAACATACAGCTGAAAGATGCTGGTGTTGGCAGCTAAGTCCTGTAAAGGATATGCTAAAAAAAAAAAAAAAAAAAAAAAAAAAATATATAATACGATGTAATATAATATAATACGATGTAATATAATACGATGTAATATATTGTAATATGATATAATATAATATAATGTAATGTAATGTAATATAATATAATATAATATAATATAATATAATATAATATAATATAATATAATATAGTGTAGTGTGGTGTGGTGTGGTATGGTGTAGTGTAGTGTAGTGTAGTGTAGTTTAGTGTAGTCTAGTGTAGTATTATATTATATTATATAATTAATAGGTAGTAGACTGCCTCTAGGACTTTTTCTGCCCTGAACAGGATTATGCATTTTGTAGTAATACTTCGTATGTAAACATTAAACGGACAGCGGAGAAATAACGCTGCAACATTGCAAAACGTTCTTCTTCATATGTTACAACTAAAGTTCAAGTACATCAGCCTTGTAATTGTGACGTATACACTTGTTAGCGCAGTACAGTTGTATACGGATAGCTTCTCACTCTCTGGTCCGGACAACGAACTTTAGAGGCGCTAGACACTCAGAAAGCAATGGCAAACTACTGAGCGTAATCTTGCCATGAAATCAACAGACAGCTGAAAGATGTTGCTGTTGACAGCGATGTCCTGTAAAGGATAGGCGAATTTTTTTTTTAAAAACACACTTTACAAGATTACCCTCTTTGAACAACAATCACTTCAAATTAATATCCTGTTAACAGGATTATTAATATGTGCCGGTGTTGGACCCTAATATAACTTCTCTTTGAGGTTGAACAGAGTATCGAATCGAGGAAAAAACAGATTCGGGTGCCTATGTAGCCTATATATTGAATTCAAAATATAAGCAATAACAAATAGTAAAATAACATTGTATCTGTTTGAAATGAAATAAAACTTACTTTAATATACAAAAATAACGCTTGTCCGTCTTTACTGTCTTGGATATTTCAAGTTACTCAGTGTAAGCGAGGTCGACATGACAACTCGCGTCAATTTAAAACAAAATCCCATCTGAATAATGGTTTTTACTACATGACCACAGAGCCGACAAGCAAACGTGGATCTCAAGCTATACCGCAGTTCCTATTGCCCCGTATGACCCATGGTAAATCCGTCAATAGAAAATGTCTGTTCTTTCCGTTTTCTTTGAATCTCCAAGCACGTGCTTATTTTACTTAATGCAAATCCATCGCTGCATATTCTTTAGTCTTCATTAACCCTTCCAAGAACATCAAGTTTCGCAACTCACGATTGAAAATAATTACCGCTGCACTACTTTCAGTCTAAATACACAGAGGGAGTAACCACCATGGCTGAACTATGTTTTTAAACTACTCTGACCAAATGTCAAAAGAAAGGGAGTGTAATGAGAGATGGTTTTAAGTTAGGAGGAAGAGCCAATCACAAATCACTCGCTGGTTATGACTGAAAGAATTCAAACGCACCACTTCAAAGCTTTCGAACTAGAGACATACGACGCTAGAACTACAGACATACTTCATTAGAACTTGAGACATGCTACCCTGAATCTTGAGAAACATCACCCTGAAACTTCAGACAATGTTATCCTACAACTTGAGACATACTACCCTAGAACTTAAGACATACTACCCTAGATTTTGAGAGAAACGACAAAAGAATCTGAGACATGCTACCCTAAAATATGTACTATGAATTTGAAACGTACTACCCTAGAACTCGAAGCATGTTACCATTGAACTTAAGACATGCTACTCTAATACTCGAGACATACTACCTTAGAACGACTGGCAAGCTGCTCTGGAATATGAAACACACTACTCTAGGACATGAGACATGCTACCCGAGAACATAAGACATACTACACTAGAACTTCAGATATACAACTCGAACACAGAGAAGCTGGATAATTGGTTTTTTAAAACTTCACTATCCAGATCTGGTTCGTTTCACTGTCTGGGCTGAGTAGAGTTTGCTTTACACTTTATTTCGTGACTCATGCGGATCCATTTTGGGGAATATCCAACAATCGCAAGGAGCCATTCCAGGAGAGTAGGAAGCATGTCGAACCAGATAAATTTTGTTTTTAGCAATGACAGTCTGAATCATATGCTGTCATGGTGGATCTGTGGGTAACGGGAATATGGTAGCTCCATAATGACACTGTACTCTTGGGAAGACATTATTCTGAATGCCACGGCCAAGCTTTACTTCATTCCTACAGAGGTGAAAAGTAGGTTAGGGTTTCAGACCTCCAGGTGAGTAATTATATTCTTCACGAAACAAAGGTACTTATTAAACAGATTTCACAAGATATCCGGAGATAGGATCTTTGCATGTGAACCTCACAATTACAAAGTTCGTCTTAAGAATACAGCGACCACACGACTGTTGAGGTCTTGATACTAGAATGTCAGAGTGACTTTTGTAACTGCGTCTTGATACTAAAATGTCAGAGTACCTTTTGTAACTGCGTAATAGATTGTTCTTAAGGATTCACCTGCACGAGACTGGGAAATATGATCTGGTGAATAAAAGCCTGAGAGTCTCCGTGGTGAAGTGGTCAAGCCGTCTGACTCGGGCTCTGAAGGTTGTGGGTTCATTTCAAGGCCGCGTCCTTCAATTCACGAGTGCATTTTTTCGGAGACCCCTGAGGGTCGTCGCTGGAGCTACTGAGTTCGTGATTTGTGCGACGCTTTTCGCGCTGAGGAAGAGACTGGGCGATATGGGGTAAAAACCCGGTGCAATGCAGTCGACCCTGTCGACTTTTAAGCGACTTATTTTAAAGCGAATAAAAGCCTAATTGATTGATGCTAGCCTTCAGTGATTTCGAAGTGGAAGGATAACTGGCGGGTCTTTTACATGGACAATGTGGCACAATAATGAACACAGTAGCATCCGGATAACAACATCTCATTCGACAGACGTTTCAGGAGTCGTTGCAGCATAGGCGTGATCATCTCAAAGTCTGTTTTTCTTACAAACCAAGCGCAGTGCATTCACATTTGCCTCACGACTTAATATGTAATCTCTCCTCTTCACAAACACCGGCTCATGAGGTCAAATAAAGATAGATATAAGTTATAAAGTAAAGGACCCGTTGAGACGCTTGAGGCGTATTTGGTATATTATGATAGCAAACTATAATTATACACCCCATCGTTACTCAATGGATGAGTGTTCAATATCATGCGGTCATATTTACTTCCCATGACATTCACTGGCACTAGTTTTAGGCCGTATACGTCCTGGAAGTCTGGATAATTGTTTCTGAAAAATTAACCCAATGCTTGTTTAAACACATGACCAACAGACAAGCGTGTTAGCCACTACGTTACTGTGCCATCATTGGGTGCTGTTATCATTCTAGAAAATACTGATGTCAACTCTATTGATGTTTAATGTACCTATTTATGCAGCATTACTGCCGATCATTCGTTTGAGTGGAATTTTCCTCCATGTGGCCTGACAGCAGCACATTATCACTCGTGCTTAGAACTATTTGCTTGCTCCGTTCAATTTTGTTTCGCACAATCCCAGTCTGCTAATATTATAACATTTCATTCCCCTTATGAATTGTGATGTTTTTTCCAACTCATAATATTTCTAGCATTCTAGGTGCCAATTACTACCCCTACCGGGCGAGGCTGCTCCTATGGAGCACCCATTTACGCCGTTTCTCTGATTATCGATAAGACTGCAGTACATGATATTCTTGGCATCTGTAAAGAAGATAGTTTGCCATTGCTTTCCTTCCTAGTAGTGACCATACCGGTCGACGACCGTAGCCATTCTCTCTCCCCCCCCCCCCACAAAAAATGAGAGCCTCTGCCTACCGTCGAGACCATAACCTACGACTATCTGTTGGCTGCTCTTCAACTTCATCCACCACCTGCAAGAGAAGACCGAGAAGTAAATACCTGGATGGCTTGGCCACGTGGCATGGTCGAGACAGGAACGCGGAGCTGATCCACGACTCTGGTGATCGAACGAGATGACTGAACATGACCGCCGCGCATTTCGGCATGGCACATGATGGATGGATGGAGGTGCCAATTCTGGAAACTTTCCTTTGTGAAAGGAGTCGACGACGTACTCTTCATACGACTTTCTCAGAATCCTGTCATACTTCTTCTCCTAACAGAAGATCCTCCTTTCATGTTAGACTGAGTTATCTTCAAGTATATTCTATAGACTTGTTCATGGGCGCGTGAATGTTGCAGATAAAGCTTTCTATGCGACGGAGTAATCAGCCACACTCCAACCAACCTTAGTCGCTTTTACTACACACACACACAAGGTAGGTTACAATGTTACTCTTCGCTTCTCTTAAGGGTGTCCATCAAGCCCAAACGAAGGTACACTAGTCGCGGTCAAAATCAATTGATACCACCATGTGTAGTGAACCCCAAACACAATGTTGGAAGGTGAGTGTGCTAGCCAATATCCCACCAATAAGGCACCAATGTCCATAATATAGGTAACAGCTTCCTGGGACTGTTACATGGAAAAGACGACACCTGGGACTGTTACATGGATAATGCAACAGTGGTACTGCTGTATCAGTTGTTCTCAACCATTTTTGGCCCATGCACCCCTTCACCATATTTCAGAATGTCACCTCCCCCCCCCCCCCCTTCGCATTTCCTTGCTATAATTTTCCCCACCCCGCCCCTACACAGTATACGTAAATATGGAAGCTGCATTTAATAACACATACTAGAACAAGTCTAGGCGTCTACATAAAACGTGATTTGCGTTGATTTGCGGGTCTACTTACCTTATAAAACGAATTTCAGAAGGGCGAGAAGTACAGAACTATAATGTATGGAGGGAAAAACAATATCAAGCAATCAGTTCTTGTAAAAACGCGATCTTCATATAATCTTAACCCCCCCCCCTCCTGAAAACCCTAAAATTCCCCCCTAGCGGGGGGGGGGGGGGGATTCCCCACCGGTTGAGAACCACTTTGTTACATGGATATGATGGCACCGGGACACCGTTATATGGATAAGATGGCACATGTGACTGTTAAATGGATCGGATGAGTTCCCATCTAAATAATAACTACGCACGATGAAGCCTCTCAAGACCGATAGAAGTTCATCCCCCTCCTCCCCCCCCCCTCCCCAGGTCTTTGCAGTTCTAGCTTAAAAGCCGCTGATAAATACATGATAACTATAATGGGACAATTGACCGGGACATAAAGAGTTAAGACAATACACAAGTGGCGTCACTGGGGTTGGTGTCACCCAGTGCGGTAAACTCTTGGTGTCACCCCTCTAGACTTTCACCATGGTCTTCTTCCGAGTGTTCCTGTACCATATATAATCGCATATAGTAATGTTTGTAAAATAAGTCAAAAAGTTAATAAGGACATAAGAAAGAAAACAAATTGAACAATATAACTTCAATACTTCAGGTAAAACATAAATAAAGAACTTCGACAAACTCGGACAAAGTTAAATTTTTGTTATTTAACATTAAAATTTCTAAAATTAACAATGAACGGTTATGAAACCCGACTAGACAGAGCTATGTCTGCTTTGTCAAATTTGCAATTTTTTTATTTTGGTGTCACCCCTTGATGGTGTCACCCGGTGCGGCCCGCACCCCCGCACCCCCCTAGTGACGCCCCTGCAATACACTCATGCTTTCTCGCTTCGTATCGATTGAGCTAAGCATTGAAAACTGCCAGATTTTGAAATAATGTTCCAGTATGATTGTACAGCCGTGTCTGTTGATTATATGAATATTTTATTCCTTATCAGCTACTTCAGGGCTAAAGTGTGATTGTTTACCTTTCCATTTAATACATTATTATATATTACCTGTTTAATTCCGGTAAAGAATGTATATTTCTACCTTCCTTAAAATAGTTCGTTGTTTTCGTATAGACGCCTGCGCGTGGAGGCCCGGTGATCTCCCGTGACAAGCGGGTTTTGGTTTTAAATGATCGGGGCGCCTTAACCGACCCAGTCTAAAATGAGCGCCAGAAAATGTTCTGTTAAATACATTCGGCCAGCGTGGTATTCAACACGGCACCCATCAAATGCCGATTGGGATATAGAAAGGCGGAGTTAGCACCAGAATCCCTATGCATGTGCACTACCACTTAGTAGTGCTTTTAGTTGTTTAATGTAACAATATGCAGAACACGTCCCAACGTCTGAGGTTCCTTTACTTTAAACATTTGTCAAATACGTTGCAGGACGTTGTGATCAAGCCCAACCCCAGGTTGACTTTCTAGGCGCTTTTATGTCCAGTAGTTTGTGATTGCTTTCTGAACGGGAAGTCAACGTTGAATTACAACTGACATGTGTAGGGGTTGATCTTGCTACACCACCATAAGCGCACCGGAAGTTTAAGAGCTACAGCGCTCTTATCATTTCGGACACGCCGACTGCTTTACTTACCGAGTACCAAATACAGTGCATACCTGATAAGGCGAACTCACGTGCGACCCATGAAATAGTTCTTCTTATCAGAAATTCCTCTAATAAGAGTTAAAACATATAATAATGCATGTACAATGGACATTACAATATTGTTCTTCACATTAGAAATTCGCCAAATCCGAGATAGCTTTATGGGGTTTGCTCTGTACTTCTATTGGCGTGAAAAGGATCGTGTACTTTATTTTTCACCCGCGTGTGGTTGATTATCCACTGATACAGGTGACCCGAAATGTGGTGACTTTAATAACCGTCTGTACACTGACTTTGTAGGTCAGGGGTGGCTACCTCGCGGAGAGTTGACTGACATTTCAGACATGTATATATAATAAAACAAACATGTATCTTTGAATTCTGAGGACACACAATAATAACAAACAAATGTACAAACCTGACTAGGCCTTAGCACATGCAAAACATTAATTAATATAAGGAGAAATAGGTAAAAGAAAAGTAATAATATAATAGCGAAGACAAATATCAATGAAGAAAGTAAGAATAAAATACAACACAACTTTCCGACGGTAATCACTTCCTTTGTCCAGAACAAAACGAACATAGATATGATACAATTATTACGAAATTAAAGCACAATAAATCTAGCAGAAATATTTACAAAGTTGAAGGAAAAGGACGAGTGTGTGACAATACTGGAAGGCAACGAATGTTGTCTTATATTTTAGACATACTATTTATTACTTAAAATGAATGTAGGAATATGACGTTGACGTATGACGTAACATGGGTTGATGGAATACTAAAACGGTCAACAGTTTAGCCGGGAGCTAATCGGCTATGTCACGATTATATTGGCTAAAGACCGGGGAGTAATTTATCCGCTTGACGAGGGAGTAATCTAATAATGCGGCGTGAGGGAGCGACTCCAAGCAAGGATCGGGTTTTCAACAGCCTGGATATAATTCAAGTGGCATGGATTAGTATACGACAGTAGATGCTATTTTACAGAGTGGACTACACAGCTATCATCTTTGAGAGGCAACGGTTGAGTTGAGTTGTTGAGAGAAGCTAAGAACCGACATCAGTGCAATCAGGATATTCCCATACCCGCTCCGTCCCCTCGTTCAACAGCTACTAATCGTTCCCACCGCTATCTGATTGAAAGTTCTCCTGGTCTTCCCTCTCAGTTTTGAGATTCTTCCAGAACCCCCGCCGATCCTCCGCAATCTCATTCTTGCAACATACGGGTTCTAAATCTGTTCCTCCACCTTCTCTACCTGATACCACAGGCGCACAGCCGCCACTACCTTACCCATAGGTAATCTACCACCAAGAGGTGCATTTCCTGCCAGCCAATCACCTTGTTCATTCCCCAGCACTCCCGCATGACCAGGATAATATATAGTTATGAAGATATCATAATCATTATGCAGTCAGAAGTATGCCGGTTGCAATGTTCCAATGTGGACAAGGCAAGGTGGTTATAGTATGTCCCGAAAAGAATGCCTTCATTCACGATCAATTATTTTGAAAACTGTCTGTTGCATCGTTATGAAATTTTTCCTGCCGTCTTATAATCACCCCCACCCAAGGAATATGTCTTTGATAGGTCCAAAAGCAATTTAAATCATCGAAAGAGGCGACATTTCTTTGATGTTTTGCTGAAAAACTAGTGATTTCTCGCTAACAAATTTGTGTTTACAGTAATGGACGCTCCTCCAATTCAGATGACATACAAGGCGTATCCGGATTCGAATGGGAGTGGGTGCAATGAAAGAAGTAGCTTAAAAGTCTACAGGGTCGGCTGCATTGCACCGGATTTTTATCCCATATGGCTCAGTTTCTTTCCGCAGCGCGGAAAGCGTCGCACAAAGCACGAACTCCGTAGCTCCAGCGACGACCCTCGGGAGTCTCCGAAAAAATGCACTCGTGAAATGAAGGACGCGGCCCGGAATCGAACATACATCCTTCGGAGCCCGAGTCAGACGACTTGACCACTTCAACACGGAGAATCCCGAGAGGGGTGCAATGTGTAATATTAGTAAAGATAGAGAATTTACAGAGGCATGGGGTAAATAATTTGTAAATTAACAGGAAAGTAGAAGTACTATATTTCTTACCTTATTTTTCATTTCCTTCTTGTTTCTTCAGCTGCTGGTTAATAAAGTGTACACAAGTATTCATGTTAGCTTTTTATATTGAGTTGGTGAAAGCTTCCAAATAGTTGTGCGTTAATGTGCGTATGGAGTGACCAGAAATAATACCGCAATTTAGTCATCATGTTTCTATTTGTAAGGATCTGTTCAGCTGTCTGTGTAGTTTGTTCACACTTACACATGGGTGACAGATCCGCTTTAAGTCTTCGTGAAAGATTGTCTACTTTGCTGTTTACCGTTCAGAGACGGAACATGATTACCTTTTTTGC
>OY992882.1:84496734-84639234 GCA_963921405.1 Cepaea hortensis | reverse complement strand
TAGATAGATAGATAAATAGATAGAAAGATAGATAGATAGATAGATAGATAGATAGATAGATAGATAGATAGATAGATAGATAGATAGATAGATTAGATAGATAGATAGATAGATAGATAGATAGATAAATAGATAGATAGATAGATAGATAGATAGATAGATAGATAGATAGATAGATAGATAGATAGATAGATAGATAGATAGATAGATAGATAGATAGATAGATAGATAGAAACATCCCCGCCAGGAGCTGGGTGAAGCCGGGCTGAGTCAGCTAGTTTATTTATATAATCACATTTCATGAAAGAACCCCCATAGGAGACACCTCTGAACAATACCATTTAACTCCGCGCTGTTTGTGCCAAAACGAAAACCGCGAGACAATTTTTAAAAAAAAGCGCGGATGTGTCTTGCTGAAGCTGTAATACTTTTAAAATGATGGTATTAATCCCTGAGCCGTAAATTATACACCGCATATAAACAAACATTGAAATCTGCCGTACAATCTCCAGAACAATTTTTTTTTATTTTGTGGACATAATGATAAGGTTATATGCTAAATCTCTCAGTTGGTTACTGAGATATTGAATTTTATATTGGGGCAAAAAAATAAAAAAAATAAACACACTATAGACGCAATCACGGCGCTCTCATCCTGCAGTTTGTAGTGAATTAACATTTCAGTCAGAGAAAATGCCCTGTCATTGACAGCTGTTAGATATGTTCTAATAGCTTTTCAAGTTACTGGTTTTTGAAACACTGATGATCACACCCCACATTCATCCTCTTTATAATAACAATACTAGCCCCAAAATTATCAAACGCAATTTTGGGAATACGAGCCAGCTCTACATTTATCAACAAGCTCACAGACTGCTGCTTTCCTTAAATATATTCACGTTAAAATCTGAAGATGTTCGAAGAAGAAGAAGAAGAAGAAGAAGAAGAAGAAGAAGAATAAGAAGAAGAAGAAGAAGAAGAAGAAGAAGAAGAAGAAGAAGAAGAAGAAGAAGAAGAAGAAGGAGTAGGAGGAAGAGGAGGAGGAGGAGGCGAAGGTGGTGGTGGAGGATGAGGTGGAGGAGGTGGTGGTGTTGGTGGAGTAGGAGGAGGAGGAGGAGGAGGAGGAATAAACGAACGAACCAACGAACGAAATTTATTTTCCAAGGCATAAGAAATGGACACTAAGGTGTATCTTAAATTTTTTATCTCTCTGCGGTCACACATTTCATTTACGCGTCACTTATGAGGCTAATCTTAGACAAAAAACAACAACAATAACAATATATGTATTAAACGCGTTTAAAATATATAATAATCAGTGACACATGTCTGATTAATACTACTATTTTTCACACAGCAATTATAATTCTCTAACATACGGTTCTCAAGAGACTGTTTATCTCTTATATCGCTCTTGCAAGCTGAAATTACAGAAGCCACTAGTATCCAGGCAGAAGGCGCGGACAGCAACAATCTTGAGGGCAGCATCCCTCTCGCAACAAGCTTTTAAGCACTGGAACATAACCTGTCTTGTTAATTGACAAATACATAAACACATATACCGTTTTCTACCTTTAAGCTTCAATTTTAACGTAGGTCCTCAATAATGTCACAATTAACTGTCACACGCGTTACTATCTCTTATAGTTCCGCCCATGTCTCCTCTATAACGCACAATGTTGCTTATTTTCTTTTCTGCATACTTGGAGTCCCCGGAAACGACAGAGCTGATCGATTGACTAAGGAAAGAGCAACAGAAGAACAACCTGATGTGCCTATTACATACCACCAAAAGAAAAGAATGATCAAATCAATCAGAAAGCCACCAAACCTTACTCAAGACGACTACCACGTTATGGACAGACCAGAACAGGTCATTCTTCTGCGCCTCAGAACAGGACACAATAGATTACGCAACCACTTGTATACAAAATTTAAGATTGGTGACTCAGCCATGTGCACATGTGGTTTGGCGTCGCAGACAGCAGAGCACATACTCCAGGATTGCCCAAACTACAACATATCCAGGCGAACCTTCTGGCCTAGAGAGACAACAGTGGAAGATAAACTCTATGGACCGCTGAATGAACTAAAAAAGACTGTTAGATTCATACAAGAGACGACATTGCAGTTGTAGACATGTTTCAGGCGAACGAAAGAAGAAGAAGAAGAACGTAGGTCCTCAATAATGTCACAATTAACTGTCACACGCGTTACTATCTCTTATAGTTCCGCCCATGTCTCCACTATAACGCACAATGTTGCTTATTTTCTTTTCTGCATACTTGTTCATGAAAGGAGAGACTTTGCTGGCGTAGTTTTATATGACATCCGTTAAACTGGTAGTTATCAAACAATCTTTCGCATCCCCCACCTTCTCTTCCCAGACTACTTATCGCTTAGCGACTATTGTTGGATAATGCTGCTACTGTTGACTTCTGCCTATAGGACCCCTGCATTCTATACGTCGTTCGTTCTTACATTTCTCTCTCTACCGCCGATGCGCACCGAATGGCACCAGCATAAAAATAACACCCTCGGAGTCATTATTTTCGCAGTCGCCACCTGAAAAAATAAAACCATGCTTATATTCACCCCCCTGCACCCTCCCCGCCGTCACTGAAGCAGTTCTAACCTAACCCTATATTTACGACTTTGTAACTATTCCTATCAAAGGCACGAGCAAAGTTAAACAGTTTAAAATCATTCACGTTGATTATGTTTATGCATCTGTCTTTCCCGTGTACTTGCGCGCGGGCTCCAGAAATCATGCGCTTGGCACTGAGCTTTTAGACAGGCGGCTGTCGTGAATGTTTTAATGATTAAAAATATACAATTTAAGTAATGAGATTATTTACCAAAATACAGACTGGTGCATCCGCTGCCAGTCCATTGGTTCTGAGTTCAAATTCCTCCCATAACGCAGGATTATTGTTTCTACACAATATGGCTCCGGAGTAGTTTCACTTTTTGAAAATAAATCCCAGTGAATGTCTCTTTTCCTATTTATCTCCCAATATAGCATAGCCCCATATTCAAAACAGTCCAAGCCGTGCGTATATATGTTCACGATGGTTAGATTTTGCACCTAAAGTCTCCTGCGGAATGAGCTAGCATTCCTACACAAACCTGTCTTAATCTGATGACATGCAGGATATGTTACAGTGTTACTATTCCGTCCATCCCTCATAGATCCCTGTAACACACGAGCGACTAGTGAATGCACTGAGAGGTAGAAACTCCTTTGGTTATGGACCTTTGGTACTAGACGGGGGAAACATCTTTAAAGTAACCTGGCTCCGACAGATGTAAGCGCTTGTCATGGCTTAGATGAGCTAAAAGCCAGTGCAACCACATCACCCATGTAGTGTGGCTTGGTCATTACAATGTTGGTCTAGCGCCACATGCTCATTATGCCAGGATGAAATGCAAATGGGGTCGTATTCTTCACATCAAAATATATGCAAACAAGAACATAAGGTAAATTATGTATCTTTGTCACAATGCAGGGAAAGTGCCTACTCTGTACGAGCCACATATAACGACGACAGTAGTGTGTGTGTGTGTTAAAGTGGTCGGTCTCTCTCTGGGGATCTGGTTGGAGTCAGTTGACAATGAAATCTAAACCCCAAATCTAAATCTAAAATGGAGGAAACATGGCCAACCTGGGCATCGTCTCAGCCTGTCTGTGTGTGCATCGTCTCAGCCTGTCTGTCTGTGTGTGCATCGTCTCAGCCTGTCTGTCTTCTGTGTGCTGTGCTGAATCATGACCTGGTTATATCCTAATATGCATCGTTACAGATGTATAAATCCAGCTGAGGCATTGCACGCCCCTCTGGTATCTTTGTTCAGAGAGAGAGGGGGAAAAGAGCTCTGTAGCACAGGTCCCTTTAACATGGTACTGTAACACCTGGTAGGAAATAAAGTCTCTGCACCGCCCTCATTCTGCTAGATTCAAGACCTATTGAGCGATTATACGACCTCAAAGTCAATTAATTAATTTTAAGAGGTAAGACTCACAGTCTTTCAGACCGTTATAACCAATCAGCCAGTCAGAATCATCGATAATATAATCCGAGTTTTATTTATAGTGATGGATGTATCAATCAGAGATTATTATTCCTTGTTCCTCTTTCGAATGAAGCGTGTCGCTAGGTAAGAAGTAAGTTTTTCGTCTCTGGCGTATGTCTGTGCAAGCTTTTCTTTCTCATGGCAGATTTCAACCAAGGTACCGGGATCTGTGTACACATGGGCAGACTTTCTCTGTAACAGTATTCTCTGGGCAAGGTCTTGCGGCTTATACTTTGTGATTTGCTGGCTTGCTTCGCTTCGGAGGTCACGGGTGACAAGCATCACCTGGATCTTTTCTCCGGGGCATGCCGGTTTACTGGGAAATGAACAGGCGGACAGATTGGCTGGCTCTGCAGAATTTGGTGGAGTATTGATACATGATAAGGCAGACGTGGTTGCGGCTTTGTGGGAGCACGTGTACACCTCGGAGGAGCAAATGAATTACCATGGTCTGGCAAGAATGAGACATTGAGGAGTGACGAGGGGATCTGACCGACGCTCAGAGGAAAGGCGAGACGGACATATAATCAGATTGCTACTGGTACTATTGGTGTTGGAACTCTTCGCTGGCTGCTGAGGATGGGGACGGAGCGCTTATGGGAATGCCCTGAATTCTGTGATGTCGATTCGTAAATGAAATCAATCAATCAATAGTTTGTGATTTTCAAGTACCGTGAAAATTGTAATATATAATAAATACTTTAAAGCTTTTTCATTTCACCGAAAGGTGTCAATACACAAACTGATACATTATGTTTTAGATCACAAGATTTGAAAGAACATGTTCCCCCATGTCAGTCGATAACTCACTTGATCATGGTGAACACTAGGTCCCATTCCCATGTTGCTCTTACTATAGAATGCTGTGTTTAAGATCTAACTACTGAGGTGAACACAGGCTGTGATATTCAAAACAATCAATTCCTTAAGTGAACATCTACAAACGATAGGTTGCACAATGTGTGAGTAGCACCTTGCCGATTTGACAGACGAATGCATGTGGATTAGAATTTGGCCAAAATCCCATCTCACAATGCCTAAGCATGTTCCCTCTCTCGGCTTTGCCTTTTTTACTGAAGAAAAAAGGATAATCAGTACGTCTGGAACACGGTAGGCAGCAGACGCTGGCGGCTCAGCATTGAACCTCCAAGAGCCGAAGGTGAGTCTCACTTCCAAGAGCAGGAGGTGAGTGGTGGCCAGACCCTAACATCCGTGGGACTTGGCTTAGAGGCGTTCAGCCATATCACGCAGCAGAGGGCCTTAGAGCTAGTGTCTGGACCTGTATGAGCGTATACACCTCTCATTCATAAGTGTCCGGACCAATGTAAGCGTGTACTACCGTGAAACTCCCTGACTACTCTGCGGATTCCGCGACCAGCTAGAAATAGGCTCGCCGGAGATATTGTTAGTCTGTTGCGTACAAATCTCCACTATCAGTAAAGAAACGATAAAAGTAGTGGTATTTCAATTGCGCTTGCGCTCCCCACCTATGCTAAACCCTTCATGTGTCTTCACAAAGACGGACTAGAGTCAAGCTCTTCTTTCCCCGCTGATTCTAGCAAGCCCGTTCCCTTGGCTGTGGTTTTACTAGATAGTACATAGGGGCATTGGTATATTTAGCTGCTTCTCGTCAGGTGCATACTGTAGAGTTATACATTATATGAAATAAATAGATGGATATTAATGTATGTCACTTCATACGATATGTAACCCAGCAGCATGCCAAGCAACAAATGGTGCAACTTCTGGTATCATTACAAAGGTTTGCCAGCCAGACGCTCGGTGCAAACCAGGTAACACGTGAGCCAGACACATTCGTACTTTCTAAAGCTCTGCAGAGAAAGAAGATCTACATCATTGTTACATGTGAAAGCGTATGAGCGAATAGTCGGTGTGCCCCACCAAACTACTCCATCTGACGATCACACTTTATTCGACATTTAAAAGCGCTATTTCTGTCTGTCTTATATTTTCCTTGTAAAATGGTAACTTTATGTTGTAGATGGAGTTAAAGTAATAACCATATGGCATCTATTATTTTTCTTATAGTCCATAACGTCTGGCTTTGGTGATCATGTCTGTCCACAACATTCTGTCTCTTGTGTTGCGAGTTATTTCTGTTACCGACGTTTCACCATGTCATGATCTCAAACTGCCCAGGATCTTCTCTCTTGGTCCCCCCTTGCATCTTTTAGCCTCCAATCTCCCCATCGTGATGACACATTCCCGTTTTCCCCTTCTCGTGCAATACCCATAGCATGTAGGCTGTCGTCTTCTGATGCGACTAACCAGTTCCCTTCGTGAGTTAACTTATGTCAAAATGTCTCATTGCTCTTTCTATCCGTCCATACCATAGCGTTAGACAATTTTAAAATTGAACAGAGCCTAAAATAGGTACCCGAAGGTGTCGTGGTAAGTAAATTCGGCCAGCATGATATTAACAACACAACACACCGAGTGCCTATTAGTCTATGTAAATATAAGGACCATATATCCAATGCCATTTACGGCTCATAAAGGTGTCCTTATCTTTACTGACAGTGTTACATAAATAACTGGATGGAGTTAACATAATAACATACAGCACAAATAAGTTCGTTGCACATCTATTTACATGACGCCACAGTCTTCTTCTTCTTCTTCTTCTTCTTCTTCTTCTTCTTCTTCTTCTTCTTCTTCTTCTTCTTCTTTGTTCGCCTGAAATATGTTTATAACTGCAATGTTGTTTCTTGTATGAATCTAACAGTCTTTTTTAGTTCACTCAGCGGTCCATAGAGTTTATCTTCCACTGTTGTCTCTCTAGGCCAGTAGGTTCGCCTGGATATGTTGTAGTTTGGGCAATCCTGGAGTATGTGCTCTGCTGTCTGCGACGCCAAACCACATGTGCACAGGGCTGAGACATCAATCTTGAATTTTGTATACATGTGGTTGCGTAATCTATTGTGTCATGTTCTGAGGCGCAGAAGAATGACTTGTTCTGGTCTGTCCATAACGTGGTAGTCGTCGTGAGTAAGGTTTGGTGGCCTTCTGACTGATTTGATCATTCTTTTCTTTTGGTGGTATGTAATAGGCACATCAGGTTGTTCTTCTTTTGCTCCTTCCTTAGCCAATCGATCAACTCTGTCGTTTCCGGGGACACCACAGTGGGATGGTATCTGCTGTATGGTGACCTTACGCTGACTGCTAAGTTCAGAAAGTTGTGTCCTTAGAACTGGCAATTTCCCAGACAGGAGCGCCTCTATTACGGATTTTGCATCTGTCAATATCATCACAGGTTGTGTACCATGGCTGGTATTTTGTAATTTCTCTGTGGCTATCTTGATTGCCTCAAATTCAGCATCATAGTTATGGCAGTACTTTCCTGTTGGAACTCTAGCCGTGTCTCTAGTATTATTTGGGTATTCTATGTACACTCCAGCTCCTCCATTTCGAACAACATTTTGTGCTGACCCATCTGTGTAGACTAGGATCCAGAGGTCCTGTGGGTATTCGTCATCAAGGAAGCTGAGAGTGGCTGTTCTGCGCTGTACACTGTTCTGTTCTTCCTTATCAAATATTCCTCTCACTTTTGTCTGGATTTGTAGCGATAGTCTATGTTCATCTTTCCACGAGGCTCGCTCTGGAATAGTTGTCAGGAGGATACCAACTGTGGGAAGATCGATGGTTTCTCTGCAGTCAACCCCAGCATTGTGTTTGCTGTTTGTAATCTGCTAACAAGTTTACGTTCAGTAGCTTGACATTGCTTTCTGAACGACCGACACTCATACCATTTCGAAAAAAAAAACCAACGCAAGGCGGTCGGCTGCTTATTCGCGCGCAGCTGTTTTTCGAAAGCAGTGCGCGGGATTACGAACTGCGTCCTTAACTCCTCAACGGAACCGGCACAGATTGTATAGCGTTAATATAAAAATAACCAGAATAAATTAAAGTAACAGCATATAGCAAATATTGCGTTATATAAATAACTAGATGGAGTGAAAGTAATATCCTCTAGCATAGATAGCATTACTTAAATAACTAAGAAGGGTTACAGTAATAGTTTATAGTATAGATAGTTTGCCGCGGTTTCAACTTCACGCCAAAGGGTCGCCCCATTATGGTCCGTTCCTGTGCCAGTGAATATCACACAAAATGATTCTCACTGCCCCATGTGAAAAGTGGAACAGGCAGGAGTTTCGACAAACCAACAGCCCGCACACGTATACTGTGCATAATGCCGCTGCCAGAATGCCAACACAAAAGTCGCCACGAAAAATACAGTTCATCGTCGATGGAAGCGGGAGTCACTTGAAAATCAATAGACACTCATTACTGCAAAAGCTAACCCAGTTAGTTAAGCCACCGGCCCGCCGCCATGTTTCTGAACATGCAGTCCACGCTACAAACAACAGCGGACAGATGTAAAAGCACTCAAAGGAAATTCACAGTACAGATAGTGTTACATATATAACTAGAAAATTAGAGTAATAACACATAACACAAATAGAGTTACGTCAATAACTAGATGGAGCTAGCATAACATAAAGAACTGGGGCAGAGTGTTTCGTATTAACAGCTGGCTGGAAGTAAGAATAATTAAAATAATAACCCTGAGCTGGCTGGTGTAACAATTGTCTAAGATAGATTCTTTGTTACTAATGAAAGCTGTGTGACTCTTCCATATACATTATGCTAAGACATCTGGTCTATCCAGGCTCCGTTACAGTGTATGCATTTGCAACGTTTCAATTAAATATTCTTCGTGGTAATTAAGTAAAAATTGTTCATAAGTGAAATGATGTCCTAGTCTTGCCGCTGTTATCCTCCATTGCCGTACATGCCCTCAACCAATTTCCTCCACACCTTTCTATCCTTAGCTTTCTAATGCAGCCTCTTTTATGTCTTCCCGATATTATTCAGTTCTCACTCTACTGATCTTCTCCGTGTGCTTTATTTCGTGTGCTCTGTGGATTCCAACAGTGCTCATGCTATTGTCAGTGCAGATTCTAACCTTTCCACCAACGAACCCGCCGTACGAAACAATACAAACAACAAAACAGAAGGGATAGTGACGTTTAGGTACAATTATCTCGGAACAGTAATAACATCTGATGGGAGATGCCTTGAAGAGATTAGAACAAGAATCGCCATGGCGAAAGTAGCCTTTAGCAAGATGAAAAACATACTGAGCAATAAAAAGATGTCAATTGAAACGAGAAAAAGAGTGTTGAGATGCTACATAGAATCTGTACTCTTATATGGATGTGAAGCTTGGACAATGAGCAGTCAGGCTGAAAAACATCTGATGGCTGTAGAAATGTGGTTTCTGAGGAAAATACAAAGAATACCATGGACAGCCAGAAAGACCAATGAACAAGTTCTTCAAGAAACAAATGAAGATCGTAAACTGATTGGATTCATTAGACGTAGACAGTCACAATTATTTGGGCATATTATGAGAAGAAATGATCTGGAGAACTTGGTGACAACTGGTAAGATCGAGGGGAACAGACCAAGGGGAAGACCTAGAAGCAAGTACCTGGATGGCTTGGCCTTGTGGCATGGTCGAGACAGAAACACGGAGCTGATCCACGACTCAGGTGATCCAGTGAGATGGCAGAACATGACCGCCCTCGCTTACCGGCATGGCACATGATGGATGGATGGAGTGACGTTTAAGTCCCATATCTGGGACAAGATATCCACATGGAAACCTATTAGGACTGAGAATATTTAAGGAATAAATTAATGTCTTTTAACATTTGTATAACAAAGAATATATATATACATATAAGAAAACTGTTCTACTAAAAGCGTATTGATTCAAGCCTTATTATTATTTCTACATGTCGAGTCTAGTCAAGAACCGCCATCATTGCACTAGGGGCATTCCCACAAGGCTCAGTCATCATCTTCAACAGCCAGCGGAGAGTTCCAATATTAATAGTGCCTGTTATAATCTGATTATACGTCCGATTGTCTTTACCTCGGAGTAACGACTGTCTACCAGATCTTCTGACTAGCCCCTGCTGCCGCATACTCTATATAGGAAGTCGTATTATGTAGCCACGTAGTAATTGAGTTTTGCACATTTCCTGTGTGTTTATTATATATACTAGCTGACCCGGCCCGGCTTCGCCCAGGCCCTGGAGGGGATCTATCTATCTATCTGTCTGTCTGTCTGCTTGTCTGTCTGTCTATCTGTCTGTCTGTCTGTCTGCTTGTTTGTCTGTCTATCTGTCTGTCTGTCTGTCTGCTTGTTTGTCTGTCTATCTATCTGTCTATCTGTCTGTCTGTCTGTCTGACCCGGCTTCACCCAGTCCCTGGTGGGGAGCATCTCATTTAATTCATATACGTAGTCATATAACCTCTCCCGTTCCCGACTATCTGTTTATCTGTCTGTCTGTCTGTCCCGGCCCGGCTTCACCCAGTCCCTGGTGGGGAGCATCTCATTCCAGTCCCTGGTGGGGAGCATCTCATTTAATTCATATAAGTAGTCATATAAGCTCTCCCGTTCCCGACTATCTGTCTGTCTGTCTATCTGTCTGTCTGTCTGTCCCGGCCCGGCTTCACCCAGTCCCTGGTGGGGCATTTAATTCATATACGTAGTCATATAACCTCTCCCGTTCCCGACTATCTGTTTGTCTGTCTATCTGTCTGTCTGTCTGTCCCGGCCCGGCTTCACCCAGTACCTGGTGGGGAGCATCTCATTTAATTCATATACGTAGTCATATAAGCTCTCCCGTTCCCGACTATCTGTCTGTCTGACCCGGCCCGGCTTCACCCAGTCCCTGGTGGGGAGCATGTCATTTAACTCATATAAGTAGTCAAATAAGCTTCCGTTCTCGACTATCTGTCTCTCTGTCTATCTATCTGACCCGGCGTGGTTTTGCCCAGCTCCTGGCGCACAGTAACTTAAAAGAATGTCCTTCCACACACCATTCATTATTTTTAATGAAAAATCACCGACATGACAGTTGATAAGTTCTGTAAGCAGAAAAAGATGGGTTACAATGTTATGCATTATGTATAATTTTTATGCAAACTTTGAAAATGCCTTAAAGATTATATCATTATTTATTATAACTCATATGCCTGAAAATAACTATAGACAAAGAGTTTAACAATAGTGCAGGTAAGTCCAACAATATGACTATAAAGTATATAGAAATGTTATTAAAAGTTATGTCCCTTGAAATAACTTTTCTAGAGTGAAGTCCCCCTGCTATATAGACATTATATAATGAAAATGGAAAAATAAATGTCATTAAATAAGTAGAAGATTTTACATTAAGAAATTATTATAGTCGGTTGCACAGGAATGAAAGGAAGACGTGTAGAAAATTTCATCTCAATCGGATGTACCGTTATCGAACGCATCCAATACATAAATACCCACAAACACACAAACATACACTCTGTTATATATATATATATATATATATATATATATATATATATATATATATATATATATATATATATATATATATATATATATATATATATATATAATTATGTGTTTAACATAAAGTTAAAATAATTAAATAATGTACGAAATGAGAGAGAAAAGAAGGGCAGAATGTAAGATGGGCTTGAGTGATTAATTATAAATTTTGAAAAGACAGTTCGTTTATTTCTTTTGTTTGTTCGTTTGCTCTTTCTCTTTTGTTGCATTTTATATCTTCATATTGCCTTTTGTTTGTTTGTTTCTTTGTTGGTTTATTTTGTTCGCTCAAATATGGCATACATGGGCATTATTACAAATGAAAAATAAATGTTGAGAATTATTCAATAAAAAAACACGTTACTCTGTGTCAGCCAATGCTGACCACACAATAATCGTTGACAAATTTGAAGCTCTGAAATGCCAAGTTGCCATCGTATGAGGTTTTTGTGGTAATCAACGTAGTTGATGAGGTATTTGCAGCGGCGGGAATTATGAAGTCCCATAATCGATCCCTTGTCATTGACGACAAGCGGACACTGAGTTACCCTGTGCGGTGTCAATAATTCATTCACAGTTGATGACGCTTGCTAACGAGCAAAATGCCAGCAGTCGCAGTCTTCGCCGATCAGTCTTTACAGCAACGAGACAAATCACGGGAATTGCAGTGTTAAATACATGCACTTAGTAAAAGAATAAAACAACTGCGGCCCTAGGAACATGTTTAGATATAACTTTACATTCCCCCGTCAATTTAATTTATTCCCTAATATACAATGCTGATCTGTCGGGCCCAGTGATCATGTGTTAGATAGACTCTTCATCGTGGCTGATTTTTAAAGTTGACTGGTCGACTCAGCCTCAAATGGACACCAGGATATGTTTTGGGAAGTAAAGTCGGCCAGCTTGATACTGACTATATAACCCATCGAATGCCAATGGTTCTCTACAAATATGTTGTTCAGCGTTATCAGTTTAAAATATTTGTCTGCAAAACTTGGTGGAGTATTGATGCATGATAAGGCAGATGTGGTTGCGGCCTTGTGGGAGCACCTGTACACCTCGGAGGAGCAAATGGATCACCATGGTCTGGCAAGAATGCGACAGCGTGGAGTGAGGAGGGGATCTGGCCGATATGCTCGACGCTTAGAGGAAAGGCGAGACGCACATATAATCAGATTGCTACTGGTACTATTGGGGTTGGAAATCTTCGCTGGCTTCTGAGGATGGGGACGGAGCGCTTATGGGAATGTCCCGAATGCTGTGATGTCGGTTCTTAAATCAATCAATCAATCAATCAATCAATCAATCAATCAATCAATCAATCAACCAATCAATCTGACAATATTTCTTCACCGTGCTGCTGGAAGTTTCTTCGTCAATATCAACAATACCTTTGTACAACTGATAATCTAGGAGGCAGTATAACAGCAAAATTAAATTAGACGTAGCACCATCAATTTCTAGTTTGTCAAACAAAAAGTTTTGAATTTCTCATGTATATACAGCATTCCTTTAATCTGAACAATATTCGGAATGTGGTTTAAGAATTCTTCATCGTTTTCATTAAAGTAATGCGAGACATGTTGGAAATAGGCATTGAAACTGTAATATGATCGCATGCGCGCATTTATTAATTTATCCGGTGTCCCACCACGAGATAAAGAATGATACAAGTATATAAAGAAAAAAGAAGGATAAACGGCTTTAAAAAGTTTTTTTTTTAAAAGTTGCTATGACATGGCTACTGTCCCATGTGTCCCATGGGAAATACAAATGTTTGCTGTCCCGTCCCATCCCATCCCATGGGACGTTTCCCATGGGATTCCCATGGTAATCCCATTCCCACGGACAAGCCTGCCAACCGCATCGCAGACCTAATGCAAGTAACTGATTCGGGGCATTGTGTGTTCTTACGTAAAACTATGATCTGGTATCAATCCATCCATCATGTGCCATGCCGGTAAGCGTGAGCAGTCATAATCGCCATTTCATTCGATCACCAGAGTCGTGGATCAGCTCTGTATTTTTGTCTCGACCATGCCACGTGATTGAGCCATCCAGGTGTTTACTTCTCTGTCTCCCCCTTGTTCAACTCTCATCGATCTTGTCAGTTGTCACCATGTTCTCTAATTTATTTCTTCTCATAACATGTCCAAAAAATGTTGACTGTCTACGTCTAATTTCTCTAATCAATTTACGATTTTCATTTGTTTCTTTTAGGACGTGGTCGTTTGTTTTTCTGTCTGTCCATGGTATTCTTTGCATTCTCCTCAGAAACCACATTTCTATAGCCATCGGATGTTTTTTTCCAGCTTGACTGTCATTGTCAACGCCTCACATCCATACAAAAGTACAAGCTCTATGTAGCACATCAACACTCTTTTTCTCGTAGCAACTGACATCATTTTATTGGTCAGTATATTTTCCATGCAGCAAAAGGCTACCTTCGCCTTTGTGATTCTTGTTCTCAACAAGACACCTCCCGTCATATGTTATAACTGTTCCGAGACAATTGTTCCTATTCACTTGCTTAAGTATAGCCCCATTTACTTGTATATTACATTGTGGTATTTCCTTCTACCTGGTGACTACCACAATCAGTGTCTTCTTCCAATTTAATGATAACCCTGGTTTTTCACTGTGTGCAACAACCACATCTACTAAATGTTGCAGATCCTGCTCACTGTCTGCAATCAATACTGCATAATCCGTATATCTAATGTTACATTCGCATAGGAAAAAAAACATTGTTGTGTATGTTACATTCAAATACAAACAAACATTGTCAACTGGAGAGAGAGAGAGAGAGAGAGAGAGAGAGAGAGAGAGAGAGAGAGAGAGAGAGAGAGAGAGAGAGAGAGAGAGAGAGAGAGAGAGAGAGAGAGAGAGAGAGAGAGAGAGAGAGAGAGAGAGAGAGAGAGAGAGAGACCAGCTGCCTCCAAACTTCCCAGTTAAATCTCCATTGAACGTTTGTACTACGATTCAGAAAATAGATTGTCATACAGTTCACTGCAATTTACTAAATGAAAATATATGAACGTTTAACTCTATCACAGGAAGCAATTCATGTATGAATAATTGAAGTGCTTTGAGTAAATTATATTCGTTTAGGCAGCCGGTGGAGCATGGTGGAACAGCATAGGTTGCCTGTATGCTTACACGTGGAAAGCGGTTTCCATTGCCGATATGTACTTATACTTTGCTGGGGTATTTTTCGATTTGCGTAAGCAGCAATATGTTAAGTTTATAATGTTTTTTTTTTTTTTTTTTTTGCGTATCCTTTTACAGGACTTAGCTGTCAACAGCAGCATCTTTCAGCTGTCTGTTGATCTCTTGGCAAGATTACGCTCAGTAGTTTGCCATTGCTTTCTGAGCGGCCGGCTCAGTATCCGCAAGTCACGAGCGGGGGTCGAACCACCTCAGTTCTCGCTCCGCTGCGAGACTCTGCGTGATAAACGGGATTACAGAGAGAAAGTGTTGTAACCCCACAGCCAGAGAGACCGGCAAGTTTATAATACTGAAACGAAATGCAGTGGCGATAAGCGCGCGCGTGTGTGTGTGTGTGTGTGTGTGTGTGTGTGTGTGTGTGCGTGCGTGTGTGTGTGTGTATATATTCAGATGCACACACGCACATACACATATCTATCTTCTCTCTCTCTCTCTCTCTCTCTCTCTCTCTCTCTCTCTCTATATATATATATATATATATATATATATATATATATATATATATATATATATATATATATATATATATATATATATATATATAATCACATGCTTAGTAATGTCGCATAACGCTCATATACAAGTGTATATACATTTATATTTTCCTCATAACTAATGATCCTAGAATCCACAATTATCAAAATTTTCACATGTTCGGCGTTAGTGAAAATCAATTAAATGGCAACATCTCAGATGATGACATCGCTGTCAGAGGTTTTAAAGTTATTAGAAGAGATCCTTATCAGAAACAAGAGACGGGTATTGCAGTTTATATTTCTAATTCGGTTAACGTCTACCACATGCTAGATTTTGAAACCTGTGAGATTGAGTGTGTGTGGTTTGAGGTTAAACTTGAAAATCGCATACCCATAGTAGTTGGCTATCTCTATCGAAACCCCAGTGCAGGAAATATCTGGTATGAAAAATTCACCACTATGATGAATGTCATAAACTGTTATTTACTGCCAATATAGTACCTTGAGGTGTATAGCGGAGTGGGGGCGGGGGGGGGGGGAGGGGAGTGTCTTTGAGCCTGAGGAATTAGGGCCGCCTGGCTAGTGCAGTCGTCGCGAACTGTGCAGGTTAGAATTTTCTTTTTGCCCCCGACAGAAAAAAAAAACTCAATACCTTACCAAGGATTCTAAACCCAGTCTCCTGAAGGAGAATCCTGCGTTCTAGCCATTCGGCCAGTAGTTGTCTTTAATAATGCGAGAGAAATCATACTGCTAAGGGGGCTGCATGGTATCGAGGTAATGTGTCCGCCTGGAGTGCTGGAGGTCTCGGGTTCAAGCCCGGTGAGGACCGGGATTTTTTCACGTGGACTTCTAGTAATAACATTTCCCCTGGTCTCTGGGTAGTGAGATCGGACGCCCGTGTGTATTGTTGCGCACGTAAAAATCCCTTGGCAGTTGGAAATCGTAAAGATTTGCCTAACGACGCTTATTTTTTTGTTCGCATATCCTTTACAGGACACCGCTGTCAACAGCAGCATCTTTCAGCTGTCTGTTGATTTCTTGGCAATATTACGCTCAGTAGTTTGCCATTGCTTTCTGAGCGGACGGCTCAGTTATCCCGCAAGTCACCAGCGGGGGACGAACCGCTCCCAGTTCTCGCCCGCTACGAGACTCTGCGTGATAAACGGAATTACGGAGAAAGTGTTGTAACCCCTCGGCCAGAGAGACCGGCCTAACGACGCTGCCCGGACAAAATTTCGAGTTAAAAATCTACCCAAAGTATTTTAGGATCCTCGCCGGCGCTACGCAGTTCGTACACTGAGCTATTTTTCTCCGGACTCAGGTTTGAGTTAGGAGGAGAACGGAGCAATTATGGGTTACACCCGTGTGCCGTGATGTTGATCCATGGACTAAAACTAAACTAAAACTAAAACTAAATCATACTGCTAGGAGACTTCAACAGAGACATTAACACATCAAACAAAACACTGGAAAACATAATAGAATTATATAGCTTCCAACAGTTAGTCAAACAAGCTATTGGGATAACAAAATCAACTGCGACCTTTATAGATCACATTTATACTACAGGTGCTGACAACATCACAGAATGTACTGTACCTATTAATGGTATGTTGTACGTGGCCTAAAAGAGGTACCAAAACTCAGAAACACAAACACATAATTATAACATACAGAAATTATAAAAATGTCAATCAATATGTCTTTTTACAAGACCTGCTAAACTCATCTCTGGACTATGTTTACCAGCTTCCTGGCCCAGATGATGCCATGGACCACTGGTTGAAGACCTTTCTAAGTGTATTTGATAAGCTTGTTCCATGTAAGGAAGTTCGAGTTAAACATTGCACAAAGGCACCGTGGATCACCCAGGAGGTAGTTGAAATTATCAGAGGCCGGGACAGGGTACATAAAAATAGTGACCCACTTACCGTAGTCTGAGAAACAAAGTTCAATATGTTATATAAAAGGAAAAGGAAAACTATTGTAAGAACTTAATAAAAGATAAAACCAACACTGAAGATATATGGAAAGCTATTAATACCTTGACAAACAAACACAAATCCTCACAAACATTATTATCAAATCAGGTTACATGTGATCAATTCAGTAGTTTCTTTCAAAAAAGTCGCTTAAAAGTCGACAGGGTCGACTTCATTGCACCGGGTTTTATCCTATATGGCTCGGTCTCTTTTCGCAGTACGGTTGGCGTCGCACAAAGCAGGAACTCCGTAGCTCTAGCGACGATCCACAGGAGCCTCCGAAAAATTTAACTCGTGAACCGAAGGTCGCGGCCCGGAATCGAACCCACAACCTTCGGAGCCCGAGTTAAACGGTTTTACCACTTCGCCACGAAGACTCCCAGTATTAGTTTCTTTCAATCCGACATAAACCAATTGAAGGCTGCACTAACAGATTCTCCTCATGACATATCTTTATTGTTATCAAATTGTGAGAACAAATGCTACAGAGATGTTTCCTCCATCATACCGCTAATGACGACCACTGAAGTATTTACTCATATCCATCCATCCATCATGTGCCATGCCGGTAAGCGTGGGCGGTCATGTTCTGCCATCTCACTCGATCACCAGAGTCGTGAATCAGCTCCGTGTTTCTGTCTCGACCATGCCACACGGCCAAGCCATACAGGTACTTGCTTCTAGGTCTTCCCCTTGGTCTGTTCACCTCGATCTTACCAGTTGTCACCAACTGCTCCTAATCATCTCTTCTCATAACATGCCAAAAACATTGTGACTGTCTACGTCTAATGTCTCTAATCAGTTTACGATCTTCATTTGTTTCATGAAGGACTTGTTCATTGGTCTTTCTGGCTGTCCATGGTATTCTTTGCATTTTCCTCAGAAACCACATTTCTACAGCCATCAGATGTTTTTCAGCTTGACTGCTCATTGTCCAAGCTTCACATCCATACAAAAGTACAGGTTCTATGTAGCACCTCAACACTCTTTTTTCTCGTTTCAATTGACATCTTTGTATTGGTCAGTATGTTTTTCATCTTGCCAAAGGCTACTACTTTTGCCATGGCGATTCTTGTTCTAATATCTTCAAGGCATCTCCCATCAGATGTTATTACTGTTCCGAGATAATTGTACTGATTCACTTGTTGAAGAATATTCTCATTTACTTGTATATTACATTGTGATATTTCGTTGTTCCTAGTGACGACAATAATCTGTGTCTTTTTACAATTTAATTCTAACCCTAGTTGTTCACTGTGTGTAACATCCACATCTAGTAAATTTTGCAGGTCCTGTTCATTGTCTGCAATCAAGACTGTCTCATTTCATCTCATCATGTTCCTCTTTTACCTTGCGGTGTCGAGGTGAAGTATAAACTTCGTGAGAGTGCCCGAGTATGGGCTTCATATGTCGATATTCCCATGGACTCTGCTATTCCCTCCGTCCAACGTTTACGTGGCCGGCCTCTTCCTCTCATTCCATCTGGTCTGTACATCATTGCTTGTTGTGGTATGCTGTTGACTGGTAACCTACTTGCATGGCCAAACCATTTGACTTGCTGTTTTCTGATAAAATCTAGTGCTGCTTTAACCCCCATTTTAGTCCTGATTTCTTCATTTCTGATCTTATCTCTTCTTGATACGTTGAGTATTCTTCTCAGGAACCTCATTTCTGTTGTTGTGATTGTTCCTTTCTCTTTTTCTGTCATTGTCCAGGTTTGGCATTGGTAGCATAAAGTTGGCAGGAAGATTGTGTTGTAAAGTGCTTTCTTAGTAGTTATTGATACATGTTTGTTCTTTAGTATTGGTGCCATTTGTCCAATGAGTTGATTTGCCTTATTGCACCTATTTTCGATCTCGTCTTCTGATCTGCCATTTGATGATATTATACTTCCTAGATACTTGAAACTCTTTACTTGTTTCAAGGGATGTTCGTTTAGGTGAATTGTTGTTGTTTGTTCTTCTTTATTTATAGTCATTACCTCTGTTTTGCTTGTACTAATTTTCATCTCTAAGACTGTATCAGCCGGTCTCTCTGGCTGTGGGGTTACAACACTTTCTCTCTGTAATCCCGCTTATCACGCGGAGTCTCGTAGCGGAGCGAGAGCTGAGGCGGTTCGACCCCCGCTCGTGACTTGCGGGATACTGAGCCGGCCGCTCAGAAAGCAATGGCAAACTACTGAGCGTAATCTTGCCAAGAGATCAACATACAGCTGAAAGATGCTGGTGTTGACAGCTAAGTCCTATAAAGGATATGCTTAAAAAAAAAAAAAAAGACTGTATCATCTGCATATCTAATGTTATTGATGCATCGTCCCCCAATGTTGATTCCTTCCACATCTTCAATATTTCTGAAAATACTTTCACTGTACAGGGAAAACAGATCTGGAGACATTACACATCCCTGTCTCACACCTCTCTTAATAGGCTGATATTGGCTTACTTCATTATCAACTCTTATGGCAGCATGTTGTTTCCAATATATGGTTGTTACAAGTTTAAGATCTTTTCCATCAATTTGTAGATCTTCAAACATCCTTATCATGTTTACATGTCTCACTTTATTGAAAGCCTTTGTGTAGTCAATAAAGCAAAGGTGTAGATCTTTGTTTACTTCTATAGAACGTTCGATTACGGTTCTCAGTATATACACATCATTTACTGTTCCCTTGCCTTCTAAAACCCACATTGTTCTTCTCCTATTTCAGGTTGTATTTTCCTCCTAACTCTTCGTGATGTGACTCATTATACTAATTGTTTGATGTTGATCACATTCCAAGGCTCCTGATTTCTTTGGGATTGCAATAAATACAGAATTATATAACTCCTGAGGTATATTTCCAGTATCATATATTGTATTAAGCAGACTGGTAACTTTATCTATTCCATATTCTTCTAAAGCATTAATCATTTCTGTTGTGACGCTGTCTGAACCGGGGGGTCTTGCCAGATTTCATATGGTTAAGAGCATTCTGAACCTCCATCTTCAAAATTGCTGGTCCTTCATTATTATTTTGAACATCATACTGTCAATCATTTCATGTATTCACGTATTACCAATAATCTGTTTTCATCCTGTTATCTTAGATATTCATTAGTTTTATTTGTTCTTTCATCGGATAATTAATTTTGTTCTATGCCCATTGATTTGGTTTTTATTTTCTGATATCCTTAAAACATTCACACAACAGAAAAGGTGAACTAGAGAATTTACTCCTCTACGTAACCTAAAAAAACAATAACTCACCAGGAATAGATAGAATCAGTAATCTGTTCCTTCGCTGCCCTGCATCTACGAGTCACTAAAGTTTATATATAATCAATGTCTCACCAAGGTCACTTCCCATCAGCCTTTAAAATCGCTAAAGTGTATCATCATTTAAAAGCTGGCTCATTAGACGATCGTCTCATGAGGAACTATACGCTAATTTCCAAATAATTCTCACTATCCAAACCGCTAGAAAAGTACATTCACAAAACAATACTAGAACACTTAGTTCGCCACAAATTAATAGTTGGTAGTCAGTCAGGGTTTCGGCCACAATATTCTTGTCATACGGCGCTAACAAACATGACGGAAACTGACATCAAAATATTAACAACAATACTCTCTGTGGAGCGGTGTTTATAGACTTTAGAAAAGCATTCGATATGTTAGATTGCTAGTTCATACTATTCTAATTAAAAAACTAGAACAATGAAAGTAAGCTTTAATATAGCGACATTAATAAAATAATTTTCATTAGACAGAAAACAAGTAGTATCACACAATAAATCTTTATTTCAAGCCATTACCATTAATATCGGAGTACCTCAGGGGTCTATACTTAGCCCTCTGTTATTTGCCATTTATATATAGGTCCTGCGACCTATTTGCAAACGACTGCACATTATATACAAACGCTATTGATTGTAATGTGCTAGAATCATCCTTGCAACGAGAATTAAATAGTGTAGTTAACTGGACTCGTACAAATCGCATGCTTATTTCCATGTTGGCGACCAGAAGTCCCAATCCCATATGTATGATACGTTACACCTTCCTTGGGTATTTATAATGGCCATGTTACAAATTGCTTTAGTGAGTCATGTATTATTGATTATTTTTCACGCGTTTTATTGTATATTGTTCTTTTGTTGTCTACAATTACCTTCATATGTGATGTTGAATGAAATAATGTATGAGAGGAAATGGAGAAGATGGACAGAATGCCATCGGGCCTGCGTACCCAATTCTTAACCCTTTGAAAATACAGCTTATTCGTTCGTTCGTTCGTTCGTTCCTTCGTTCGTTCCTTCGTTCGTTCATTCCTTCGTTCTTTCGTCAGGTCTCATTTCGGTTAGCTAATAATTTCATAAACATTTTATAATATTTTCAGACATGCGTCATGAGGCTAATTGTTCTTTGTTATCCACAAGCTATTGATCCGTCTTTCTATGAAATGGAGATAATTAACAGTTTTAGTAAGCCTCTGGGGATTTTCCACTGTTTTATATATAGTTTCATAGATTTGTAATGATGTCAATGCCACATTCTCCAAGAGTGTAATTCTTAAAGATTTCTTCGTGTTTATTATTAAATTGTATGCATTCATTCTCTTACTTGTGCTGCCCAAATAGATGTAGTTTGTACATTGATTTAGAAGTTTACATCTGTTCTATCACCATTGCAGGGTTGATTAATATAATCTGCCAATCATTTCATGTCTTCACGTGTTACCAATAATCTGTTTTCATCCTGTCATCTTAGATATTCATTAGTTTTATTTGTTCTTTCATCGGATAATTAATTATGTTCTGTGCCCATTGATTTGGTTTTTATTTTCTGATATCCTTAAAACATTCACACAACAGAAAAGGTGGACTAGAGAATTTAGCTTGTCTGTAGAA
Source organism: Cepaea hortensis (assembly GCA_963921405.1). Taxonomy (NCBI): domain Eukaryota; kingdom Metazoa; phylum Mollusca; class Gastropoda; order Stylommatophora; family Helicidae; genus Cepaea; species Cepaea hortensis. The sequence continues at coordinate 84,617,159 of OY992882.1, read as the reverse complement.
AATTATTATGTAGATAGGCAGTAGAAGACAGGCGGGCAAAATCAAAAATACCAGCAACCCCAACTCCATCACGTGATCAGATGACAGGAAGAACTGGACAGTCATGGGCATCTACGTCTGCTTGAGACCAGACACCCAATACAGAAGATCGCGCATTAAGTAAATGATAAACATATGGCTAGTTTAGTGGTATTGATGGAGATAAGTGTGTCTAAATAAACATCATAGACGAAATACTCCCTGTCTAGGGTATGAACGGGTCACCAAAGCCACTGGAAACGTCTAACACGCGAAAAGCTCATTGTTTATGAATTATGAGGCAAGGGAATCAATGTCCTTAACGCTTACACAAACGTTACATTATATATTATGCTAACCCCATCCCTATCTTTCTTTATTAGACAACTGAGAGTAACGTTTCGTAGTAGACATGTATGTGGGTATAACACTACGATATTATTTGCTGACGTTTGTTTTTCTACTTAATTACTTTAGACAGTTGATAGCATCTTTGTGGTGTTAGAAATGTTCACGTTTGTTTTAGAAATTAGAATTTTGAGACAGTTAAAGCAGCTTTGCTGTTGTACAGATACCCTGGCGTGCATGACGTTTTATACCGAAATTTCTTTTTGAAATTATGATTGTGGACATTTAAATCAGCTTTAGCGAGTTACAAATGTCCTGGAAGATCATCATTATGTAGCAGCTGCTTTACAGAACGTGGCGTTTGCCAAAAGGTGATTTACGATAAAATAACGAAACATGATCAAAAGTGCTCAAACGGTCCAGGGATGCACCAATCCGACAGAACTTGGAAACATAATATCAAACAGTGATCAATGACTCGAAGCCGGTGTTCATCATATTGAGGCACTATTTATTTGCCTATGTTGAAGCTTGTTGCATATTCAATCAGCTCAAATGAGAAATTACAATTTAGTAATACCGTGTCTGTTATGACCAGGCGGGACGGTAGTGTAAAACATTATATGTGAATAATATACCGTTGAATATGTTAAATACTTGCAACAAAATGTCTCGGTGCTTCTGTCATTCACTAATCGGCTTCTGCGTCACCTTGTCCTGACTTTCTAAGTCACATTCTGATACGGTCGCCTATGTCCGTCGCCTTCGGGCTTATCCAAATCATACCTGAATAATGTCGCCCTTTCATTTAATATTTACTATCCATCCTTACGATGTTGTGTCAGTTTATAACGTATCTTATTTCTGAGAATCGAATTGTACTGCCTCTTCTGTCAATCACCAAGATCTGATTCTTTTGTTGTTGTTGACTACTTCGTGACGTTTTCTCCTTTTTTCGTCATATCGTTGGTTTCTCGTAAAAGTTGGTTCGGGATTTTCTCACTAACTCTATTTGACGTCATTTCGTCTATTTTGCTACTTGGCAGCGCTCGTCACGACGTGTCGAAAAGCCTCTCGATCCCTTGCCATGTCTCCTGCCTCGTGCACCCTCACGCCAAAGGTGTTTGCAATACCCCGTATACATACATATTTGTGCTGGTCGTCCGCTGCCTCTTCAACCATGAACAAAGGCATTCAGCAGTGTTCTTTCCCAGCCACGTGACGTTTAATAGGGCTTAAAGTATTTCAGTTTTTGAGACATGATGCAGTTTATGGGCCAGTTTTCTTCCATGTTCAGATCTGGTAGAATTTCAGTATTTTTCTTCTAAGAACTATTCTGCAGCATTTTCTTCTGTAGTGATTATGAAGTAACTGTCAGATGTTAGTCACATGTGATTGAGCTACCCTATAACAGCAGTCGGTATTACTTGCTGTCTGTTAGCACCGAATGTTGGGCACCAAACCCAACACCCACATTGTGTCAACAGCTTCGGCCGGAGGAGCGCAATTGGGGGGAGGGGGGGGGAGGGTAAAGCAATATCCTAGTGTGATGAAATGCAACCTGCTGACTATTTTATGATTGCAGGGCACGCGAGGCCCTAAACCTTGGTCGGCAACTGGTCTAGGATCGAAGCTCCGACAGGCGGGCAGTTAGAGCATTGCTTTGCTGATCCGGCAGCTTCTGCAGCCTGTCTTGTACCAGACGTATTGTTACCTTTCCTCTGGAGTAAACTAGGCAGGCCGAGAGAGGGATCACGCTACATGGGCTAAACATGGTCTCTACAATTAAGGAAAAGCTTTGTGCTATATAGAGATATAATTCCATCCCTTGTCCCCTCCAGGGGTTGTAGTTATTGTGTTTTTTTGTGTGTTTTTTTTTGTTACAGCTATCGTCTGTCAAGATGACAAGGTGCCAATATTATTGTGAAATTACTCATGATACGCATTAATATGTTGCCACAGGAAAGATACATGTTCTCAAACATAAAAATAAGAAAATAACACTTGTTTTCTGTTGTTGTGCCATTTGTTCTTAATATTGTTTAATCACTTGTTCTCAGTGCTATGGCCAGTCGTCCGTCTAATTTCTGTTGAAATGTCTCTATTTGTTGATTATGGAGCCAAGTTAATCAAAATCTGTGACATTGTACGCTTTCCTGCCAGATACAACAACGTAGTTCGATTTCGTTTTAAAATTATTATTTAAGACAATTAAAGAAGCTTTGGCAAGTTACAAATGCCCTCAAGCATACAACATTTTATGCCAAAGTTTGTTTACGAAATTGATATTTTAGACATTCAGAGCATCTTTGTTTTTTTTTTACAACTTCGTTGGCTGTTTGAACAATGTGTGTCGAAGTGAGTTTTCGCAATTATTATTTTATGCAGTTGACAGCAGCTTTACTGTGTCAGAAATGTCAGGAGAACATCGTATGCTCGAGTTTGGTTTCCAAATTATTATTGTGGTATTGAGAGCATATTTGCTGTCTTCCAAATGGCCTGGTGGATAAAATATTGTAGACCAAGTTTGTTTTCAATGTTACTAGTTTAGACAGTTGAAGGCAGTGTTAGAAATATTCCGAGGATACAATGTTATATACAGAAGATTGTTTTCAGTAATTAGTCGTCATTAGTCAAAGTTCCAACTTCACGCAAAGAGTCATCCCCATAATGCTCAGTTCCTGTGCCAGTGAATATCACACAACATGCTCCTCACTGTCCTATGTGGAAAGTGGAACAACCAGCAGTACCGACAAACCAACAGCACGCACAGACAAGTACATGCATAAGGCCGCTGCCAGAATGCTAACATAGTAGTCCGCCACGAAAATTACAGTTCATCGTCGATGAAAGAGGCAGTCACTAGAAAAGCAACAGCTTCACACACATTACAGCATAATGCAAAACTAACTATTTCAGCAACCGGTCGTCGCCAGTTTCTGAACAAGCTTTTCACAATACAAACAACCGCCGACAGATGTAAGAGCACTGCACACGAAAACCACAGCTCACAGTGTTGCCCCAAGCACTTAGATCAGTGGCTGGACGACGGATCCATGTAGTCCAATATGTAGAAAATGCGTAAGCAAGTTGTAGCCAGAAGCAAAAACACCCTAAAGGCCTTAACAGATCAACCGCCTATCCACCATATGTGCCGGAAGTGTGTTCAGTATTGAACCATATTATCCAATGATATCTAGCCAACAAAAAAAAATATATAATCCGACTACCTCTACCGAAATAAACTAACCAATACATTTGCGTTGGTTAATAAGCACTCACAGAAGACATAGTAGTAACATTATGTTATCGCTGTGATAATGATTATGCACTTGTCATCATCATCATGTGTCATGCCGGTAAGCGTGGGCGGCCATTATTCGACATCTTACACGATCACCAGAGTCGTTAATCAGCTCTGTGTTCTTGTCCCGAACAGGCCATGTGGTCAAGCCATCCAAATATTTGCTTCCCTATCTTCTCCTAGTTATTTCCCTCTCAATTTAGCTAGTTGTAACAAAGGTTATCTAGTTTATTTCTTCTCATAACGTGCCCAAAAACATTTGACTATCATCGTTTAATTTCTCTAATTAGTTTGTGGTTTTCATTTGCCTCTTGTAGGGCTTTGTCATTGGTATTCTGTGCATTTTCCTCAGAAACCACATTTTCACTGCCAGTAGATGTTTTCCAGCTTCTCTTCTCATCGTCCATGTTTCACATCCATACAAAAGAACAGGTTTCATATAGAAATTCAACTCTCTTTTTCTCGTTGCATTTGACATTTTTTTTTATTGGTCACTAGGCTTTACCATAGTAAATGTTGTAATATCTCTTCAAGACATCTTCTATCAGATGTTATGACTGTTCCGAGATAGTTGTACCGATTCACTTGTTTAAGAATATTCCCATTTATCATTTTATTACATTGCAGCAATACCACAAGTGCTCCGTTTCTTGCTGCAGAAGTCGAAGGGTTTGGATGCTGATTCTCTCTGTTGCGAGCCCAACCAACGAAAGCTCCCTGTATCTCCGTAGGCCGGTTTTCAATCTGGGTTGATCGTTAGTACTTCTGTAGGCCTATATGTAATCTCAAGTAAGCCCCAGTATCTCTGTAGACCAACGTTTAAAACGATGTGATTATCTGCATGTCTGTAGACACATTTTTAATATGATGTGATTATCTGTATTTCTGTAGATCCATGTTTAATATGATGTGATTATACGTATTTCCGTAGACTAATTTTTAATATGATGTGATTTTGTGTATCTCAATAGGCCAATGTTTAATATGATGTGATTATTTGTACCTCTGTTGTCCAATGTTACATCTCAAGTCAGCTTCTGCGTCTCTGTTGGCCAATTCAATGTTAATCTGAAGTGAGTATTTGTATCTCTGAAGACCAATGCTTAAACTGGAAATGACGAAGCATATAGGACTTCAAACCCAGACTGCTTGCAGTATACCATGCTTACCTGAGGCGTGTCTCCTTACTTGGGTTTCTTGGGTCAGTCAGTAAAGGTTTGTTTACACGACTCAAGGCACATTAGGTATGTGGTGCTGAACCCATATTTTGATAGATCAATAGCACTCGGTGGATGCTATGATAAATATCACGCCGACCAAATGTATTTCTAAAGAAATTTCTTTGTACCAATTTTACCTGGGAAACAAGCTCAATTCTAAAAGACCTCTCCGATAGGCATTCGAAACAGTGAAATTAGTTCTACATCACAATAGACTAGTGTTTATTCTGAAGCGACTCCGGTGTTTCTTGAAGCTGAATATTAAAGATTACTTGCCGAGGCATTCGCCACTGCAAGACCAATTTATAAACATCTAGTAGACGCAAGTCCTGTGTATCCCTGCACACGAGATCCAATGTGAGACAGACACGCTACCTGCTGAGTGGCTCTTTCAACGTTGTAACAGACGGATACATTAACATACGCTATTTTTGTTATAAAGATAAACTTACATATAGTATTACCACAGACGAATATATTAACATATGTTGTTTGTTTATAGACGAGTAAATGAACATTGTTATAATAGAGGAATAAATTAAAGTGTATTACTTTGATAGACGAATAAATTATCATATGTTATTTTAACTGACATTCATAAATTAAAAACAATATTGAACAACATGCTAGACAGCAGGAAAGAAAGATTATTATGGCCAACACACACACCTTATGCTATTGATTGCGACACTCTTGAGTTTGTCGTGTTCCTTTATTATTATCGAGATGCTTACAAGTGTACAAGGGGCGAAAGTGAGGTGGTGGGATAGAAGACGAGGAAGCGTACCACAACGTCAGATGCTCGCCTGCCGTCCAGGTGGTCACGGCGTCGATCCTTATAGGGACGGGTTCGAACTGTTAACATTGACCTGGGCTGCCAGGTGGACCCAGCCTGACATGGATACCATAACTTGTCTTGGGAAGCAAAGGCGGCCGTTGTGACACTGATCACATCAGTGGTTTAGTAACATGTACCCAAAGGCGGCCGTTGTGACACTGATCATATCAGTGGTATAGTAACATGTACCCAAAGCGGCCATTGTGACACTGATCACATCAGTGGTTTAGTAACATGTACCCAAAGCGGCCATTGTGACACTGATCACATCAGTGGTTTAGTAACATGTACCCAAAGCGGCCATTGTGACACTGATCACATCAGTGGTTTAGTAACATGTACCCAAAGGCGGCCGTTGTGACACTGATCACATCAGTGGTTTAGTAACATGTACCCAAAGGCGGCCGCTGTGACACTGATCATATCAGTGGTTTAGTAACATGTACCCAAAGGCGGCCGTTGTGACACTGATCATCAATCAATCAATCATGTGCCATGCCGGAAAGCGTGGGCGGTCATGACTCACCAGTTCACTCGATCACCAGTGTCGTGGATCAGCTCAGTGTTTCTGTCTCGTCCATGCCATGTGGCCAAGCCATCCAGGTATTTTCCTCTCGGTCTTCCTCTTGGTCTGTTCCCTTCGATCTTGCCAGTTGTCACTAAGTTCTCCAATCCATTTCTTCTCATAACATGTCCAAAAAATGTTGACTGTCTACGTCTAATTTCTCTAATCAGTTTACGATGTTAATTTGTCTCCTACCCAAAGGCGGCCGTTGTAACACTGATCATATCAGTGGTTTAGTAACATGTACCCAAAGGCGGCCGTTGTAACACTGATCATATCAGTGGTTTAGTAACATGTACCCAAAGGCGGCCGTTGTAACACTGATCATATCAGTGGTTTAGTAACATGTACCCAAAGGCGGCCGTTGTAACACTGATCATATCAGTGGTTTAGTAACATGTATGTCACGAGATCGCCATGAGTTAACCTGATAATGATAATACAGAAAGTTTGCCTAGTGCATATGTTCGAGGCCACAGGTTGTTTCAACAAATCCAGGAAATGTAACTGCACGTGTTTACATCTGGTCGACGGATCGGGAACACTCAGTGGTGAGTGAGATGGATCCCGGCATCGCTTTGACAGTTTGTCAACATTTGAATACAGATGGAACCCGTGGGATCATGGTGGCAATCGGATGTCGGACATCACATGTCGGGCAAAATTAACAGTTGCAGATGTGTAAGGAAAGTGAGTGCGCTGAATCATACATCGCTTTGACAGTTCATAAACAAGTTGGATTGAGAGCGGAAGTACTCAGCACGGAAGATAACAGTACATCTGTCAATTTATAGCTTCCGGAACATCAAGAAGATTGGCAGCTTGTTGGGGAAAACTGTTGTTGGGATCATACAGTAACTCGTTGGTTTGTTGGGGGAGTCAAACCAAGTGATGACAACTTTGACAGTGACTAGGCAAGGGAAAATCGATTCTTGACAATGGATGATTGCCCAAGTAACACCTGCAGGACAACAACCATGTCACGTGACCAATTTTAGAGGTTTGGCCAAAAACCATGATTGGAGATGGGGAGTTGAACGCAAACCTTGGATTGTAGAAGACGTGCTTCGGCACTGTGTTTTTGATGGGAAAACGTCTACCGTGTGCGAATTAGTGATTTAATTTTACACGTGCCTGCCATGGCAAGAGTGGATGTAATTTAATCTAACTGCAGTGTTGCCTAAGGTAGAACCTATTATAATTAGTTCTAATTAATATAGGCTGTAGCCTTGTTAAAACTAAAGTGTGATGATTAGCACTGTTAGTGGAAAACTAGCTAGAGTAGGGAAGTGATACTTGGCTCTGTTAGTTGAAAATAGATTAGTGAAGTGTGGATAAGCTTTACTAGTTGAGAATTAAGTAATGAGGGATAATTGGGATATTCCCGTAGTGTCCCTGGTGGGCGGGGTTCCGCATTCTGTTTGTTGATTTTTTTTTCTTGTCTTGGCCTGATGATAACATATGTGTTCAGTCATCTGTCCATGACAGAGTAGGTTCATTATATTTTCTGAGCGAGGCCGATGGCCACGATCATCTAATAGAGATCAGTGACGGGGAGGCTATCACCGGTTATATGATTTATGTTACAGGTTTCCTCTGGTTGGAATGAAGAACACGGAACCCAGGAAAAATCCGATCCCGGATAAAGTTTGGCGCAGGAAGATTGGCCAGCAACTTTACAACAGAGCTTATGCTAGAGGAAGATGATCAACATTGCTCAGTGGAGCTAAATGGTATATGTATCCTACAGGATAAATACCATATGAGTTTAGGTCATACCAGTTTTAACACACCAGTAGTGATGGATATTCAGTTCACTTATGACTAGAACAACAATAAAGGACTCTATTGGAGTATAGACAATAATTTTTTAAACGTGAGAACTAGTGAACATTTATCAAGAGACAAAAAGTCTTGTTCATAGGACAGTGTTCCAGGTTTGTTTCACCGCGCCGGAATTATGAAGCCGGAGTTTCTATAAACTATTAGGAACAGTTGCGTTAGGAGCAATATTAGTTTTTTCCACGGATTATATATTTATATGGGATTCAGATCTCATGGTCATCAGAGTTCCTGGAGGAGGACATGTCTGGAGAGAAGGATACGACTTCGGTGAGGTCCCTTGTGATGAGTCTTGTGATGTCGTGTGATCCTTGCCATGATGTGTACACTATGATCCTGAACTTTGAGGGCTGACACATACATTTATGTTATAATACACGACACACATTGTCTTCGCATACACGTCTCATATACGTTACACTTTTCTTTTAATAAATTAATCTTTATTAATTTTTAGAAGCAAGAGTTGTGGAGTATGTTGCGTTGGGGAAGTATGAGAGGGGGCATAGTACGACAGTGAGAGAGTGATAGGAAGGTGTCCACGGGCTGATGGAGTGTGTTGGACGGAAGCTGGTGGATTCTCCAAGATATTGAAAAAAGGAAGAAAAATATTATAATGTTGGTGTTGACTCTCTTAACCCCAGGGACGACACTTTAAAGGAGGACACGACATTATTGGGGGCTCGATAACGTGATCCTTGGACAGCGGGATCTCCCGTAAACGGAATCCTTGGACAGCGAGATCTCCTGCAAGCAGGAACCTTTGACAGTGGGATCCTCTGACAACGGGGTCTTTTGACACAGGATCCTTAGTTATAAAACGGTGATATCATATTGGAGAATCCAGCTAGTGTGAATGTGGATAGGGGTTAGGACTAATATCTTACCTGTTCACACTTCACACGTCTGTGGTCCTGATTCTACTCTTGTCACTGAGTGAATGTGCGGTGTGTGGTAATATCTAGATTTATAGTACTTGTTCATATATCTGTATAGTAATTTGCAGCTATATTGTACTCGACCTGCTAGCTTACCTCTCTGTATAATGGTCACCCCTAAACTAACCACGTTAGAATTAAAGGCAAAGGGCGAAGACATGGGATTGGCGGGTTCTGCTCTAACGGATTACATACAGGAAGTGGAGAGAGAGTATCGTCAAGCAGAACGGGAAGATCGAAAGGCCGAGTTGGAATTGAGAAGGATGGAGTTGAAACAAGCAGCTAAGAAATTGGAAGCTGAGCAAGCAGCTAAGAAATTGGAAGCTGAGCAAGCAGCTAAGAAATTGGAAGCTGAGCAAGCAGCTAAGAAATTTGAAGCGGAGCAAGCAGCTAAGAAATTTGAAGCTGAGCAAGCAGCTAGGAAACTGGAAGCTGAACAAGAAGCTCAGAAAAGGGAGCACGAGTACCGGATGAGGGAACTCGAGTTGAAGAGTCAATCTAATGGAGAAACTGAGGGAGCAGTTGGAGGTTCCTCCATCCCAGGCTCAACACCAGTAGGTGGACATGGGTACCATGCTATGAAGTTTCCTTTAGCGGTCTATGAGGAGGACAAAGAGAAGATTGACCAGTACCTTCAACGCTTCGAGGCTATGTCAGTTGCTATGGGTCTGGAGCGTAACAAATGGAATCTCAAGCTATCCCAGGGTTTACGCGGGACCGGTTACGAGGTTTATTCTCGCCTGCCGCCAGGACATGAGAACAATTATGACGAGTTAAAGACGGCTCTGCTGAAACGATTCGAGGTTACGTCACATACCTACCGGAAACAATTTCGAGCAGCGAAACGAGAACCGGGGGAGTTGTTTGCCGCCTACAGTTTGCGTCTAAAATCGTATCTCCATAAGTGGATGGATTTGGCTGGGTTCGCACATGACTATGAGAGTCTGGAAGAGCTCATGGTGGTCGACCAGCTGAAGAAGCAAATGTCTAAACCTCTCAGGACGTTCCTGGGAGAACAAGGAGCGGAACGTATTGACCTCGTGACAAAATTAGCAGAACGGTTCGTCGAGGTGCATGGGGAGGCAGTGGAAAACCTTTCCACCAACTCCAAAAGTCAAGAGAAACATGACAAGAAGAAAGCCAAAAACTCAGGAACCAAAAAGTGGGAACCTTATGTGCAAAAATCAGAGGATAGTTCAGAGAAGAAGAAGGAGGGAAGCAAGAGCACTTCAAGCTCTACACCAAAACGACCGTGGTCGGAGAAGTGGTGTTCAATTTGTAAGTCACCCTCTCACAATACGAGGGACTGCAAATCGAAGGCTAAGAACCCTCACTTCGCAGCATGTCAAGTGACTTCCAAGGAGGTTGTCACAGAAAATGCCAAGGTCAACAAGGAAGCTCGAAACCAGGAGAGCTCACTCAAGCCCGGCACTAGAAAATCTAGGACAGGGAAATGGTGCAACCAATGCAAGTCGAATACGCACAATGCTATTGATTGCAGGGGAAACTCAGGAGACACTCAATTCGTCGTGTGCCCCGGGAAACCTAAGGTGGAGCCCACCGAACAGGTCGAGGCCGAGGAAGAGACTCCAGACCAGGAAAAACTACCTGTAGTGGTATTGGTAGAGGTTAACGGTCGTCAAGTGGAGTGTTTATACGACACAGGACTGGACGGGGAGGCCGTGATTTCTGCGGATCTGGTACATCCAGAACAATTCACAGGTGAAACCATGGAGATACAGCCTGCACAGAAGAGTGCTGTAGCCATGAAGTTGCCCATTGCTAATGTGGAGATTCGGTCACGGTACGTCACCGGCACCATCAAGGCCGCTGTATTGACAGATCCCATTTTTCCAGTAATCCTAGGTTGCCGGTATGTCTTTCTGGGAATGCCCAGGGAGCCAATCCATATGGGAGCAATGCAGACTCGCTCTCAGACGAAAACGGAAGAGGCAGACGCAATTGTGACTAACCCAATGCCGGGGGAGCTACGAACTGCCCAGAGTGAGGATGATACTTTACGTCCTTGCTACAGAAAGCTGCAGAAAAGTGCTGATCCACCAGGACGGGGGCAGTACTACATGAAGAATAGGATACTCTACAGGAGAGCAGGAAGGGGAGACAACCTATACGGTCAGTTGGTAGTCCCGAAAGCTCACCGGTCCCAGATTCTTCATATGGGGCATACCATCTCCTTTAGTGGACACATGGGTATTGCCGCCACCATGCAGCGGATTTCCTGCCATTACTATTGGCCGGGAATGACAGATGATGTGCGTCGGTATGTGAAGTCATGCCCTGAGTGCCAAAGGGTGGCACCGAAACACTGGACAGCACCGGTGGTCTTGGGTGAGATGCCCATCATGAACTCTCCTTTCGAGAGGGTAGCCATCGATATAGTGGGTCCACTTCCCAGGACTAGGAAGAGGAACATGTATATACTCACAATGGTGGATTGCTGTACAATGTGGGGTGAGGCCATACCGTTGACCACGATTGACTCGAAAAGAGTGGCGGACGCACTGATGGAGGCCTTTACCAGATTAGGCTTTCCGGATCAAATTCTGACGGACAATGGATCTCAGTTTTGTGGAAAACTCATGGAGGAGGTATTTATGGTGTTTCACTCTAACCACATACATACCAGCCCTTACCACCCTCAAGCCAATGGACAAGTAGAGCGTTTCAACGGCACGTTGATGACAATGCTCAGGAAACTAGCACAGGAAAAACCTGATAGGTGGGATGAATATATCCCAGCAGCACTTTTTGCCTATCGGGAAGTTCCTCATGGCTCAACAGGACTACCACCCGCTACGTTGCTGTTTGGTCGTCCAATCAAAGGACCGTTGGAAGCCATGTTGAGGAGTTGGACTGAAGAGGGGACGTCAGAAGAAGTGATCTCATCCTATAAATACGTGGAGGAACTGAAAGAAAAACTCCACAAGGGATGGACTCTGGCAAATCAAAACTTGAAAAAGGCCAGGAAAAGACATGCGGCTTACTACAACCGTAGGTCTAAAGAAAGATCTCTATAGGTGGGAGATAAAGTCTTGTTGCTACTCCCAACGGGAAACAACAAATTGGAGATAGGTTGGCAAGGACCATTTCCCGTAGAAAGGGTGATATCCAGAACCAACTATCAGATCCGGATCCGGGGAAAGTCGAAGATTTTCCATATCAATCTCTTGCGGAAATACGATGAAAGACCCGGAGACAAGGCAGCTCACCTCATGGCAATGGCAGTTGCAGTGGAGACGGAAGTGGCAACCAGCGAGGGCAGAGAATATCCCTTGGTACACCAGGAAACCTATAGGGATGTGAAAGTGAACCCTGATCTGACCTCCCAGGAGAGGGAAAGGATAACCCAGGTTCTCAAGTCTCATAAGGAGATACTGACTGATAAACCAGGACGAACGAGGTTGGTGGAGTTTGAGATGACTTTGACCACGCAGGAGCCTGTTCGTCAAATGGTTTACCCAGTGCCATTTTCTAAGGAAAAGGCCCTGGAGGAAGAAATACAGAAACTGCTGGAGGATGACGTGATTGCACCATCCACATCCCCATACAATGCAGGGGTAGTTCTGTTACGGAAACCTAGTGGAGAACACCGGTTGTGTATAGACTACCGACTTCTGAACAGTCATACACAATTTCAGGTGGAACCTTTGCCGAATCCAACGCAGTTATTCGCTAGGCTCCACAAGGCTCGGTACTTTTCAAAGGTGGATCTGAGTCGGGGGTACTATCAGATACCAGTCAAACCGGAGATTCAACCACTGTTGGCTTTCAGTACACCCAGTGGACACTACGAATTCAAGGTCATGCCCTTTGGACTCAGCAATGCACCTAGTGTGTTTACACGCATGATGAGGACTTTACTTGATCCTTTACAGGATCCGTCCATCATCTCTTTCATGGATGATATTCTGATTTCCAGTGACAGCTTGGATGACCACTTACAATCCTTGGAGAGAGTGTTTAATAGGCTCAAGGAAGCAGGGCTTACTGCTCGTCCAACCAAGTGCATGATTGGTTACCAGACTCTGGAATTTCTAGGTCACACCATCACTCCAGGACACATTGTCCCAGAAGAGAAGAACCTGGAGAAAATCAGAAATGCACCAAGGCCAAAAACGAAGAAGGATGTACGATCTTTTCTCTCGTTGTGTGGGTTCTACCACAAATTTATCCCACATTTCACTTAACTGGGAGCTCCATTGACGGAAACCTTGAAAAAGGGATTCCCGGATCAAATCATTTGGACACCAGAATGTGAGAATGCCTATAGTCAGTTAAATGAGGCCTTGGTCAGCAAACCTGTGTTACAGCTCCCTGACCTTTCCAAACCCTTTGTGTTGAGAACAGATGCGAGTGGGATTGGGATTGGGGCAGCTTTGGTACAGGAAGGAAAAGACGATGCTTCGGTTTTGAAACCTGTGGCATACGCAAGCAAGAAACTTCTACAGGCGGAGAGGAATTATTCAACCGTCGAGAGAGAGAGAGTGCTTGTCCCTCGTATGGGCAGTGCAAAAATTCCAGCCATATTTGTATGGAGTTAAGTTTCGAGTCCAGTCGGATCATCAGCCCCTGATGTTCCTGGCTACTTCTCAGAAGCTCAACGCCCGTTTGATGCGGTGGTCGTTGTTACTTCGACCTTATAATTTCACAGTGGAGTACATTCCTGGGAAGGAAATTGTTGGAGCGGATTTCTTGTCAAGACACCCAGCTCCTGAAGAAAAGGAATGAATCATCTGGATTGAACTCATGGTGGAGAAGAGTGACATGGACTACTCTCTTAAGAGGGGGCCTATGTCACGAGATCGCCATGAGTTAACCAGATAATAATAATACAGAAAGTTTGCCTAGTGCATATGTTCGAGGCCACAGGTTGTTTCAACAAATCCAGGAAATGTAACTGCACGTGTTTACATCTGGTCGACGGATCGGGAACACTCAGTGCTGAGTGAGATGGATCCCGGCATCGCTTTGACAGTTTGTCAACATTTGAATACAGATGGAACCCGTGGGATCTTGGTGGCAATCGGATGTCGGCCATCACATGTCGGGCAAAATTAACAGTTGCAGATGTGTAGGGAAAGTGAGTGCGCTGAATCATACATCGCTTTGACAGTTCATAAACAAGTTGGATTGAGAGCGGAAGTACTCAGCACGGAAGATAACAGTACATCTGTCAATTTATAGTTTCCGGAACATCAAGAAGATTGGCAGCTTGTTGGGGAAAACTGTTGTTGGGATCATACAGTAACTCGTTGGTTTGTTGGGGGAGTCAAACCAAGTGATGACAACTTTGACAGTGACTAGGCAAGGGAAAATCGATTCTCGACAATGGATGATTGCCCAAATAACACCTGCAGGACAACAACCATGTCACGTGACCAATTTTAGAGGTTTGGCCAAAAACCATGATTGGAGATGGGGAGTTGAACGCACACCTTGGATTGTAGAAGACGTGCTTCGGCACTGTGGTTCTGATGGGAAAACGTCTACCGTGTGCGAATTAGTGATTTAATTTTACATGTGCCTGTCATGGCAAGAGTGGATGTAATTTGATCTAACTGCAGTGTTGCCTAAGGTAGAACCTATTATAATTAGTTCTAATTAATATAGGCTGTAGCCTTGTTAAAACTAAAGTGTGATGATTAGCACTGTTAGTGGAAAACTAGCTAGAGTAGGGAAGTGATACTTGGCTCTGTTAGTTGAAAATAGATTAGTGAAGTGTGGATAAGCTTTACTAGTTGAGAATTAAGTAATGAGGGATAATTGGGATATTCCCGTAGTGTCCCTGGTGGGCGGGGTTCCGCATTCTGTTTGTTGATTTTTTTTTCTTGTCTTGGCCTGATGATAACATATGTGTTCAGTCATCTGTCCATGACAGAGTAGGTTCATTATATTTTCTGAGCGAGGCCGATGGCCACGATCATCTAATAGAGATCAGTGACGGGGAGGCTATCACCGGTTATATGATTTATGTTACAGGTTTCCTCTGGTTGGAATGAAGAACACGGAACCCAGGAAAAATCCGATCCCGGATAAAGTTTGGCGCAGGAAGATTGGCCAGCAACTTTACAACAGAGCTTATGCTAGAGGAAGATGATCAACATTGCTCAGTGGAGCTAAATGGTATATGTATCCTACAGGACAAATACTGAATGAGTTTAGGTCATACCAGTTTTAACACACCAGTAGTGATGGATATTCAGTTCACTTATGACTAGAACAACAATAAAGGACTCTATTGGAGTATAGACAATAATTTTTTAAACGTGAGAACTAGTGAACATTTATCAAGAGACAAAAAGTCTTGTTCATAGGACAGTGTTCCAGGTTTGTTTCACCGCGCCGGAATTATGAAGCCGGAGTTTCTATAAACTATTAGGAACAGTTGCGTTAGGAGCAATATTAGTTTTTTCCACGGATTATATATTTACATGGGATTCAGATCTCATGGTCATCAGAGTTCCTGGAGGAGGACATGTCTGGAGAGAAGGATACGACTTCGGTGAGGTCCCTTGTGATGAGTCTTGTGATGTCGTGTGATCCTTGCCATGATGTGTACACTATGATCCTGAACTTTGAGGGCTGACACATACATTTATGTTATAATACACGACACACATTGTCTTCGCATACACGTCTCATATACGTTACACTTTTCTTTTAATAAATTAATCTTTATTAATTTTTAGAAGCAAGAGTTGTGGAGTATGTTGCGTTGGGGAAATATGAGAGGGGGCATAGTACGACAGTGAGAGAGTGATAGGAAGGTGTCCACGGGCTGATGGAGTGTGTTGGACGGAAGCTGGTGGATTCTCCAAGATATTGAAAAAAGGAAGAAAAATATTATAATGTGGGTGTTGACTCTCTTCACTCCAGGGACGACACTTTAAAGGAGGACACGACAATGTACCCAAAGGCGGCCGTTGTGACACTGATCATATCAGTGGTTTAGTAACATGTACCCAAAGGCGGCCGTTGTGACACTGATCACATCAATGGTTTAGTAACATGTACCCAAAGGCGGCCGTTGTGACACTGATCACATCAGTGGTTTAGTAACACGTACCTAAAGGCGGCCGTTGTGACATTGATCACATCAGTGGTTTAGTAACATGTACCCAAAGGCGGCCGTTGTGACACTGATCACATCAATGGTTTAGTAACGTACCCAAAGGCGGCTGTTGTGACACTGATCACATCAGTGGTTTAGTAACATGTACCCAAAGCGCATCAATGCGTATGTATACACAGGTCCTTTACCTAATTATAATATTTAGTTACTTATTTACTGGCTTATTTACTGACTTGCTTGTTTGCTTGTGTTCGTTGGCTGTGATCTCCAGCGCGAAGTCCTGTGTGTCGGATGAAGACATTCTGTTGTTCAACATCAGTGTGATGTCATACAGGACCTGATGTTTGCGTGAGTATCCGTTGTCCCAAGTCTGGCTTATTGGTGTGCAGACTGGTGGTTCCTCTCCGTGCAGGCAGATTCTCTCCGACTTCGGAGGAATTTACTTACTTATTTACTGACTTCTTTACTTACTTATTTACTTACTTATTTTAAAGAGATCATTGTTTGTCAATTAACACGATCATCGCAGTGTCTCTTGTGGTTGTCTTTTCAATATTGTATGTTTTGGTCAAGTAGTCTAGATGTCTGTTTCTTTGTTGCCTTTTTTTTTCCTGAAAATATTTGACTATTTTATACGAGGGGAAGTTAATAAGTAAGTCACAAATGGCTGTAGAAAAATAACTAAATATGATACCAAATTGAAACCAGTTTATTTCTATACATACATTGTCCCTTTATTTGTCAACATAATTTTCACCAACATTGATATGCACTTATCCCATAGCTGTATCAGTCCTACCAAACTGGCTGCATAAATCTACGTGTCCTGTTTTCATTTACCCGCCATTCCACATAACTGTGTGTCTTACTTATTGACACGACCTTGTAACTTTTTCTACCCAACTATGCACCGCTCTACGGGAAGTCGCTAGGGGCTAACTCCACTGAAAACCTACCTTGGCGGGAGACATTTCGCGAATGACGCCGAAGTTGAATGTGAAGTGAAAACATGGTTTAGAAAACAGATCACGCAGCTCTATGTAGCCGGATTGGGAGGACTGATAAAACGATGGGATTAGTGCATCAGTGTTGGTGGAAATTATGTTGAGAAATAAAGGGACAATGTATGTATAAAAATAAACTGGTTTCAAGTTGTTATCATACTTGGTTTGTGTGTGTGTGTGACTTATTAACTTACCCTCGTAAGTTTGTCTCTTATAACGTACGTGACTCATCCATGATGTGGGATTATAGTTTCTCTGTTCAGTTTCTGGAGTCTCCTTCTCGAGCGATTATCTTAAGTGCTTTTCAAACTTTCATAGCATTCTAATAAATTTACCGAGAAATCACATATATAATTGTTCACGGGTGTTCTCGGTTTACCTGTGTATTATCCTAGTATCACGTGGCGTAGATTCTTTTGAGCACTGTGCCTCTGTTTTTCTGTTTCTGGTTAAAGTCAGCAAAGCACCATTTTACAGTCTATAAAGCGCATTGAGAGCACGGTGCTAAACGCATATTTGTATAGCGCACACAGCACTCGCTAGGTCATGTGGTCAATATCAACCAGCCGCCTTTTACTTCCCTAGATATATTTTGGACTTATTTTGGGCTGGGCTGATGCAGATCGAACCCTTGACCACTGGGTCGTCAGACGAGTGTCTAGCCATACGCCGCCGCGGTTACCTCCTTGTGGTATGGAGCAGTTTAATGTGCCATTGTAGTTGGGCGCTTGCTCCATGGCGATAGAGTTGCGGACGCGATTCGTAATAACGCTTACCCGAGTTCGAAACAGAGCGGTGACCGATTTGGCCGAGTCGCAGACCGTGTCGCGCTGGTTTTAGCGTGTTGGTATGAGAGCAGGTCGTTCAGAAATCAATGGCAAACTACTGAACGTAAAAACTTCCCAAGATATCAACGGCGGCAGTAACATGCTCGTGTTGACTGCATCGTCCTGTAAAGGATATGCAACTATATGCAAGTGGCTGGCGGGTGTGGCAGAACAGGTTTACGAAATCCACTCATACATAACATTTACAGAAATCCACAGAACAGGTTTACGACATTCTCACACATAACATTTACACAAATCCACAGAACAGGTTTACGACATCCACTCATACATAACATTTACACAAATCCACAGAACAGGTTTACGACATCCACTCATACATAACATTTACACAAATCCACAGAACAGGTTTACGACATCCACTCACACATAACATTTACAGAAATCCACAGGACAGGTTTACGACATCCACTCATACATAACATTTACACAAATCCACAGAACAGGTTTACGACATCCACTCACACATAACATTTAAACAAATCCACATAACAAGTTTACGACATCCACTCATACATAACATTTTCACATATCCACAGAACAGGTTTACGACATCCACTCATACATAACATTTACACAAATCCACAGAACAGGTTTACGACATCCACTCATACATAACATTTACACAAATACACAGAACAGGTTTACGACATCCACTCATACATAACATTTACACAAATCCACAGAACAGGTTTACGACATCCACTCATACATAACATTTACACAATCCACAGAACAGGTTTACGACATCCACTCATACATAACATTTACACAAATCCACAGAACAGGTTTACGACATCCATTCATACATAACATTTACACAATCCACATAACAGGTTTACGACATCCACTCATACATAACATTTACACAAATCTACAGAACAGGTTTACGACATCCACTCATACATAACATTTACACAAATCCACAGAACAGGTTTACGACATCCACTCATACATAACATTTACACAAATCCACAGAACAGGTTTACGACATCCACTCATACATAACATTTACCCAAATCTAAACACATTATTTATACGTTTGCTAGCTTTGAATTCAAGCATAGTCCATACACCTGCTACTACTTCTTGTGCGGTAGACAGATTTTTGCGTGTGGATTAGCTTTCCATGTACTAGTGTCCCTCGCCATCTGGCGAACCCACTCCACCTCTGAGGTACTTGCAATTTATGTCCTCAAGTCAAGGACGAGAAGTCAACATTTTAGTCCAACTGACCGGTGTAGGGGTTTAACCCGCTACGTCGGCATCAGTACACCGGAAATTTAAGAGCAAACGCACTTATTCATTCGGCCATGCAGACCTTCTTCCAAATTAATGAAATTGTACGATGGAGTACCCGTTCATCTCCCAATCCTGGCTAATGTGTTACCACATGGATAAATGGCGGAATAAGATTGAGAGTAGGTGATATATAGTTGGTCTCAAATTGAAAACGGTTTGAAGAGGATCTAATTACAGAGGCAAAGAACCACGATATCCAGTCACTGTAGTCACTGGAAGAATGGACGAAAACGATTGCATTCTTTAGACGACATTATTTACAGATGCAAAGATAGCTATAGAAGTCAGACAAGTTATAGTGTTCAGCCCACATCAAGGACACAGATGAGAAATGTTTATATTTCTATTTCTATGTTGTGTTTTTACGTAGTTGTAACGTCCATTTTGCTACTTGTGATCGTGTTCCAGTAAATCTGACCGTTAAATTCTCTTTCCTTGGTGATTGATTCATTATAAAGAAATTATAGAGAATATATAAACAGACATAGCAGATGTTTTGATGAGAACTCTAGGCCAGTGGTTCTTAACCTTTTTTTGGCTCATGCACCCTTTCACCATATGTCAGCATGTCATTCCCCTGTTTCCAGCTAACGAAAGAAGAAGGATTCCCCCCTTTCCAAAATTCCGGGGGTTGGTGGGGGGTGGAGGGTGGGGAATTCCCCACCGGCTGAGAACCACTGCTCTAGGCCAAGAGGATCTTATATACACACTTGGGAAAAGCGTGTCGCTTGGAGTGGAACTAGCAGTTCTGCTGATGGATTTCTTTCCGACTGTCTGGCTAAGGAAGAAGGACCTTCCGTGAAACTTAAAAGAAAATAAGAAATAAAACACGAAACATGAGATATTTGGCTTAAGACAGAGAGAACGCTCAACAGACTGTGGTTGAGAGAGTTCTAAACAGAACAGACATTTAAAGATGAAATGAAAAATAAATACGATGACGTTATTGTAAGTTGATTTACAGTTTTGTTTGAACGTATGACTCAATATAACGCAGACATTAAATAAGCTACAGGTCTAAGATTAGCTTTCTGTAAGCCTCTAATATATGGGTGCAATATTTTGACAGTAAGTAACGACATGGTGACGACACTGAAAGCCTTGGGAATGGGGTGTTTTATTTGTAAGTATGTTCAGAATATCGCGGACAGAGAAGACCGCAGACATCGATGTGTAAATAGTTTACGGTGTTACTAGAAACTTATTAAAAACCATCAGAGAGTGGAATATGCACTGTAGGTGATATATTAAAGAAAGAGGAGAAACAGAGAAACTACGTCTTAAAAAAAAACAAATAATAACAAACCCACAAGAACACAGACACAGATATGTGTAGAAAGTGGAGAAAGTAAAGAAAAAAAAATGACGAGGCCAACCTGTCCAGTCCTGTAATTATAATACTCGTAATAAAGGTGAGGAAATGGTGAGAGTGATGATTCTTTGACCATCATGAAGTTGGCAGCTATGAAAATATTCTATGCATAAAAACTAGTATACACAGAGCAGAACGATATTTACTGTCATTAACAGATTCGGTACCAGACAGAAACTAGGTTTGGACTGAACAGAAATGGACGGCAGAAAATGGGAAGTAGGGGTGTGTACAGTTAAGACTTTAAAAAAGTGTTAATATGGTAGCAGACATGTTGTATTGGGTTTATTTTTAATGATGTGGGGTTTTGAAAATATTGCCACTCCAGGTTTTGTATTCACCATCTGTGGAGTTCATGCAACATAAAAGGTCAATACAAAATTTGGAACTGCAATATTTAAAATAAACCCACAGTAATTAAAAATACACCCTATATTATAACATAATGACAACATATCGGAAAAATAAGCCCATGGCAGATACGGGAAGTCGCTTAAGACGATTAATCATCCCATGGCACTTAATCAGTTAAACACATCAACATAAGTGTATCTTCCCGTTCTAAATGTGAATAAAAACACCTGGCATATTTCACTGTATCTCGTCACGCGCATACTGCCGCATTACATTTGATAAGCAATGAACAAGTGAATTCTTCGCCTGCTTAAACATATATCACATATTGTCAATGATACTACTACAGTGTACATGCACGCGTAAATCTACAGTCTGTCCAGAAAGGAATGCCTTCATTCACGATCAATTATTTTGAAACTGTCTGTTGCATCTTTATGAAATTTTTCCTGCCGTTTTATATTTACCCCCACCCAAGGAATATGTCTTTGATAGGTTCAAAAGCAACTTAAATCACGGAAAGCGACGACTTTTCTTTGATGTTTTGGTGATAAACTAGTGATTTCTCGCTAACAAACGTGTTTTATAGTAATGCCCCGTTTCACTAAGCGAGGCTCTTGTCATAAGGCCAATCCCATGTCACACGAGAACATTAACTATTCAACGCTAATGTTTCCGTGTGAAGACGTAATACATTTAATAATGTGCACTTCATCTTTGATCCGTAAATAATATACCGCATATATACAAACTTTGAAATCTACTGTACAATCTCCAGAACCAAAAGAAATTTTTTGGGGTGGGCATAGCTAAATCTCATCATTTTTCCTCAGTTGGTTACTGAGATATGGAATTTTATATTGGGGCAGACAAAAGTAAACAGACTATACATAGGTTCGCTACAATATTTCTGCCTCTACAGTGGCGGTTTGTGACAGTCCATGGCGGCAGCTTCGGCAAATTTAAGCTTGCATTTATTGTTCGTGGAATAAAGGACACGAAAAAACATTTACTATGCTGACCACTTGACCAGAGTAGACCAGTGGCGCGCGATAGGCAAGGCGGAAACTGTATAGCTCATCTGCTGCATACGATTTCCAGAATATTAGTTTAATTTGCATGCCACCCACGTTAGTGCGTGTTCCGCCAATTGATTCCCTCATTCTCTTTCTGCTCTGTCTACGAATGTGGCTTGCACCCGCATAGAAATTGGTAAATGAGCTCGATTGAACGTACGATTACAGTGTTTGTTGTGGGTTTAATATGGTGTTGGTATTTAGGCGTTTGATATATAATAATTTATACAACAGCACATAATGCTTTGTTAACTATTCTTTTGAGGACATGCATATGTTACACTACACCATCCCTTCGAAAGATTAGCTGAATGAATACCTGAAGTTTTGGGATCAGCGATAAAAATATCACTGTGTGGCGAGAACTAGTTTTCACGAAATATTTTATAATACGAAAAACTGAAAAGGAACCAATAGATCAGTAAAATAAAAACCTTCATATTTTTTTCGACATTCGTCCTGGAAAGGAAACTGAGTGAATTGTGTCCTCTTACAAGGAAGCTGCGATACGTTTCATTCAGACGACACATGTCACTTCAATACGACATTTATAGAAACAGGGTTGTCTTTCCTATTGCATAAATAAAATTCGTATCCTGCTCTGGATAGTTACACTTCTAATTTTGGAATTTTGCTGAGTCACACTGCTCACTATTTCCATCTGTCGTGATATGTTTAACGGGTGTAACATCCACAAACAACTTTCGGTTTTCGTTTTTCCCAAAAAGTCTATTTTACAGTTCACTACCCACAGATCAGAGTAAGTAAGACATTACCGGCGTTGTTTTTTTTTTTTCTTTCTCTCAATGTCACTCACGCATTCTTTTTTTCCCGAGCCGGCACTTTTCTGGTTAGATATGGCTGCAGTACATTAATTCCACTTCTCACCTACTGCAGCCAAACTATCGTGGCGCATGTATTCAATAATGTCTATATTCTTGTCTATATTCTTGTCTACAATCTTGTCTATATGTCTACAATCATATATACATGTATACAATCCGGTCTACATGTCTACAATCATATTTACATGTACTCAATTATTTCTACATGTCTACACTCATGTTTACAAGTCTATAATCATGTCTACACGTTTGCAGTCTCGTGTACATGTCTACAGTCCTGTCTAAGTGTGTACAATCACGTCTGCAATTCTAACTAAGTTCTCAATCCTCTCTACAATCGCGTCTGCTTGTCTATAATCCTGTCTACATATCTGCAGTCCTATGCACATGTTCATAAACCTGCCTACAAGTCTACAATCATGTCTACATATCTGCATATATATAAATATATATGTATACCGTGTTTGAGTTTTCCATGACAAAGGCTAGTGATTATCGACACCCCGGACAAGTGTTGGTTGATTTAAATACTTTATTCTTACTTTTGATCGGCGCTTTTATGTATTGTTGGTATATATAACACTTATATACAATATGTATGTATATATCTATATATATAACATAGAATGTATGTCTGTATGTCTGTAAGTATGTCTGTATGTATGTTATTTATGCGTTCGCGAACGGTCCATCCGATTGAGATGAAATTTTCTACACGTCTTCTTCTCATTCCCGTGCTGCCAACTGTCATAGTTTGTTAGTGTACAAACATATTTACTTAATATTATTTAATATTTTAATTTACATTATAATGTATATATAGCGAGGGGGCATAACTTCTAATAGCATTGCTACATATGTAAAATTGTTGCATATTTCTCAAATAGATGGACCTTTTCGCTACAGTTATCTACAGGCATATGCGTTATAATCCTCCTCCTCCTTCTCTCCCTCCTTCCCCTCCTCCCTCCTCCTCCTCCTCCCCCTCATCCTCCGCTTTCCCTCCTCATCCTCTCCTCCCCCTCCTCCTTCCTCTTCCTCCTCCCCCTCCTCCTCCTCAACAACTCCCCTCCCCCTCCCCCTCCTCCTCTCCCCGCCTCCTCCCCCTCCTCCTCTCCCCTCCTCCTCTCCCTCCTCCTCTCCCCTCCTGCTCTCCCCTCCTCCTCCTCCCCATCGTCATCCCCCTCCTCACCTTCTCCTCCTCTTCCTCCCCCATTTCTCCTCCTCCCCTTCCTCCTCCCTCTCCTCCTCCCTCTCCTCCTCCCTCTCCTCCTATACCTCCTCCTCCCCCTCCTCCTCCCTCTCCTCCTCCCTGTCCTTATATTCCTCCTCCCCTCCCTCCTCCTCCTCCCACCCTCTTCCCCTCCTCCTCCTGCTCCTCACCTCCTCCTCCTCCCCTTCCTCCCCTCCTCCTCTTCCTCCTCCACTTCCTCCTCCCCCTCCTCCTCCCTCCTCCTCGCCTCCCTCATCCTCCTCCTCCTCCGTCTCCTCCCCTCCTCCTCCCATTCCTCCTCCTCCTCCCCCTCCACCTCCTTCTTTTTCTTCTGCTGCTTCTGTTGCCGCCGCTCCATTTACCCAAGTTAATTGTTGGGGGAAGATGTAAAGATCGTTCAAGTGATCTTTCTAATAACAGACAGACAGACAAACAGACACACAGACAGACAGACAGACAGACAGACAGACAGACAGATAGACAGATAGATAGATAGATAGATAGATAGATAGATAGATAGATAGATAGATAGATAGATAGATAGATAGACAGATAGATAGATAGATAGATAGACAGACAGACAGATAGAAGTCGGGAACGGGAACTTATATGAATTAAATGATATATATATATATATATATATATATATATATATATATATATATATATATATATATATATATATATACATATATATTAGGGCTGCGAACGATTAATTAAAATTTAATAGGTAACTTTTGAAAAATTAACGATTAATTAATAGTTAGTCGATTAATCTGCTATTTTGTTGTTCAATACGTGACCAAGTTCGTTCTTTTGCATCTTTTGACAAACACATCAGGTATTTGTAGCGTGGATCAAGTGCTGTTGCAATCTGTAGTATTTAAATACTTGCCATATTAGCTACACGTTCACTGAAGTTATTAAAAAGGTACTGCCTTAAATGTAGCCCGGATCATCATCGTGTACAGTCATATGCTTTGTCAACAATGATAGCAGAGGCAATACACAGCTCCATGAAACACAATCTTGACCGCCGAGCAGGACCGTGGTCTGGTTGAATAAGTCCAAAACTTTGACATATTTCGAAATCTTCTCCCAATCTGAATCTGACAGTGTTGGACCTTTGTATTGCTTCTTTTCATCTGACATATAGAAAACTAATGCTTCTCTGGCCTGTAGAAGACTTTGTAGCATAATGAAAATACTGTTCCATCTTGCTGATACATCTTGCTGGTACATCTTGTGCTGCAGCTTACACAATGGTGACGCAGTACAATTTTGCAACACGGTTGTGTTTGCAGCACTATGTTTAAAATGTCCTACATTTTTCGACATCCGGTTAATTTGTATAAGTGATGGGAGAAAAATATTCTATTAATCGTTACAAAAAAATTAATCGTTTAAAAAAATTAACGATTAATCGATTAATTAATCCTTAACTTCCGCAGCCCTAATATATATATATATATATATATATATATATATATATATATATATATATATATATATATATATATATATATATATATATATATATATATATATAGTGGTACCTCGGGTTGCAAACGCCTCAGGTCACGAACAATTCAGGTTACGAACAACAACTTCGAACACGTTATGACTCGGGTAACGAACAGTGCCTCGGGTCACGAACGAAGGCGAGTGAGAGAGAGAGAGAGCAAGGTGTAACGGAAACACACGATCGCGTACATTACAAACAGTACTACAGATGAGCTTGTGGATCTTCAGAATGAACAGCTAAAGACATTAAAGGAATAGCAGTGTTCCGATGATTAGGAGTCAGTGACGTTTCAACTGCCGTGATTAAAGAAATTTGCAGCAAGTGGGCAGACGTCGAAGACTTCATTGTGAACCATCATCCAAACAAACTTAAGCCATATGCCATTATATGTGATGAATGATAACACGATGGCCCACTTCAGAAAGATTCTCCAGCAAAGGAAGCGACAAATTGCCCTTGATAGTTTCTTGGTGCAGAAAGATTCGCAGTCGGCTGCCAAGAAACAGCGACAAGATACTCCTGAAACAATTGATTCAGAATAATAAAGAAAGTGACAAATTTCCCATATTCGTTTTCTTGGTCATAAAGATAGACTAAATCTCTTTTTATTTTACATTTAACTCGTTAGGTTGTTTTCTTTCTCTTTATTTAAAACGTGAAGTATGCGTATTCTTTGCGTTTTGTCAGGTAAACGCCGGTTGTTAATAAAAAAGAACGATTCTTTCATCTTGAAACGGATTGTCTTTATTTCAATGATTTCAATGTTTCGGGTTACGAACCGAGTTCTAGAACGAATTAAGTTCATAACCCGAGATACCACTATATATATATATATATATATATATATATATATATATATATATATATATATATATATATATATATATATATATATAAAGAGAAGTACGGTGCCTCCTTCCCTCCGCTAGCCTACGGGACACCCTTGGGCAAGGTGGAGTACCCGTTTAGGCCTCCGATCAGGGTTACGTGAAGCCATGTGTGCAGGTGGTGGATGAAGTTGAAGAGCAGCCAACAGATAGTTGTAGGTTATGGTCTCCAGCTTCACGACGGTAGGCAGAGGATCTCATTCTTTGGGAGACAATGGCTACGGTCATCGACCAGTATGGTCACTGCTAGGAAGGAAAGCAATGGCAAACTACCTTCTTTACAGATGCCAAGAATATCATGTACTGCAGTCTTATCGATAATCAGAGAAACGGCGTAAATGAGTGGGTGCTCCATAGGAGCAGTCTCGCCCGGTATGGGTAGTCATGTGCACCAGGGGACTCCAGACCGTCATCAGGCGACTGTGTGCAAACGAATATCAACATTGACGAGACAGCGAAGAGTGCAAAATCATAGCTGAGACAATACGTGCAATGCTCAAGAAATCACCTAACACCGCCCCAGGACCATACGGCATCCGATATGATGATGTACCGATATGATGACCTACTGATGATGTCGGATGATGACATGGAAGAACTGGCCAGAGAATTCAACACCAGTATCCAGAGGGGTCAGATCAAAGAGGAATGGCTATACAGCTACTTGCTGCCGCTGCCAAAACCGAACAAAGACCAAGATAAGAGGCTACATAATCATTACTATGCAGAACACTGTTGGCAAGCTACTGGAGAAAATTGTAGCACACAGACTTGCTTGTGACTTGGAACAGCTCGGCTGCTTCCCGCCCACTCTTGGGAGATACAGACGTATCAAAGAGTCATGGCTGAATGCGGCAGTCTTTGCTCAAGATGTTTACGAAGGATTTCAGGTCAGAGAAGAGACATGTGCGGCCGCCATAGACTTAGAGGACGCATACAATAGAGTATCCTTCGAGCACTTGATGCAAACCCTCCTCAGACTGAAAGTGCACCCTCACCTTATACGATGGATAGCTGCAGTTCTGCTCCAAAGGAAGGTGGTGCTAAGATGCGGGAGTTGGTCTTCTGAGCTGATAACGATATGTCCAGGATTGCCGCAGGGTTCACCACTGTCACCAGTACTATTCAACGTGTATACGGTGCCGATCACTGAACAACAGTTGGACGAGAGGGGTAGGACTCTATCATTTGCTGACAACATTCTCGTGTATCGACAGGGTCGAGATAGACAGGTGGTTACCAATGATATGCAGGGCGAACTAGATCGAATTTCCTCATGGTGCGCTGATGCCGCTGCCCTTGTCAACCCTGCAAAGGCATCGGTTACATGGTTCTCCCTAAACAGCCATATTGTGAACACAGAACTGCCGGCAGTAAGAATGAATGGGAGCCTTTTGAGTAGAACCCAGTCAATGACATATCTTGGCGTGAGGCTTGATCGAAGCCTGTCCTTCAGAGATCATGTCGATTATGTTATAATGAAAGCTCGAAAAGCTTTGTCAGCAATGAGAGTCATGGCGGCTGCCAATATCGAGCAAAGACTGCTAATACTTCTGTTCCAAGGACTGGTGCTTTCACGCATCGAGTATGCCCTGGCCATCCTCACTGTCAGCCCTACACAGATTGGAAGACTTGAAAAGGTACAAAACGAAGCCATGCGCACCATTTTGGGCTGCATGAAAGACACCAGCTGTGTAGCAATGAGATACCTCCTTGACTTCCCGACAATGGAACACAGGATCACGATCTGGAGAGCTCGTGCATACTTAAAAATAAGTGCAGATGAGCAGCACCCTCTGCATGACGCTATATTCAGAGAAAAGGGTGACAGGCTAAAGAGAGGCAAATCATGGATGGGTCGGGCGGAAGATGTCGTCAGACAGGTCTGCAGTCTTACCAGTATTAACCAGTGTTGCCATTTTAGTACTTTTCGCGCTACATTTAGTGCTTTTTCAAGTCAGTTTGTGCGAATATTTTCCTTTTAGCGCGGCCGCGTAAATTTAGTGCTTCACAAATTTTTTTGGTGCTTTTTGGTGCTTTTTTAGGGTGGGTAAAAATTACTTTAAAATTCATTTTGGGAACACTAAAAAGAAGAATTTGAACTGAAGCGAGGGAGTAAAACAGTCTTAGTACGTTACCGCGCAATATTCAACTAATTTAACTCCCTTTAATAGCAGACTAGAAGTTTCTCGCTGAGAAAGAAATTTGTGGAAGGTGCATCCAGTTTTTAATAGAGCTATTGACAAAGCTGCGTTTACGTACACCCGATAACGTTTGATTGTTACAGTCCATGTCATGTCTTAGTGGAAGTTGATGTCTACAGCCAATGAAGCCCT
The DNA here is from genome assembly GCA_963921405.1 of Cepaea hortensis. NCBI lineage: Eukaryota > Metazoa > Mollusca > Gastropoda > Stylommatophora > Helicidae > Cepaea > Cepaea hortensis. Next base: position 84,588,231 of record OY992882.1, on the reverse strand, counting down.
GTATATTGGATCTTGCTAAAATGTTTGTAGAAGATGCAGCTACTCTCACCCGCATCGATTTCCAGTGGAGAAAACTTCATCATATGCAGTGGACACAGACCTCTGACACACTTGGACTGTGGGCAGAAATAGCCTCATACAGGGATGCCACCGGTGAAAATCCTTTCCAAGATCTTACAGATTTAGCTTTAACTCTGCTCATTTTACTTCATTTCAATGCGGACGTGGAGAGTATTTTCAGTCAGATGGGAGTTATAAAATCAAAATTGCGGAATAGACTTAGCATAAAGAGTTTGACAGCTGTTTTGACTATTAGATATGGAATGAAAAGATATGGCAAATGCTGTCATGATTATAAACTACCTAAGGATATTCTGCGAAAAATTGGATCACAGGAGGCATATACATGTTTCTTTCAATCATCCTCCTCATCCTCACCATCGCAGGAGCAAACACAACAGGAAATAGCTACAGAAATTGAAGAGGAGTTGTTTGACTGGGATTTGGCAGATCTGGAATAAACTTCACTCTAATATTCAGTGATAATAATAAATTATAATGTGCTACTTTATAACATTTTGAATGAATACCGCCAGGGCTTGTTTTAGTGCTTCCCCCCCCCCCCCAAAAAAAAAAAATAGTATTGCAATTTGGTGCTTTTTTGGCTCGAACGTAGTTCTGGTTGGGATTTGGCGGATCTGGAATAAACTTCATTGTAATATGAAGTGATAATAATAAATTATACTGTGGTACCTTGGTACATTTGTAATAAAAACAGTTGGTGCTTTTTTTTTTGGTGCTTCCTAAAAAAATGTGGTGCTTTTTTGGGTCGATTTTGGTGCTTTTTCATCAAAGGGAGATGGCAACACTGGTATCAACCCCGGCAAGGAATGGGTGCCGGTGCCTCCAGCTTTTAAGTGCACTTTCTCCTGCATTATCACACTCGACAGACGGTGCAGCGAGCAGAACCCTGTCGTTGTCAATGCAGAAGTCAACGCGCTCATCTATGAACACTCAGATAGCCCCGAAGTGCTCATCTATACAGATGGATCTGTTGTAAAGCAGCAGAGAAGTGCGTGGGCATTTACAGCCCGCTCAGCGGGCCGAACCGTTCAAGAATCCAGTGGTGTCCACTCTATGACCACGAGCAGCATGACGATGGAGGTGATGGCAGTTACACAGGCTTTTATATGGCTGGAATCACAGCATTATACCAACGTGTGTGTACTAAGTGACTCAATGAGCATGATTCAGAAGATCGAAGCTGGATCTGTACGTAGACAGTGGACTGAGTCGCTGCGGAAGTCTGTTGTTCGTAAAGTCACCTTCATCTTCGTCCCGGGACATGCGGGAGTCGAGGGAAATGAACGAGCTGATAAACTGGCTGGCTCTGCACCCCCTGTAGATGGCCAGCCCATGGATCGTGCCGATGTTATTAACGTCCTCAAAGATATGGCGAGAACAGAGAACTTTGACGTCAGTGAATCCACATCGCTGTCCAGGATGAAAGACTTGGGAGTAAGAATCAGCACAGCCAGACGCGAGAGGTACATCGGGAAAACAAGGCGCCTCGTCAACCAACACAGAACTGGCACCGGACGCTTATGCATATGCTGGGGGAGGATCTGAGCACCTATGGACATGTCCGGAGTGCAATGAAGATACCCCAACTGATAACTGATAACTGATAACTGATCAACATTGAAACTAGCAACTTGGAATGTAGGAACTATGAATGGGGATGGAAAATTTGATAACATTAAGAATGAAATGAGAAGATTAAATATTAACCTGTTAGGTATATGTGAGACCAGATGGACAGGAATGGGCATTATAACATTTGAGGAATATAGAATAATCTATTCTGGTGGAGAGAAACAACAGCGAGGAGTAGCTATTATAATGGATACAGAGAGAGCAAAATCGATCAAAGGATATTGGACTGTATCAGACACAGTGTTACTGGTGAAGTTGAGTGGAAGAGTTTTTTAATGTCAACGTCATACAAGTTTATGCACCAACAACAGACAGTAGTGATGACTGCATTGATGAATTTTATAATGATTTAGAGAAAGCCTTCAAGAAACGCAAGAATTCTGAAGTAAATATCATAATGAGTGACTTGAATGCCAAAGTTGGAAATCAAAAGGACGGATGCATAGTAGGCAAGTATGGACTAGGGGAACAGAATGAAAGAGGTTGCAGACTTGTACAGTGGGCAAAAGAGCATGATTTGACTATTGGAAACACTTGGTATCAACAGCAACCAAGGAGATTATGGACGTGGAGGAGTCCTGATCATAAGATCAGAAATCAGATTGATTACATTCTCATCAAGAGAAGATTTCGAAATGCCTTAAAAGTCGCAAAAACTATACCAAGCGCAGCCTGCTACAGCGACCATAGATTAATCTTGAGAAATTCATATATAAAATTAAAGAAAGTCAAATATTCACCACCAAGAAACACAAATTTGATCTACAGGCACTGAAGAGTGAGGAAATAAAAGATAAATTCAACGTAGAGGTAAAGAACAGATTCGATGCATTGTCCGATATGGAAATATTATTTCAAGACGTCAGTGACCAATGGGAAATATTAAAGAAATCAGTCAACCAAGCTGCAGAAACAACCATCCCAAAAATAAAGATAATAGGACGCAAGAAATGGATGACGGACGACATCTTAAAACTCATGGAAGTAAGAAGTAATTACAAAAATAACAAGGAAAAATATGAAGAGATTCACAGGAAAATTAGGAAGCTATGTAAAGAGGCAAAAGAAACACGGCTTGAGGAAAATTGCAAGGACATTGAAAACCAACACAACACCCGGAATACCAAATTGATGCACAAAAGAATTAATGACATCACTAACAAAAGAACACACACATCAACGGGTTGCCTAAAAACCAAAGATGGCAAAATTATAATAGGAAAAGATCAGATGTTACATGTGCGGTCAGATTATGTGAAAGTCCTTTATAAAAGAGAAGAACACGATCATCGGAATAATAATAAAGGACCATCAATTTTGAAGATGGAAGTTCAGAATGCTCTTAACCATATGAAAACAGGCAAGACCCCGGGTACAGATAACATCACTACAGAAATGATCAATGCCTTAGAAGAATATGAACGCAATATACGATACTGGAGATATACCTCCTGAATTATGTAATTCTATATTTATTGCAATCTGGAAGAAATCAGGAGCATTGGAATGCGATCAATATCGAACAATTAGTATAATGAGCCACATCACGAAGATTCTGATGAGAATTATCATGCAAAGAGTCAGGAAGAAAATACAACCCGAAATGGGAGAAGAACAATGTGGGTTTGTAGAAGGCAAGGGCACAGTAAATGCTGTGTATATACTGAGAACAGTAATTGAACGTTATATAGAAATAAACAAAGATCTACACCTTTGCTTTATTGACTACACAAAGGCTTTCGATAATATGAGACATGTCAACATGATAAGGATGCTTTAAGATCTACAAGTTGATGGAAAAGACCTTCTTCTTCTTCTTCAGCTTTCCTAGCCATTGAGGTTCTTTGCTGCAAATACAATCCGTCTCCATTCGTCTCTCCGGTTGACCTTCTCGTGCCAGTCGTTGATTCCAAGTGCTTGTAGGTCTGTATATATATATTATATCTCCACCGTCTTCTTGGTCTACCTCGGGGTCTACCGTCATTTATTTCCTGAGTGTTGGAAAAGACTTTAGACTTGTAAAATACATATATTGGAAACAACAAGCTGCCATCAGAATTGATAACAATGTAGGTCAATATCAGCCTATTAAAAGAGGTGTGCGACAGGGGTGTGTAATGTCTCCAGATCTTTTCTCCCTGTACAGTGAAAATATTTTCAGAAATATAGAAGATATGGAAGGAATCAACATTGGGGGACGATACATCAATAACATTAGATATGCAGATCCCCGGGAAGGTTAACCCGGTCAACAAATGTCCGCAGAAGTCGGATGTGTCGGCCTAACGGCGCAAGAACGCAGCTCTGCTGTAAACAGGCACAACGCAATCATATCCGGAAAAATAACTCCGGATGAACGAAGAAGAGGATATGCAGATGATATAGTATTGATTGCAGACAATGAACAGGACCTGCAAAGTTTAGTAGATGCGGTTGTTGCACACAGTGAACAACTAGGGTTAGAACTGAATATTAAGAAGACACAGATTATGGTCGTCACTGGGAAGAAGGAAATACCACAATGTGATATACACGTGTCGGCTTCGTCGCTTAGAGGTTATGACTTTTCTCCGTAATCTCGTATACTCTCGTCGGTAACGTGATGACGGTAAGAATCAGCAGTGGTTCGAATCGCATCCGTAACTTACGGGGTATCAGAAACCAATGCCAAACTACTGAGCGTAATCTTGCCAAGAAATCAACATACAGCTGTAAGATGCTGGTGTTGACAGCGAGGTCCTGTAAAGGATATGCTAAAAATAAAAATGTATATATATATACACGTAAATGGGCATATTCTTAAGCATGTGAATCGATACAGTTATCTCGGCACAGTCATAACATCTGACGGGAGATACCTTGAAGAGATTAGAACAAGAATTGCCATTGCGAAGGTAGCCTTTTGCAAGATGAAAAACATACTGACCAATAAAAAGATAACAATTGAAACGAGAAAAAGTGTGTTGCAGTGCTACATAGAACCTATACTTTTGTATGGATGTGAAGCGTGGACAATAAGTAGTCAAGCTGAAAAACAGCTGATGGCTGTGGAAATGTGGTTTCTGAGGAAAATGCAAAGAATACCATTGACAGACATAAAAACCAATGAACAAGTCCTTCAGGAAACAAATGAAGATCGTAAACTGATTAGAGGCATTAGACGTAGACAGTCAAAATGTTTTGGGCATGGTATGAGAAGAAATGAATTGGAGAACATGGTGACGACTGGCAAGATCGAAGGGAAGAGACCAAGGGGAAGACTGAGAAGTAAATACCTGGATGGCTTGGCCACGTGGCATGGTCGAGACAGGAACGGAGAGCTGATCCACGACTCTGGTGATCGAGATAGCAGAACATGACCGCCCACGCTTATCGGCATGACACATGATGGATGTGTGTGTATATATATATATATATATATATATATATATATATATATATATATATATATATATATATATATATATATATAGTTCAAAAAAAGAAAAGAAAAAGAGACGCATAGCTATCCGAGGGTGCGTTTTTATGAGTTTGTAAGGGACGCAGAGGTGTTTACAAGGCACCAGGGCCGGGTCATATACTGGCCAAGACCTATTGACGCGTCCTCGTCGAGCGTCCTGGGCAACAGGTCCCTTCGGGGTCCTGGCTAAAGTCAGTAGGATCGCCGATTCCTCCGAAGTCGGAGAGTGTCTGCCTGTACGGCGAGGAACCACCAGTCTGCACACCAATAAGCCAGTCATGGGAAAACGGATACTCACGCAAACCTCAGGTCCTGTATGACATCACACTGATGTTGGACAACAGGATGCCTTCATCCGGCATACAGGACTTCGCGTTGGAGCTTAAGTCAACGAACACAAGCAAGCAAGCATGAGTTTGTAAGAAAAAATGTGGTGCTAGGGTATATATAAACCAGCCTGAAATGTTCTGTACAGTGTCACAGGCATGTGTTGACCTGAATCGCTTTCGTTTTTGTAATCGTTACAATGCAGTGGTCAATAGTGTTAATGTCCAGATTTTTACTACAGCTCACGATGCGCGCACGTGAAAGCAACAATATTTGGGGTGAATACTATTCACCGACTTCGCAACTGAAACCCTATAAAAGGATAACGCTACACACAAAAATTCAGTTCATTTTCAAGCAAACGTCTATGGAACCTCTATCGATAAATTTAAGGAACATTGCTATTGGCCTACTGTATGCAGGGGAAAGTCAAAGTCAGGTTGCCAGGCATCTAAATGTGAATCAGAGTATCATCAGTCGACTTTGGCACCGGTTCCAAGCCTCTAGCTCAGTTAAAGACCGGCATCGCTGTGGACGACCCACTGTGGCAATAGCAGCGGTTGATCGCTTTATTCGGCTTCGTCATCTCAGAGACAGGTTTACAACATCTTCCTCAACTGCCCAGCCATTGCCTGCAGGACGTCACGTGTCTGATAAAACTCCGGAATAGACCTCATGACGCTGGACTTCGGGCACAACGACCTTATCGTGGACCTGTCCATACACGCCACCATCGCCAAAATCGATTTATTTGGGCTAATCAGCATCGTCCTTGGGCAGCAGACAACCAATGGAGATGTATCTGGTTTAGTGACGAATCTTTCTTTTTGTTGCAGCGGAAAAGGATCTACCGTGAGTGAAATGAACGTTTTGCCAACAATTGCGGTAATGAAGCTCCACCGCACGTTACGTCAATGAAATTCTTCGACCCCATGTCCTTCCACTTTTGGCTATCCAAAGTTCAGTGTTTCAACAGTACAATGCCAGGCCCTATTGTGTACGGTTGACCACGCAGTTCCTGGCTGCCACCCACATTCTCACCCTTCTCTGGCCATCCCTGTCTTCAAACATGAGTCAGATTAAGCACCTGTGGGATGAGCTGCATAGACGTGCTTGTCGCCGAGACGTTGCTCCAGCCAATCGTCGTGATCTGTTCCAGGCACTCCAGGAAGAGTCAGCAGCCATCCCACAGGCCCACATCAGACGTCTGATCACATGCATGCCCAGGAGATGCCAGTCGATAATCGATGCAAGAGGCGGCCACACACCATACTCACGGGAAAGCCCGTACGCCAAATATCTCTCGTGACCCAGATGCAAAACAACTGTCAGTGGATTGTCTGAACCCTAAGGTATGCTTGTGTGCAATTTGAACAATTAACTCATTATATTAAAAACGTTTAGTTTAATTTAGCTAAGTCGGTGGATCAACATCACGGCACACGGGTGTAACCCATAAGTGCTCCGTTCTTCTCTTAACTCAAACCTGAGTCTGGAGAAACTAAGCTCAGTGTACTAACTTTGTACCACCGGCGAGGATCCTGAAATACTTTGGGTACATTTTTAACTCGAAATTTTGCCATTAGGCAGTGCCATTAGGCTACTATTTTTCGATTTCCAACTGCCAAGGCATGTTTTACGTGTGCAACAATACACACGGGCGTCCGATCTCACTACCCAGAGACCAGAGGAAATTTTGTTACTAGAAGTCCACGTGAAAAAATCCCCGTCCTCACCGGGACTTGAACCCGGGACCTTCAGCATTCGAGGCGGACACCATATATCAAAATTATGGCTATGTATGTGCCTTCGACAGCTATGCGTTTTTTTTTTTTTTTTGAACAGTTTATATATATATATATATATATATATATATATATATATATATATATATATATATATATATATATATATATATATATATAAATTATATATACACACACTCACACACACACACACAGACAAAATGTGCTCCAGAGTCCATCGTGAATCAATGTGCAGAGAATGGCTGTCTTATGCTGGAGTAATTGTTTGCACTCCAAACAGAAGTTGTTATCAATGAAAGAAAGAATTTTTTTTTCAATTTTCTTCTACATTCATAGTGTAGTGAGACTTTACAAATACCCTGTATATCATTCATTCATGGATAACTGAGAGTAATTATATTTTAGTCTATTTTCACCCAGCGTTTTACTCTCAACTGTATATGGTTGCTAATTTATGCTTTCTTCTTAACATCTCACCATACCATCTTGTTTCGTTTTAAAAACTAATCTGGTTTCCCATTTCCTCAGGACTCGTCTGGCGGTATAAATAGCATCTCTTCATTTCCCATTTGGGAAAACCCCAGGTGCCACGCGAACATCACTGCAAACAATAAAGAAATATAATTACCTAGATTATTGTCTACCCTTGAGAAGACAATTAGGACCAGTCAACATGAGACTCGAAATGTCACCTTGTATCAATCAATCAATCAATAAACTAATCAATCAACCAATCAATCTAGAACCATCGCCATAGTGAAAGTTGTATGTATTAAACCCCCACCACCCCCGGTGTACTTCTGTCAGTCCATCTCTTGCTCGCTTACCTAAACCATATCATCTAGTACAGTGGTTCTCAACCTTTTTTTGGCTCATGCACCTTTTTACCATATGTCAGAATGTTATTCCCCCTTTCCAGCGAACAAAAGAAAAAAGAATTCCCCCTTTCCAAGATTGTCAACCTCAAAGGTGCATTTTTTTATATTCACAATATTTTGTTAACACACCAAATTAATCATATTACAATAAACAAAAAGTTAAAACGTCAAAGAATTGTCACTTAATACACGACACCAGAATGCCAGGAAATTGTGCTTCATCAAACAAAACGCTCAGTAAAAACCAGGATATTATGCCTGAAACCATTTCGAGTTTGTCAATCTGTGGTCTTAATCCCCACCCCCACCCCTGGAAACCCTAAAATTCCCTCCTCCCGGGGGTGGAGGGGATTCCCCACCGGTTGAGAACCACTAACTAGCAGATCCTTTGCGAAACGTGGCTCTCATCACGTCGAGCCAAAACATTTCTCAATATCTGACCATTTCTTCCGCCTCATGCAACCCTCGTAGCCGAGGTGACTGCAGTGTCCTGTGTTCATCTCCGTGCTGGTCGATTCATGTCTCTTCTCCACCAAAACATGCCTTTCGTCGTCGCTGTTCTTTCCAAGCCCCCATACACTTCATATGGCCAAAGTATTTCAGTTTCCGCCCGCTCCGTGACGAAGGAGTTTACGGACTCGGTTCGTGATCCCGCATACCCGCGTTAGAAACACAGCTACTCAGGATTTGGCAGTAGACCGCGTTAAGTTAGTTTGTTAAAGAAATGTTATAGGTGTCGGTCGTTCATAAAACTATGGCAAATTACTGAACGTAAACTTGCCAAGAGATCACAACAGCAAAAAATGCTGGGGTTGACTGCAACGTCCCATACAGGATATGCAACTAACATTATTTCAGTTTCCAAGACATATATAAGGCTCTGTATATAAGCTAGTATTCTCCCATGTTCAGGCCTTGTATACTGTCAGTATGTTTCATTTTCTTGGTTCACGATATTCTAAAAAAATTTCTGTAACATTTAATATTAAACGCCCCAAGTTTCTTCTTTAGTGATTGCGAAATGCTCCATGGTTCATATCCATATTTTGCTACATGAGATATACATATTTTTAAAAGTTTTACAAGCAAGTCAAATGGTTTGGCCATGCAAGTAGGTTACCAACTAACAGTATACCACAACAAGCAATGATGTACAGACCAGAGGGAAGCAGAGAAAGGGGCCGACAACGTAAACGGTGGACGAAGGGAATAACAAGAGTCCATGGGAATATCGATACATGAATCCCAAAAGCGAGCACTCTCCCGCTGTTTATACTTCACCTCGACACTGCAAGAGGAACATGATGAGATGAGATGTTTGCTGGTCTTGTGCCATAGGTTCTTAATATTGTTTAATCTCTGCATTGCCATGATCAAACGAGTCAAACCTCTTTACAACTGTTCCCCCTGTTGTTGATTATAGAGCCAGTCTACTTGCAACGTTATTTGCCTCGTGGATGCTTCATTTTCACTTTATCCTCACTACATCATTAACTGACATCATTATCAGTACAGCCATAAAGTATCTCGTTATGAATATCCATGTACATTTATACATCATGTATGTCCATCATCATCAAGTGACTTCTCAAACAGCGCATATCCCACATCGTTGACTGCCTCCGTCAGCTGTTCGTCATATGTTGTCATTGGGGCTTAGAATCTTGCACATAATTTAAATGTCTATGTGTTTTCAGCCGGCTTCCTGGCCTAGAGGTTAGCAACATTTCTCCGTAATCTCGTATACTCTCGTACGTAACGTGACGACGGTGAGAATCAGCAGTAGTTCGAATCGCCTCGTTAACTGCGAGTATGTGAGCCGGCCGCTCAGAAAGCGATGATGAAATCAGCTGAAAGATGCTGAGTTGACAGCGATGTCCTGTAAAGGATATGCAAACATTTTATTTATGTGTTTTCAACATTATTCTGCAAAACCACATTTCTCTAGCCGCAGTGGATTTTCTTGTATTTTCATTATTATGTGATTCGCAGCCATATCAATAAAATCAAGTCTATGTATCATACAAGAATTATTTTCCTAAATACCAAAAGCAAAGCCGTATATTACATAAGATGTTCTTCAGTTTAGAAATCGGAGTATTTAAAGGTAATCAAACGAAGATTATGTCAATGCAGTTAATAACTTTGAAAACCACTCTGTTCAAACCTATGATGACAATAACATGAATTATTGGCAATTTCCCAATAAAAGTGTATATAAATGGTCAATGAATGGACATATTCACATTCATTTACTCTCTTGTCCAGACAGTGGGCTATTTAACATTGAGGAGGAGATCATAAAACACCCATGCTGATATAGAATAAGCAGTAAGTAAATGACCTACACACCTTAAATACAATGGACATATGGTGCTAGACTCATATTTGTAAAGACCAAGTGACACTTTGTGAGGGATGTGGTCAGTACCATGCACCCGCCTTTACTTTCCAAGATATTTTCTGGTACCCATATAAATATGGGTCGATCTAGTAGTTCAGGACAATTTTACACATTCGGTCCAGTGTGGAATCGAACCCCACCCGGCCGGCCGGTAGGAGAGCGTGAACCACTATAATGATGCAGCTCCCCCGATGTGGAAGTCAATGGAAAGAAAACAACGTCATCTAAGCAAACATAACCTCTGAAGTCGGAGTGGGTTTGCCTAATGACGAAGGACACTGGCAATAGGAGCAGGTCAGCATGGCCGAATGGGTTAGAACGCGTGTCTTCTTAAACATCCGGTGTGCTGATGCCAAGGTTAGCGGTTTAACCCCTACACCGGACAGCTGGACTTAAATGTTGACCTGTCGTCCTTGACTTGGGGACGTAAATTACAAGTACCTCTGAAGTCGGAGTGGGTTCGTCTGATGGCCTGGGACACTGTTAAAAGGGAAAGCTAATCCATACGTAAAATTAAGTCCATGACTACTGTAAATAGTGTGTATGGACTAAGCTTGAGTTCAAAGCGTGCGAGCGCAACAACAAAAAAACCAAAACCAAAAAAAAAATAAATGGCTATGGCAGAAACTAATCCACACTAAAAGAATCAGTTCAGTGCACTAGAAGCTCGTATATTGACTACGCTTGAGTTAAAAGCGAGTGAGCGTACGCGTGAGCAGGCACACATCTGAAATAGAAGAGAACACGTGCAGGAATATTACACCAGTCTTCATACCGAATAACTGGACGTGCCCTAAGTTAAAGATAAGATATACATTTTCCATAACAAATTAGCACACTGGAGATGTGGGTCTAAGCCCACTTATTCACGATCTAGCAGCATTCCATGAGTGATGTGCATGGCATCCCAGAACAGTTTCTGTTACCAATATTATGAGACAAGATCGATTCTTGAGCAGGTGGTTGCGAAACATCCTCCCCCAGGGGATTCACATACTTGACCAGGAAACTAAACACTACTGATGCACGGCTTTTGGCGAAAATGAAATATAACGCATTGGGATATTGTCTGTCTGTTATGTGTAAACTAACCATGACACTTACATTTGCAGGTATTGATCGCCGCTCATAGACATATAAAGGACATATAAAGGCTCATAAAGGAAGGAAGTAGAGTATAGAGAGCGCACAAGACAGTGTACTAATTGAAAGCTATAATGTGGCACAATGGGATTTGAACTTGCTGCCACTAACTGACAGCAGCGGCACCCTAGAAGAACTATTGAACTTCGACCGACGGACTGACAGATAGACACTCTATTATAATTGGCACTCTATAAAAGTAGACACTATTACAATAGACACTCTTTTACAGTAGACACTCTATTTCAACATGCCTTCATTACTGAGGACTATCAACCACATGAACTCAAAATTACTGCACATGAACCGAATTAGTACCCAGCCATGGTTCTAGCGCTAAAGATCTCGGGGGAAAAGGGGTTGTGGGGAAGGGGGAGGGGGGGGGGGTTGTTCCTCTTCTATGTGGTGTGAAAGGAGAGAGAGGAAGGGGAAATTAGGGGAATGTTATTCCCTTTTTATGGAATTTCAAACACATGACTACCTGACTTGCTATTTTGGGGTCATGTGTTCGAAATCCCAAGGAAATAGTTGTCAATTTGACTCCCGCTGACATGTCGAGCCAGATAAAAACGGATACCAGTAAATATCTGGGAAATATAGGTCTCCGACATGACATTGATCAAATTACCTATCGAGTGTCGGTTAATCTATACAAATATGGAAGTAGTACCATGTACCCAATATGTGGCACGATATTAATAGGTTTCTTTATTGTTTACTTTTTATTCAGGCTTGAAGGTATGTAAAGATATTTGGACTAACAAGTTTGTTAGGTTGAGCCCTGAAAAGCTCGGAGCCTGACGGCCTAGTGCTTGATTTGCTTACAGCGAAGAAGATTAATAAACCAACACAGAAATGGTATTATTAGCTGCTAAACGCTGCGAGATTTACAGAGGAGGGGATTCGAGCACTTGTGCACAGAATGGTTCGATGTGCAATGAGGATGATCTGTCGACTAACTAACTGACTAACAAACAGCGAAGCGGTCCCGAGTCGAACCTCAGTGTTTACACGACTGTTATATAAATCGGTCAACGTGCGAGTCTCTGTATAGGACCTAGTATATAAATCCACAATAGAATATTTAACAGTATTTTTGGGGATTATTTGTGAAGGAAATGCAACGATGTTGATAAAGCTATCTCATTCTCTACTGTGATCTAGTATATATTACAGTTAAACACATCACATTACCGACAGTATGACCATGATCGCACGTGTTAAGACTACTAAGTCGTGTTTTTCCTATTTGATCACTTCTGCCAGGTGTTTGTCCTTTGAATAGACAAGAGAGCGTTAAATGTTTATAGTTACCTATCAAAAATAGACCAGAATATTTATCCACGTGGCCGATACAGCGATGGATGTTTACAGATGAATCACCTCACAGACACTTCTCCTCTGCCTGCTTGCTAATCTAACGGAAGTGTTCGGCACCCAAAATGTGCAAACAATACATTCATGTTTACGCTGGTAGTTTGATTTAATGTGTGCTGGTTACTTTTTGTTTTGATGCAATAAAGCCATATTGTTTGCATGGGATTTTAGGCATTTACAGATGGAAGACTCGTTGAGACCAGTGAAATAACATAAGAAATATACTACCAGGTTATTTATTTATTTTCGTAGTTAGCTAGTTAGTTAGTTAATTAGTTATGTAGTTAGGTAGTTACTTAGTTATTAATTAATTTGTTAGTTAATTAGTTAACTAACTTGTTAGTTAGTTAGTTTGTTAGATAGTTAGTTAGTTAGTTAGTTATATAGTTAGTTAGTTAGTTAATTAGTTATTAGTTAGTTATTAGTTAGTTAGTTAGATAGTTAGTTAAGTATTTAGTTAGGTACGTATTTAGTTTGTTAGTTAGATAAATTAGTCATTAGTTAGTTATTAGTTAGTTAGGTAGGTAGTTAATAAGTTAGTTATTAATTAGTTAGTTATTAATTAGTTATTAGTTTGTTAGGTAATTAGTTAGCTAAGTTGTTAGTTAGTTAACAAATAGATCATCCTCAATGCACACCGAACTATTAGTCTATGAATGTTCAGATCCCTTTCTCGTGATCTCCCACAGCGCGTAGCAACAAACGACTCTCGTTCTATGTTGGTTGACTATTCGCCATTTCCTTCTCAGCATTTCGCTATTGTCTAGCTTCATCCTGTCTGACTGGTCAAAGTTGCAGAACCACCTGCATCCCTTGAGTCATTGACTCGTTCTGCCTCCCCGGAGTTGTTCAGGATGTCAGCCTGGTCCACTGCCCTCCGCTTCCCGCAGCAGCCAAGCTCCCAAGCCTATCTTCTCGCTCGTTTCCTCTTACACCAGCGTATTGATCGCCTCTACACGCGTATTGATGGGAAATACACAAGTATTGATCAGTACTACACACATATTGATTAGAACTCGATAAGTAAATGTTAGGGGACATATTAGACAGTGAAAACACTGAAAGGTGTAGAGACCGGCATTCAAACCCGCCCCTGTTAATGATCGCACCCCTCGTTGAGGTAACTCATGTATTACTACTCAAGGCTTAACACGTCACATCTCAACAACAATATTTGTCGGTGGGATTAAATTTTATCCTACCTGTTAAGAAGATCACAAAATCTTGTGCTAACTGTTTGATACATTTTGTCAGGTGGTGTGTCCTTTGAATAGACACGAGCCCTGCAAATGTTGATATGTACTCGTAACAAATAGACTGGATGTGCCCGATACAGTGATGAATGTTTACAGATGAATCAACTCACAGACACTTCTCTACTGTCTGCTTGTTAATCTTACGGAAGCTTTCGGTACGCAAAGTGTACAAACAATACATTCGTGTTTACGCTGACTGTATGTGTTGCTGGTAGTTTTATTTCTTGTATGTTGTTAACTATTTGATTTGGTGCAATAAAACCATACTGTTTGCATCGGGGATTAGGCATTCACAGATGGAACAATCGTTGAGACCATTGAAATAACATAAGAAATAAACGACCCGGTTGTTTATTTATTTTCTTAATTAGTTAGTTAGTATGCTAGCTAATTATTTAGTTAGATAGTTAGCTTGTTGGTTAGTTATTTAGTTAGCTAGCTAGTTACTTAGTTAGTTAGTTAGATAGTTAGGTAATTAGTTAATCGGTTATTTGTTAGTTATTAGTTAGTTAGTTATTTAATTGGTTAGTTAGTTAGGTTGGTAGTTAGTTAGTTAATTAGTTAGATAGTTAGGTAGTTAGTTATTTAGTTAGTTAGTCAGCTTGCTAGTTAGTTAGTTAGTTAGTTAGATAGCTAATTAGTTAGATAGTTAGGTAGTTAGTTTGCTATTAGTTAGTTATACATAAACAGATGCCAGTCAGAGCGGCATATAAAGGACAGGATGGTTGAAAACATACCCAAGTGGATTGACAAGATACTTCACACAGACGATGGGAACCTGGCAAGGCCGACACACCACAAACTTCATGCGTCGTGGATTGAACGGCACTTTTGTAAACCGATCATGTGATTGATAGCGACAGTGCGTTTGGCGTGTTGTTTAATACACAATATAGTCGCTTATTAAAGTTTGCAGAAGCCATCATGATTAAGTTACATAGGCCAGTTGTGTACACACAGAAAGACATGACAGAAGGTTTTAAATTACCCTCATAGACGATTGAAAATACAGTGCGAACATGTGAATAATTCAGCTTGAATGATTTATCTAGTTATTTTACTTCATGTTGTGTGAATTCTGCAGTATGTACCCGACGAGATGCAGCGAAATATGAAAGGCAATAAATCGTGCAATCTATTGTTTGTGTCTTCGTTATTCAAATATACTATTCTCTTTTACACGAAACGCAGTAAAAGAAGCTAACATTATGTTTAGAAGCTAATAAAGAAGTCAGAAGACGGACAGTTGCTGATAAAATCAAATATTTAGATTGCCTAGTAGAAGTAACAGTAGATGAAGGAAACGTCATAGACCTTTACAACTCCACAGCAAAAATAGGAGGCAACTATAACCAACCAATTAGGATGATCAAAAGTAGTAACTGGGAAGTTTTCAGCAACATTAATAATCGAAGTCCAGGTCATACTTTTTATGTACTCCTCCATATACCAGTGCCAAAAGATACTGCCAGATATCCAGCCTGCAGAAGTGAAACTAGATATAAAACTGTGAGAGCCAAAATAAAGAAAACATTTCAAAGAGTGATCACATTCCAAAAGGATGGGAAAGCGGATAGTATAGATGATATCTCACCAGACACTAGTGAACCCAATATAACACATCAACCAAACTACAGGGTATATTATTCAGCAGTCTTCGAGAACAGTATACTCCAGAGAAAGACATTCTGGCAAAGTTGTCAAAGACAGGAGACGTGCAGGTGTGTTGAAAGATTACCGAGGAATACTGTTATTCTCAATTCCTCGTAACATACTGACATACATATATAGTCAAACCTTGGTTTTCGTCGCCTTTGGTTGTCGTCCGTTCGGTTTTCGTCGATTTTTTCCGCGGAAAATTTGTTTCGGTTTTCGTCAATTGCCTCGGATTTTGTCGACGTGCCCACATGAATTCGCTTCTAATTTTGCGAATATAAAGGGACCCACGCGTTCTACTGCTCAGTTTGGCGTTGTTTTTCATTGTTTGAGGATCATTTGCTAATAATAATATACGAGAGCGGCATTATGATTGATGAAATCGACCGCATGCACGGGAAGTTGCCATTAACGATAAATTTCATTGTTTAAAAAAATGAAGCAATAAAAGAGGCTAATGTAGCAAAATACATGAATGTACTAACCAAACAGGGATCGCAAACAATTGAAGATGTCGAACTGTTATTATTAATCTGGATAAATTTGAAATTTAAAAAAAAAACAGATGGCGATTCTGTTTCGGAGGCAATCATATGTGAAAAGGTCAGTCTGTTGTATGTGAATAACGAAGACACAAAGCATTTGTGTCTTCGTTATTTACATTCACAACATGCAAACATTGTTTTGATAGTCTGTTGTATGCCGATCTCATTAAGAAAATGACTGGGACGAATGCCAGTGTACTTAGTGATTTAAGGCCAGCAGATATTAAAAAATTCAAGAGCGCACTGGTATACATTGTGTTACGAGGCATGGCGAAGGTGCGAGTTCGGACACGTATGGGGGAAAAAATAATATTAAATACTATATTTTCGCTATATCAAATGTGTTTTTGGTATGTTTTTTGGAGTGTCTAGAACGAATTAATTGGATCTATATTGATTCATATGGAAATAATTACCTCGGTTTTCATCGGTTTCGGGTTTCATCGATTGTTTTCGGACGGATTATCGACAAAAACCGAGGTTTGACTTATCTAATTCTCTTCTCGGCAAGCCTGTAGGTCTCCCTTTCGTTCTTTTCTATTCTGGATTCAAGAAAAATGACAAAATAGTTATAATATATTTCTTAATGTGTGTCCTATCCAGTATCAATGTCATTTCCTAGCCTCTTCTTACGCTCTTTCCATTCGTGATTCTCTTACAGCAGCAGTTAAAGAATATGCATAAAGCTATTTTGAGCTGTTAGTTATTCTGTCAGTGGTTCTCCATGTTTCTGATTTATACAGCAATATTGGTTTACATTAGAGTTAAATATCCCAAGTCAGATACGAGATTTAATTGAATTATAATTCACAAATGTCCTAGTGCTATAAAAGCTCATCTTGCCTTTGTTTTCTTATTTTAATATCTGCATCTGTCCCTCAACTTGTCTACCTCGCTACCTAAATGTGTATTTGATTCCACCTCTTTAAACTATGTTTCGCCAATGGACATCAGGTTACAATTGCCTGATTTATTACCACTTTTGTTAAAATTTCTCTATTAATATTGGGACGTAATTTTGCGACCTGCTGTCCAACGTTTTTAATGTTATCTTGCATCTGGTTTCCTGCGTGGGACACGAGAGCAATGTCGTCAGCGAGGTCCAGATAATCAATTTCCTCTGCTAGAGACCAATGCATTATGTTTCTAAAGGTAGTTATTGTTGTCTTGAATCTTGAAGTATTGTCATCCGATATATTATTTGCATATCTGGTTCCAGTGTCCATGACATAGGTGAGAAGTAGATGAATGTGTCCCTAACTAATCTTCGCTGTTTCAATGAAAGTAGTGAAGATTTATCTTTGAGAAAAATTATTATCGGAGATGAAGCGTTGGTATTCATTTGTCAGGGTCTTAAACCTGGCTCGTTAACCTAACACATGTGAGACAGTACAAGTACAACGTGATTTGACTTGAGACTCAACGACACGAAGTTTCGATGGATTTATTTACAGATCACGATCTAGAGATGATCATCACAATACATAAGTTATAACAATACACTTACAAGCAACCCACAGCTTACAGTCTATCTCACAAGATGTACAAGCACTCGACTTTCGGGCCACAGAACTACACAAACCTTTCTCCCATCATACGTCCAGTCGAGTCCGAGTCCCAGAGCTGTCTGGCTATTTCTCGCAACGCGCCTGCCCACCTGAAGTGGCTTCACGAGGCCTGCGTGCGTCCTGCTTTGTCCTTGCCTGACCGCTGGCTGTCTCGTCAGCCGGCAACCTCGCAGGCAGGTAACTAATACTCGCCTGGCGGGCGTAACGATGTTACAGCATCCCCGCTAGGGACTATTCGCCTGGCGGGCGTAACGATGTCCCTGCATCTCTGCTGGCAATACTTTAGACTCTGACATGTTACAGCATCCCCGCTAGGGACTATTCGCCTGGCGGGCGTAACGATGTCCCTGCATCTCTGCTGGCAATACTTTAGACTCTGACATGCTCCCCCGGGGCTTCTTCATGAAAGATGTTATCTTTCATGTACACTCTATATACAATACTGGGTTAATATTTTTAACCTGTCAGAGTCAACCTTTCTGTTATATACAATTATTTTGGTGTAGAAATACAAAAACACATATCTTGGCATAGAAACACATAAGAAATGGACATTGTATCTAAAGACATGTGGTGTTCAACCTTTAACACTCGTCAAGCTTCATCCTCTCGATGGCTGATTACCTTAATTGCATTATTGACCCAGTCAGATCGGTAGTAACAGCTTCCCAATCAACTACCTCGCAGCCTTTCAAAAAAAAGTAATAATATGCTTTTTGAGACAAAAAACATCTGGCAAGACTGTAATACGGCTTTATATAAGCCGCATTCAACGCTCAAACTCTGACCTCATTTGGCCAGGAGTTCTTGTGTCGGTCTGCAATGTCGGTAACACTCTACCATGCCCAGTAGATGGCTTCTTGGCGTGTTAACAATCTGGCAACAACATGGTTATTTATATACAACACATCATCGTATACATTTCAATTAACGCCCTTGGTGTAATAATGTAATAACAATTAAATGAAAGGGACATAACTTCAAAAATTAAGAAATATAATATCTTACAATAATTCTTTTATTTCTCAGCGTCATAGCTTGATGTTTCTCCATACTAGCGAAAAAATGTCGGTAGTATGAATAAATTAATCAAGATATGATTCTAAGATTACACTAAATGAAAAATCTTAATACACAATTTGTGTATTCGAAATTATTGAATCGTAAATAGTTTAGAAGTGTTATAACTTTTTAAGCTTTTGTTTGTCGTCTGCTACTTTTAAAATAAATTTGTAACTCATCCGGAAGTACACACGGACCGCTGATGTTGAAATTTGTAGAACACACTTGTTCCGGTCTGATGTAGTAAAACGGAATATGCAATGTTCTGATCGTTCATGTGTTGGTTGTTTCACTGGAAAAACTTCTGGATTTCGATTGACTGAAGTGGTGTAGATGTCAATGTTCAGGTCACACTTTCACACACGGAGTTAAAATATCACTGGATATGTTCCAAATGCAGATACCACGGATAAATTGGATAGTTCGCTTGCGGTAAGTTCAGAGCGAAATGTGGCACTGTTCTTGTTTCGTAATATATACAATTAATAAAGTTCTCTTTCTACCACACACTACACAATTATTCACGACAATCACTACGTTAATAATAAAATAAGAAAACTATATATATTGGGAATAAACCCTATCACATCATATAGACATACACAGCTTTCGTGAAAAAAAAACTTCACTGATGCATGGCTGTGTTGGTCTGAGTGTATTTTACACACTGCACTCAGACATTGGTGCTTACTGGGTCGGTCGGACAACGGGACAAAAGATCGGCAATCGTGTTGGCTCTGCCTGCGATGTGTCGAACTTCAAAGCTGTAATCTTGAAGTTTAAAAGACCAGCGAGCTATCATTTGGTTGGAAGGTACACCTGAATTGATAAATCTCAATGGACTACTGTCAGACTCCACAATAAAATGATGTCCCAGGAGGAATCTGGAAAATTTAGTTATACCCACCACTAGAGCTAGGGCTTCCAACTGTGGTGTTGACCAAGCACGTTCTCTCGGTTTTAATTTTCGGGAGACGAAGTGCACAAGATGTAAGATGTTATTGTGCTCTTGTAACAAGACTGCTCCAATCGCCACGGAGCTCGCGTCTGTGCGTAATCTGAAACTGATTTGTAAATTGGGCAATTTTAGAATGGGATTGTTCAAGCTATTATCAGAAAAATAAGATAATACTTTCTGGAATGCAAATTTTAGGCATTCATTGCTTACAATTTTCTCGGGTTGATCTTTTGTTAGTAAGTTAGTAAATACTTCGGTCAGTTCAGCAAAATCTGGTATGAACTGCCTATAATAATTTATAAGTCCCAACAAACTTCTGACTTGCTTTTTCGTAGTCGGAAGTGAGAGTTTTAGTATCTTGGACACAATGTTATCGTCTGTCGTGACAAAGCCATTAGATATTTTGTACCCCAAGAAGGATATTTCCTGATAGGCTATGTCTACTTTTGCAGGCTTTACCGTCAGTCCGTGCTGTCTAATACGTTCAAATGTCTGTTCTAATGTCTTTATGTGGTCTGTCATCGTCTTTGTGTGAACACAAATGTCGTCTATGTAACAGATAATATTCGGTATGTCTACTAGTAGAAGTCGTGTCATACGTACGAATGTTGCTGGGGCATTGACAAGCCCAAATGGAAGTTTGCACCATTCGTACAGTCCCCAAGGTGTGACAAAAGCTGTCAGATGTCTGCTCTGTTCGTCTACTGCTATTTGCCAGTAACCTTTCGTCATGTCTACCTTAGTAAAGAACCTAGCGTCTGTCAGTTCTGTCAGTAGATCTTCAGAATTTGCCATTGGCTCTAGATCTAAAAGAGTTATCTTATTTAATTTTCTATAGTCGACACAGAGTCTTATTGTGTTGTCCTTTTTGCGTACTATGACCATTGGAGATGAGAAATTTGATTGGGATAGTCTAATGATGTTGTTTTTCTCTAAGCTGATGATCTCTTGATGTAAGTGTTCCTTGTAATGCAATGGAATGGTGTATGGTCTGCATTTTATGGGTGTATTTGACGTGAGTGTGATGTGATGTTGTACTAATTCTGTTTGTCCTTGGTTGTTGGAGAAGTTGGTGTTGTACTGTTGTATGAGGTGTTTGCAACTGTCTGTTTCTGCTTGAGTTAACTTTGGATTTATTTTAATTTCCTTCAAGCAGTTTGTCGTGTCTAATGCAGGTGTTGGAATTTCGTCACTAGCCTCGTCATCTTCATGGTCTATTATCACTGTACATGCTGTTGTATCGTCTTGTTCGTTGTCTCTATTGTAATATGGTCTTAGCATATTGACGTGGAATATTTTGTGTTTGTCTTTTATTTGAATCTCATAGTCTACAGGTGAAATCTGTCTCGTCACTTTAAATGGTCCTTGCCAAGAATAAGTCAATAAGTGTCTGTCACTAGGTAGGAGAAGAAGAACGTCCTGTCCAGGTGTCAACGTTATTGTCTTGTTACCTTTGTCAGCATATTGTCTATATGTAGCACCAGATAATTTTAGTGCATCCTTTGCAATTATACAAGATTTGATGATTCTTTCACGCAATGATGTAACGTAAACGTATGATGATATGGGTTTGAGTAAAGGAGTGGATTCAGTTAACATTTGATGATAGATGCTTAATGGGCCACGTGGTTTCGCACCATAGATAAGTTCAAAAGGAGAGAAACCTGTACTAGCATGTGGCACTTCGCGATAAGCAAAGAGAATAGCAGGTAAATATACGTCCCAGTTATTGGGGTGCTCTTGCGTGACTTTAGCAAGCATATGCTTTAAATCACCGTTAAATTTTTCTATAATTCCGCTCGAGTGAGGATGGTACGGGGAATTGAAACATTGCTTCACGCCTAACATTTTGGTGAAAGCTTGAGTAGATGCTGCAATGAACTGACTTCCCCTATCTGATTGGATTGTGTCTGGAAATCCTATCCGTGAAAATATATGGAAGAAAACTTCCATTATGTCATTGGCAGTTATGTTCTTTAGCGGAATCGCTTCAGGCCAGCGGCTACATTGATCAACAATAGTTAATATAAATTTATTCCCTCTGGTTGTTATCTGATTAAGAGGGCCCACTATGTCGACAGATATTTTCTCAAAAGGTCGACTGGCTAAGTCAGTAATTTGTAACTTTGCCTGTGGGTTTTTTCCTTTCTTTACAAGTTTTTGGCAGATGTCACAACTCCTGCAATATTGCTTAATGTCATTGCAGAATTTGGGCCAATAAAACTGTAATAATAATCTTGATCTGGTCTTAGCGTATGCCATATGCCCTGCAAGAGGTATATCATGGGCAAGATGTAAGGCTTGCTTACGATACTCAATTGGCAAAACAGTTTGCTCTGTTGTGGTGTCACCTCTGGTATAATACCTGGTGAGGATACAATTTTTCAAAGCAAAATGCCATCTTGCATTTTTGGTTAACTTTGGCTTTTGGCCGATCATATTATAATATTTTGACAATGAAGGATCAGCCTTTTGGGCTGTTACAAAAGTCTCCTTCATGGTTTTAGGAGGCAGTAATACTGGGCTAAGCATTTCTATAGCCTCAGTTTGATTAATTTCATCTTGCATTCCAGCAGTAGATCTGGTTACTGCGTTCACACATTCAATTATATCAGATGGTGATGAAATAGTGTTATCAATGATGTCATGAGATCCTAGTGCTACGTTAGCTACCATACATTCATTAGGTGGTACAACATTATCAATGATGACATTTGATGGTGATGTTGTGATCTCATTAATGCAAAGAGATGTTATGTCATGAGGCATATCATTCACTTCTGGTAAATTTCCAATTATAATATCACACACCGGGTTTGTTAATGCTGCGCATTTTACTTTCCCAGTGAGGAAAGGTGTTTGAATGTATGCCCATGCTAGTGGGTACTTTTCAATATTGCCGGAGAATGTTCTGCATGTTACGTGCCTGCCTGTATAGTCTGTAGGCATTATGAACGTTCTCTTCAGTCCAATCAGTGAACTTCCCGAGTTCCGAAGGACTGTAGCAGACTTGCCATTCACGTATCCCTGATGGATGTTTATTCTGCCTTTGGAGTCTATTACCAAATTAGCTTCTTCATTGGCAATAGGAATGGAGTGGCCGCATGTTAAAATACCATCTTCATAAAAGGTATTACAAACAGTACATTTATTTGCGTTAAACATATCAAAAGCCTGTGCTGAGTTCACAGGGTGTTTCTCTGATTGTTCTTCATCTGATGATGAACTATCAAATAAGGCGGCATTGGCTTTCTTGGTCATTTGCCTACCTTTACAATCATGGCGATAATGTCCATACGCCTTACAGAGGAAACATTTACGCAAATTTCTAAAGGATTTACGCTCCTTATCTTGTCTGTTTACGATGTTCTGTAAATATGTAAGATATGCGGGGTTCTTGTCGCACATCTCACCTTTATGATGTGACATTCTACAATAGTTACAATGGTTGTACTTCTCAGATGTAGGCTTGTAAGGTTTTTGCCTACTATAGGGTTTGTCATAGTTAGCCGATGCTACAAAATTGGTTTCAGTAGCTTCACTGGCAAAACAATGTTTGTTGGCTGTGTAATAGGCCGAACCACGCCTCTCAATCTGCTCTACACTCGTACATTCATTCTCTTGCAAAACTTTGAAAATGCTGATGGAATAGATGAAATGATTTTATCTCTGATGATAAGATCTTCTAACTTTTGATAGTTCTTATCAATTTTAGCTGCTGAAGTCCATTTGGAAAATATATCTCGGACTAAGCAGAGGTAGTCAGAGAACGTTTGAGTCGGTTTGGGGCTCAACTTGCTGAATTGTTCTCTGTAACCTGCCTCATCTAACATAAAATGTGCCATAATCTTTGATTTTAGATAATGGTAATCTTTTCTGAGGTCTTTGGGGATAGTCTCTATGACTTTCAGAGGCTCCCCTGATAAACTTCTCATATAAATTATATTCCATTCAGACAATGGGACCTGGTAATGGTCCATTAAAGTCTAAAAATTTTGGGTGAAGGCTGCAATGCAGTCACCCGAGGTATAATTTCTTACGATACCTTGATATTTCTTGTACTGGTTTTCTTTCTCCAGTCTCTCAGATTTCTTGGACTCTTTGTTTATGGCAGTCTCAGTATCAAGTTGTTTGATTTTTAATTGCACTTCCAGCTCTTCCCGTTTACTCTGAGCTGATATCTCTGCCTTCTTTAATTCTGTATCTAACTCCGCTTGTTTTGTCTTTGCAGACAGTTCTAGTTCTGCCTGTTTTGCTGCGGTTGCTGTTTCTGCCTCTACTTGCTTGGCAGCTCTTTCAGCCGCTCTTTCATCGCGTTCATCAGCTTTCTCACGAAGGTGTTCAGAGTATTTAGTTTCACTCCACTTTGTCAACTCGTCACCTGTTAACTTTAATTTTAAACCCATATCGATGAAATCATTTAATGAAGACATGATGGAAAATTTCAATGTAAATGAAATATCAGACACACAAGTTGTTACAAGTTGTTAGTAAAGTGAAGAATTTACAATTGTGTTCTATTTACAATATGTGCCTAAATTTGCATCCGAAAGTATATAGAAAGAAAAAATATACTCAAGTGTCCTGGATGCGGTGAAGAACGGTTGAAATTCGGACTAGGAACTGTAGGGTCGCTACTTCAAAACACAAATGACCTCTACGGGCAAGGGTTTCAGATGGCACAGAAAACCTGCTTTATTTTTGGAGGAAATAAATTAACGTCTGTTTGATGTGGTGTGTATGCTTGTCACTAAGTTTTGATTAGGTTTGTATGGCGTTGAGTGTAATTGTAGGTCGTAATGTTGTCCGTCAAAAATTTTTTTTCTCCAAAATCACAAGTCACTTTCTTTCAGAAACTTTCTGCTTTACACAACTCACTTTTCAAAGACAATCTAACTATATCTCAACACTCTGCAACATTGATGACACATCACTTACATCAAGATGACATTCAGTAAGGACATAGACATCAAGTTTACAAGATGGCGACAAGGTCACAATGGCGACAACTTCACAATGTCGACAAGGTCAAAACGGTGACAAGTTCCACAATCACAAATGTTTTACACGTTTACAAGATCATACAATATGTATGCACTGTACGTTCACATTTAGTCTCCATGTTTAAATAATGTAATAATATATATCAAAATGAGCCTTCACAATCACATTTAAATGTACTCTAAAGTTGGACAAAAATTTCTAAGTTCACAACTCTAGGTTTAAATGTTAATTACTTAAACCACGTTCATTTTAAAGCCGGACGAATGCCACCACGTCCACACATGTCAGGGTCTTAAACCTGGCTCGTTAACCTAACACATGTGAGACAGTACAAGTACAACGTGATTTGACTTGAGACTCAACGACACGAAGTTTCGATGGATTTATTTACAGATCACGATCTAGAGATGATCATCACAATACATAAGTTATAACAATACACTTACAAGCAACCCACAGCTTACAGTCTATCTCACAAGATGTGCAAGCACTCGACTTTCGGGCCACAGAACTACACAAGCCTTTCTCCCATTATACGTCCAGTCGAGTCCGAGTCCCAGAGCTGTCTGGCTATTTCTCGCAACGCGCCTGCCCACCTAAAGTGGCTTCACGAGGCCTGCGTGCGTCCTGCTTTGTCCTTGCCTGACCGCTGGCTGTCTCGTCAGCCGGCAACCTCGCAGGCAGGTAACTAATACTCGCCTAGCGGGCGTAACGATGTTACAGCATCCCCGCTAGGGACTATTCGCCTGGCGGGCGTAACGATGTCCCTGCATCTCTGCTGGCAATACTTTAGACTCTGACATGTTACAGCATCCCCGCTAGGGACTATTCGCCTGGCGGGCGTAACGATGTCTCTGCATCTCTGCTTACAATACTTTAGACTCTGACACATTACTGTACTAAACAAGGGGAGGGGTATGATGACATAGAAGCGATTTCAGTAATAGCATTCGAAACATAAACCGGCCTCCTAGAAACTAGCGGTGACTGTGGTTTGGGCTTTGCATTATGTCATCTATTTGATATATATGAAGAGATTCACATAAAAGTCAGAACATAATGTAAAGAGGGCAAAAGAAGCATAGCTTGAAAGAAATTACAAGGGAATTGAAAAACAACACAACAGTAAACATATCAAATTAATGAACAAAATAATTCAGGAACTTACTAATAAAAGAACACCTACAACAACAGGCTGTCTGAAAACAAAAGATGGAAAAAATCATAATATAGAAGTATAAGATTTTAGATGCATGGTCAGGGTGCGTGAAAGATCTCTAAAATGATACACATGAAAATCAGTTGGATATTTCTAATAATATGGAAGGACCAGCAATGCTGAAGATTGAAGTTTACCATGCTCTCAGTCAAATGAAAATTGGCAAGACCACGGGTCCAGACAACATCACAACCGAAATGACTAATGCCCTAGAAGAGTATGCTATAGACCAAGTTATCAGATTGCTAAACAGTATTTACAATACTGATGATATTCCCAGTGACTTATTTAGATCACTATTTATAACAATTCCAAAACATGTCAGGAGCCTTGGAATGTGAACAAAAAGGAACATTCTGCATAATGAGTTACATCACAAAGTTTTACTACGGATCATTATGCAAAGAGATAGGAATAAAATACAACCTGAAATAGGAGAACAATGTGGGTTCGTAGTAAATGATGTGTATATGCTGAGAAAATTAATTGCTTTCTACATAAGTAACCTAAAAATACCTACATCTTTGCTTTATTGGCTACACAAAGGCTTTTAAATGTCAACATGATGGGGATGCTTGTAGACCTTAGACTTGAAAAAACATGTATTGGAAACAACAAGAGGCGATACAGATTGCTAATGAAGTAGGTCAATATTAGCTTGTTAAGAGATGTGTGCAACAGGGGGATGTGTAATGTCTCCAGATTCAGAAATTTAGACGATATAAGAGGAATCACCATTGGGGGACGTAACATCAATAATATTTAAAATGTGGATGAAACATTATTGATTGCAGACAATGAACAGGATATGAACATTTAGTGCGGTTGTTGCACACAGTGAAAAACTTGGGTTAGAATTAAATCGTAAGAAGACGGAGATTATGGTTGTCACTAGGAAGAAGGAAACACCACAATGTAATAAACAAGTAAATGAAAATATTCTTAAATAAGTGAGTCGGTACAATTATCTCGGAACAGTCATAACTTTTGATGAAAGATGCCTTGAAGAGATTAAAACAAGAATCGCCATGGCGAAGGTATCCTTTTGTACGATAGAAAACATACTGGCCAATACAAAGATATCATTTGCAATGAGAAAAAGAGTGTTGAGATGCTACATAGAACCTGTTCTTTTGTATGGATGTGAAGCATGGACAATGAGCAGAGAAGCTGAGAAACATCTAATGGCTGTGGAAAAGTGGTTTCTGAGGAGGATGCAAAGAATACGATGGACAGACAGAAAAACCAATGACCAAGCCCTAGAAGAAACAACTGAAAACAGTAAACTGATTAGAAAAATTAGATGTAGACAGTCAAAATGAAAGAAGAAATAAATTGAAGAACTTGGTGACAACTGTCAAGATTGAAGAAAAAGAACAAGGGGAAGGCAGAGAAGAAAATACTTGGGTAGCTTGGCCACGTGGTATGGTCGAGACAAGAACACTGATCTAATTCACGACTCTGGTGATCGTGTGGAATGGCGAAACATGACCGCCCACGCTTATCGGCGTAGCAAATGATGATTGGATATAACTAATCACGATGCAATAATTCATTCTTCTGCGGTATCAAGCCATCCTACAAAACAAGTGAGAAATGTTCAACGTAGAGGGACTCGACTGTCAAGCAATGGGGTGCAGTTGCCTCTTGGTATATTGTAGAGTACATTCAGCTCATCAGACAACAGTGCATGATGTGGAAAGCTGAAGCTGAGACATATCTTCAACACCCAACCTACAGTCCTAGTCTGGCACCTTGAGATGTACATCACTGTCTTACATGCCCAAATATTATTAGTCAGACGGCTTGTGAAAATGGCTGTGTAAAACGGAGTACTCATCTTCCGACATAATTTGATTCGTGGATTCCTGCCCAGACAAGTATTTTAGCAGGCAACGCATTTATATTGAAACTAGTATTAACCATGTATCTTTTTTGGGGTACTTTAAATGAAACTTAAGCTGGAAAACTGATTTTCTATCTTAACCTAGTATTATTATTTGTTGTTTCACTGTTTGATCTTGCCGCACACACCACTTTCTCTCTGAATTTTCTTCTATAGCCTAGTACAGTAGTTCCCAAGCTTTTCAACCAGAGGGCCATAGCTACTATTTTTGGTAGTTACACGAGCCACAAGGTTATACAATTATAAAAGTCGTGCAATATCATTCTTACCTTTCTTAACTTAAATTTTTAAATCAGTTTCAAAAATCGCTACTAATGTAATTAATTTACAATTGTAACTGTTCTACGTAACCAGTTACTTAAGTTCAGATGCCAGTTTATCAGCGTCTGGGTACAAATCTATCGTGCCCAATGTCATAAGCACAGCTATCGTGAGTCTGGAACGTGTTTTTATTTTTTTTTTTATTAATAACGGTCATTGCGGAAAATGACTGCTCGAGGTCTCGCATGCCACTTTCTGACAGCTGGCAGGCCAGACGTCGCCTGCGGGTCGTGGTTTGGGAACCTCTGGCCTAGTAGTTTCCTGCTTAAGACTATTTCTGCACATCACATCCTGTATTGTTACGCCCCATAAACTACCCGTCTTTCACGTGTAGTGTTGAAGACTGTGCAAGTAACACCTGCAGCTGTTAACATCTCGGGGTTTAGTTCATTCTCTGTCTATGATGTTCTCTACATAACTCTAAAAATACACTTGTCTACCACTTCACATGTCTCCACCAATCCATTATTTATTTGAATAACGAAGACACAAACGATAGATTGCATGATTTATTGCCTGGCATATTTCGCTACATCTCGTCGGGTACATACTGCAGAATTCACACATTCATTCATTCATTCAGTAGCATGTCCTTTGCAGAACCTCGCTCCCATAACAACCTTCCGGAAAACCTCTGATACACCCATCTGGAGATCATCCGCCGCATCCTGCAGCCATCTTCTCTTTGGCCTTCCTCTTCCTCTCTTCCCAGGCATATACCCTTCCATTATTGTTCTCCCAAAACTTTCGTGACGTTTCAAGTGACCAAAATATTTCAATTTTCTTTGTTTTATCGTCTTTAATAGCCAACCTTCTTCAATATTCAACTCTTGAAGAAAGGATGCATTTGTTCTTTTCTTTACCCAAGATATTCTTAGAACTCGTCTATAATATTTAAATTCAAAGGCGTTTATGCGCTGTTCAGCTTGTTTAGTAAGTGTCCATGTCTCACAGGCGTATGTTGCAATGGGAAAGATGCAGGATCTTAAAAATCTAATTTTTGTAGTTCTGTCTGTCCCACTCCATAATTTATTCAGCTGTTTTAGTCTTTGAAGAGCAATGGATAGTCGCCGTTTAATTTCTTTAATTGTGTCCCCGTTGTTGGTAATCAATGACCCACGATATTAAAAATGTTCCACCACCTCCAATTGTCCCCCATTAATGTATATTTCTTTCTCCATAGTAGTTTTATCTGTATGCATTATCTTCGATTTTGCTATGTTAAGATATAAGTTGTGATTTTCACTATTCAATTGGGTTGAGGCTATTAGGTTTTCTATGCCATTCTGTGTTGTGGATAGTAATACTGTATCATCAGCAGAATTCACACAGCATGAAGTAAAATAACTAGATAAATCCTTCAAGATGAAATATACTCATGTTCGTACAGTAATGTCAATTGTCTACCACTGTAATTTTAAAACGAAGATGTAATATGTCAGCTTCACGGATTTATCTAGTTATTTTACGTTATATTGTGTGAATTCTGCAGGATGTACCTGACTAGATGCAGCGAAATATGCCAGACAACAAATCGTGCAATCTATTGTTTGTGTCGTCGTTATTTAAATTCACTAAGGGAAAGCATTGCTTATTGTCCAGCATTCATATTCGTACACAATAATGAACTATACATAATAGACAGTAATTTTAGCTGCTTTGAAACAGCTATTTCATGTACTGTTTTTAACGACACCATTAATGATACTTTATACAACACGCCACGTAACTATGCAAAAGTATTTATCTCACAATCTCACTACACTTTATATGTAGAACACATTTGGGAAAAAACATTCTTTTCTTCGGTTGATACCACAATTCTGTTTGGAGTGCAAACATTACTCCATTAGACGACAGCCATTCGCCGCATGTTGCTTCACGATAGACCGTGGAGCACATTTTTTGATATTATGTACTTAATTTTGCATATTTGTTATATAAACAAAGTGTAGTGAGACCTTACAAACAATATTTGAAAAACAAAACACAGACACACATGTAATATACTTCCCCACTACATACGATCGCAGGTGTGTTACCGGGAACCATAAATCAGGAAATAACGTATCATTAACACTATAGCCTACCATACATGCCGTGAGAGACGACCTAGGAGGGTTGCCATATCATTCTGTAGACATCCATCCATGATGTGCCATGCCCGTAAGCGTGGGCGGTCATGATTCGCTTTTTAACTCGATTACCAGAGTCGTGGATCAGCTCAGTGTTCCTGTCTCGGCCATACAACGTGGCCAAGCCATCCAAGTTCTCCAATTTATTTCTTCTCATAACGTGAACAAAAAATTTGACTGTCTGCGTCTAATTTATCTAATCAGTGTACCATTTTCATTTGTTTCTTGTAGGACTTGGTCATTGGTTTTTCCATCTGTCCGTGGTAATCTTTGCATTCTCCCCAGAAACCACACTTCAATAGCCATCAGCTGCTTTTCAACCTTTTTGCTCATTCCGTAAAATCCAACCAATCAGGGACGAGTCTACAAAGGGTTTGGCGTGAGTTTGCGGAGGGACTAAGCTATACCGGTAGATGAAAGACAGAAAAATAATACTGTTTATAATGCTCCCATGTCAACCCAGTATAAACTTGGTACCAGAAAATGTTTTGGGAAGTAAAGGCACCATCCATGATATTGATCACATCACCCATTGAGTGCCTATTGGTCTATATACTATACGACAACCACCATATACCCAACACGTCTCCAGGCACTGACAAGTGTCCTTCACCTACTTTACTTATCGCCTATGACGTTAATGGACAGGGGGATGGGAGGGGGTTTAGGAGCGGGAGTCGGAAGGCGTAACATAGCTTAATAAACCCAGACAAATAACAGAAATAATTGAGGTTTATGAAGGCAACACCTGGTGGTGAAATGCGTTAAGTCTGGTATACATATGAACCACTTGCACATTTCAATTACTCAACTTCAGCTCTGTGAACTGGGTATGCCAGATGTTGCTATCAAATGGTCTCTATTTCACTTGTTTGTTCATGATTTTTGTTATTTACACTTGTCATTGACCTCCTAACTTTTAGCATATTCTCGCTTTAGTTGCTGAATTTCTATTGCATTTGGTGTTCTTCTTAATATACAGCTTACTGCGTAGCGATGCCTTTACTTGCACCATCAGCTAACTAATCACATGTTTATCTGTCTGGCATTAGCAGAATTTGGAAAGTTAGATGGTTTAGACAAGAAAGTGGAAAAGCTAGATGGTATAGTCACATAATTGGAAAAAGCTAGATGGTATAGTGTGATAGTTGGAAAAGCTTGATGGTATAATCTCATTAATGGGAAGGCTAGATGGTTTAGTCAAATAATTGGGAAATCTATATGGTATAGTCATATAATTGGGAAAGCTAGATGGTATAGTAACACAGTTGGGATAGCTAGATGGTATAGTCACATAATTGAGAAAGCTAGATGATATAGTCAAAGAATTGGCACAGCTAGATGGTATTGTCACATAAATAGAAAAAAGCTAGATGGTATAGTCACATAATTGGAAAACCTAGATGGCATGGTTAAAGAACTGGAAAATAAGTGCATTACTATCCTAGGAATGCGCGAGATAAATTGGAAGGCATCTGGTAAAATAACAACCGACAAATATACAATAATATATTAAGGATATGATAACAGAAAATGGAGTAGGACGATTGTTTGCAGAGGAAACATCTCAGCTGAGAATGGAATAATACAGGTACAGTTATTGCTGTTAAAAACTTAGGCACACCAATGCATAGAGATACTACACAAAGTTGTGCAGTAAAAGCAAACATTAGTGAGGAAGAAATACACAGATTTTATGATGAAATAGAAATTGCGATATCCTAGACCAAATCATAAGAAGCGAGCATGATACTTAGAGATTCCAGCGCAAAAGTAGAAAGTGGAGAATGAAAGATGTGGCTTGCATACATAGTTTACGGATATGAAATGAATGAGGAGAAAAACTGATGACATATTTAAAATAATTTAGAAAGGTGATTGGAAACACCTGATTTAAACAAAGTAAGAGGCGACTTCATTAAATTAAACTAACTCAAGATCATCATGAATCATCCGACAACGTAGATGGCCGTGGTTCGCTGTCTCACACAAACACCAGTCTTGCATCAGGTCTGTGTTCTTGTCTCGATTATGTCATTTGATCAAGTCACCCATATATTTATCTCTTTGTCTTTCTTTTGCTCATTTTCCAGTCATAACAAAGTTTTCAAGTTTGTTTTTCCTCAGAACGTGTCCAAACATCTTTACCTTCGATACCTAATTTATCTAATCAATTAAATACCGAATTTAAATAAAAAATGTTATGTTCACACATTAATCTCTCTTGCTATGTGCATGATAAGAATTGACTAATAGATCTGGCAGAGCAAAGAAGTATGCACAAGAAATGATTTATAGCTCGGCAGACGCATTACAAAAGTCGAACATGATTTTGTAAAATCCATCATTTTGAAAGACTCGCAAATTGATCAAGTGTTACTATGAACTTTCCTACCTTCCACTTATGTGTAAAAGAAGAGTTTAGTGTGTACATGGCTGCAGTTATAGTGATACAGACATGAATCTAAACATAGGTATTCCGTGATTAGGTTTTGTTTTGTCTTAGCCCTTTTCTAACAAATACAAAACACGTCCGGTGTCCCGAAGCAGCTGAAGATATGTGAAGTATTAGGACCATAGTATGTTAGAGACCTGGTTGCATGGAGCAATCGGTGGCTAGTCTGCCTCTTCCGTAGCGAACGTCGTGAGCTGACATCAAGACTCCGTCGGCGTTTAAGTCATTTTCAGTGTAACGTCATAACTGTTACAAAAGGTGTCCATGACCTTATTCTAACAACAAAATTGCATATATTTAGTGTATTACCCAGTTTCGAGTGAAGATATTTCCAGATTCTAACAACAAGATTGCATATATTTAGTGTATTACCCAGTTTCGGGTGAAGATATTTCCAGATTCTAACAACAAGATTGCATATATTTAGTGTATTACCCAGTTTCGGGTGAAGATATTTCCAGATTCTAACAAGATTGCATATATTTAGTGTATTACCCAGTTTCGGGTGAAGATATTTCCAGGAGCGTCCATAGACACCCATACTATGTCGTATGTGAAGTCTAATACCGTTATTGACTTGCCTGGCCTTAACCTATATAGCAATCAACTACACATTCTGTCATACAAAAATGGCGCTACAGGGAATGGCCAGTGGGTCTGGCTGACGCACGGTGCACCGAAAAGTGGGTGTGGGTGGGGGGAGTCGAGACATATTCAGACTGCAACAAGAACCATTAGTATTGGGGCTCTTCCCTGGCTGTTGAAGATGAGGACGAAGCACGTATGTAAATGTCCGGAGTGCTGTCATGTCGGTTCTCGACTCAACTCAACACATACAGACACCCACAAAGAGGTTTGTCACAGGCTGCACTGTAGAAATAGCAGTTGCTGGGGAACCACGATTCTAAAATATCTTAATGTTGTCTGTAGGTTTCTTGTGCACGATTGTTTGGACCTGTTCTTAACCATCTATTTTTGTTACTCTTATGAAATTGTTGGTGCAAAGAAAAACCTTTTGAGCTCTGTAAATCGGCAGAATGTAATACTGTATACCAGGTCTTAGCGGCATCAAGTCTAGTTTTCTTAATTTTTTCTATGAATGTGCTTCTCATCGCTGCAACGGTTATTCTTAAGTCCATATTTTGGACCTCGTCCAATTTTTCCAAATTAGTTTTTGTTGCTGCAGCCCAGAAGCTTCAATGGTATTTCATCATTTGTAGGACTGCACCAGTGTAGATGTGTTAAATTCTTGTGTATTCCAGCCAGTTAGTTAAAAAACAAAAACATAATACAACGTCCTTGGATGGAGTTTTAATTTTATTGTTTCTAGTTTAGCTTCCAGTCATATCTAGTGACGAGGATAACCCCTAGCAGAGGGGAATTATCTGTCTGGGTTGTGTTGACTTTCATGCTTTGTGAATATTCTTTCCTTATATGGGGGAATAAAATAAGCCAGTTCTGTGACTGTTTTTTTTTTTTAAAGTTTCATATCCCATTTAATTGTCCGGTTCTCTACCTTTTCTCCCAATGTCATTAGAAATTGACACGAAGTCATTGGCTGCCCAGACAACAAATTCGTCTATATGTAAGCTATTGGCTACGCAGCATTTGGTTACGTCATTCATTCTGTAGCATGTCCTTTGCAGAACCTCGCTCCCATAACAACCTTCCGGAAAACCTCTCGATCATAAGCAAGATGTCCCTCGTCCGATACACCCATCTGGAGATCATCTGCCACATCCTGCACCCATCTTCTATTTGGCCTTCCTCTTCCTCTCTTCCCAGGCATATACCCCTCCACTATTGTTCTCTCAAAACTTTCGTGGCGTTTCAAGTGACCAAAATATTTCAATTTTCTTTGTTTTATTGTTTTTAATAGCCAACCTTCTTCAATATTCAGCTCTTGAAGTATTGATGCATTTGTTCTTTTCTTTACCCAAGATATTCTTAGAACTCGTCTATAACATTTATATTCAAAGGTATTTATGCGCTGCTCATCTTGTTTAGTAAGTGTCCAGGTCTCACATGCGTATGTTGCAATGGGAAAGATGCATGATCTTAAAAATCTAATTTTTGTAGTTTTGTCTGTCCCATTCCATAATTTATTCAGTTGTTTTAGTCTTTGAAGAGCAATTGATAGTCGTCGTTTAATTTCTTTCATTGTGTCACCGTTGTTGGTAATCAATGACCCAAGATATTAAAAATTTCCCACCACCTCCAATTTTTCCTCATTAACATATATTTCTTTCTCCATAGTGGTTTTATCTGTATGCATTATCTTTGTTGTTGCAATGTTAAGATACAAGTTGTGATTTTTACTTTTCAATCCGGTTGAGGCAATTAGGTTTTCTATACCAGTCTGTGTTGCGGATAGTAATACTGTATCATCAGCATACCGAATCTCTGGTATGTCATGGCCGCCGATATTTAGGGCATCATATAGCTCCCTATTTATATCTTCTCTTACATTTCTCATTATATTATTGGCGTACAGGTTAAACAAATAGGGGGACAGCACACATCCCTGACGGACTCCTTGCTTGATGTCAAACCAATCTGATGTCTCGCCATCTATTCTAACCGCTGCTTGTTGGTCTAGGTAGAGCATTCTTATGAGTTGTATTACATGTGGTGGGAAGCCCATATAGGTTATGTCAAAATAAATAGTGACTGGCGCTACGTCACTGCACTGGGGACTTCCTCTCTCAACTTTACTGCTTACTGAGGTGGCTGCTGTTTTGTTTTTGGCAGACCATTGATATAGGAAGTTTCTAATACAAGAATACATGTCAGTAGGCTGTAGGCTTTTCAGCACTAAGGCCTCCTTTCACACGGTGTCAAAAGCACGAGAAAGAGCAAAAAAGACGGCATGATCTTTCGTTTTAATTTCTTGGGAGACATTCTCGTCGTCCTGTATGTAGTAAGCTAGTTGGTCCTCTATAATCTAGTAGTAGTGCTATATTCTGACTGTACTGTGGAGACAAATGCATTGGTTTCAGTGAACTAAATGGGCCCTCTATGAACTAGTTGTTCAATCAGTGTGCCTGACAACGATTACACATCAGGAGGATACAAACGAAGCTTCTGAAATACAGTTAAACAGAAGATAAGGAGATATGTTATTTCACGAGAATAAAGCAAACGGAGCGGTGTTAAAATATTGGGACTGAAGGGGACATTAGTGAATGACATAAGGAACAGGCAATTAAAGTTTTTCGGTCGTACAAAGAGACCCAGTTCGTTATTAAGGATGATCTTGAGAGAAACTTAGAGGAGGACCATGTACATCTTTGTAGACTGAATCAAGACATTGTTAGCATCCTGTACGAGTGCACCGTGAAGTCGGAGGGCATAGAATATTTGAGACTCATTACCAATGCGTAGATTGGACTGATGAGGCTGATGAAGATGAGTTTCATCTTGCCGATCTATTGTAGTCCTCTTTATAGTCATACCCGTTAATTTAATCACTCCTGTAACTGGAATATGATTTGACTAATCTGCTCCTGAATCAGTTTGATTGTGAACATTATTTTCCGGACTTTTCGAAGTCCATACTCACTGAGGAGAGTGTTTGAACCAAGTGTTACCTGTATTCATATTGTATGACTCTATTAATGCTATCATTCTATCACATGGCTTATTCCGTTCACACATACGTCATCAACCAGCCACGCTATTCACTTGTTCATTTCCTGCTGTCGTATTGAATTCTAGAGAATCGCTGCTACATCAGACATGTTGTACTGGTCTTAATCTATGAATAGCTCCTTGGCAAATACATTCTTTGTGTCTATTATTGGTGCATAAATTTCTGTAGTACACTGATATTCAGAGCTTTGCAATGCACCTTCAGTAACAGTAATCTATTTGAGATTGTGCCAAATCATTCAACGTGTTTTTCTGTACGGATACAAAATTATGCCAACCCCTCTTTTGTATTCATTCGCTCCCAAGTATATAATTCTATGTTTATCTAAATATTTTTCTTGCATTTCGCTAATACACTAGTATAGTGGCACTGATTCTATCAATTACACGTTTGATATTTGTCCAACTTTACGCTGTGTGCGTGTGTCGACATTCCATGTTCCAAAAGTTGAGCACTTTTTCACATTTAATAAGCATATAGTTGCGTGACGACGGCTGCATTTCACCTGTACTGCATGAGATTTCTTGCGGGACCAGTTGCTTCCGTCAGAACTCTTAGTAGCGTCGTTACGTTGAAGTGATTTACGAGGGTAAGTTAATAAGTAAGTCACAAATGGCTATAGAAAAATAACTAAATATGATAACAACTTGAAACCAGTTTATTTTTATACATACATTGTCCCTTCATTTCTCAACATAATTTCCACCATCATTGATGCACTTATCCCATCGTAAAATCGATTTCATAGAACTGCGTGCTCCATTTTCTAAACCACGTTTTAACTTCACATTCAACTTCGGCGTCATTCGCGAAATGTCTCCCGCCAAGGTGGATTTCTTGTTTATGCTGACAAATGTTTGTCCCGTAAAGCGGTGCATAGCTGGGTAGAAAAGGTTACGATGGCGAGTCAATTAGTAAGTCACACAGTTCTGTGGGATGGCAGGTGAAACGATAGGATAAGTGCATCAATGTTGGTGGAAAATACGTTGAGAAATAAAGGGACAATGTATGTACAAAAAATAAACTGGTTTCAAGTTGTTATCATGTGTAGTTATTTTTCTACAGCCATTTGCGATTTACCTATTAACTTACCCTCGTATTAATAGATATTATTTACAAAGAATAGATACAACAGAGCTTTCCCTTTTCTTCCGTCGGGTTGTGCGTGGTTTAACTCCACTCATCATCGTTACCATGCATTGCCATTTCCGCAAGAACTATTGTCAATGAATCTGCGGCAGTGGCAGTCCTGCACTTTCTACATTTTGTCAGACGGGTGTATTTTGACAATATGTTCATTTTTCTGTGTACATTTTGCTAGGCCGGTAGATCCTGACTTATGTTGATGTTGTGTTGTACATTCTGCTAGGACGGTAGATCCTGACTGTATGTTGATGTTGTGTTGTACATTCTGCTAGGCCGGTAGATCCTGACTGTATGTTGATGTTGTGTTGTACATTCTGCTGGACTACATCCAGGCGGTGTCCTGACTATATATATCTAGTTTTGTACATTCTGCTAGGCTGTATCTTGACTATATCTTAATCTCGTGTACGTTCTACAAGGCTGTGTCCTGACTATATCTTAATCTTGTTTTGTACATTCTGCTAGGCTGTAACCTGACTATATCGTATTCGTTTGTACAATGTGCTAGGCTGTATTCTGACTATATGTTAATCTTTTGTACATTCTGCTAGACTGTGTCCTGACTATATATAAATCTAGTTTTGTACATTCTGCTAGGCTGTGTCCTGACTATATATAAATCTAGTTTTGTACATTCTGCTAGGCTGTGTCCTGACTATATATAAATCTAGTTTTGTACATTCTGCTAGGCTGTGTCCTGACTATATATAAATCTAGTTTTGTACATTCTGCTAGGCTGTGTCCTGACTATATATAAATCTAGTTTTGTACATTCTGCTAGGCTGTGTCCTGACTATATGTAAATCTAGTTTTGTACATTCTGCTAGGCTGTATCTTGACTATATCTTAATCTCGTGTACGTTCTACAAGGCTGTGTCCTGACTATATCTTAATCTTGTTTTGTACATACTGCTAGGCTGTACCCTGACTATATCTTAATCTTGATGTGTACATTCTGATAGGCTGTATCCTGGCCATAACTTCATTTTTTCCCTTTCTATTTATAGCTTTGACGCCTACAACCTGTTTGCACTCAGCCCGTATGTTTTCTTCTACTAAATTGTTTCAGAATCAGTCTGATTGTGAACTGAGAACGGAAATTAAATCCAATCCTCGTAAGACAGTACATTATCCACAATCGGTCTCGGATATGCTTCCTTTTATGTCCTTTATCCCCAAATAGAGCATAGGGCCATGACACACCTCATGCCATATCCTGACATCTCTAGCTGAAGCCTACAGTTCATCCAGATATCTCCGACATGATCTATTTCTGTTATATTACTTCTTCTGTAAAATTGTTTTTATCACCGTGTCTCCTATCGAGAGTAAACATCTCGGTTGTCAGTATCAAACGGCCGCCTTTATTTCCCAAAAAATGTCATGGTATTCATTTTAGGCTTAGTCGACATGAAAGCTCAAGTAAATATTTACAATCCACGCACATGCGGATTTGATACCCATGACCACGGGCCGGGCAAGTGAGCTTCTAGCCACTACGCTCTTGTGGCTTCTCCTTCACAGTGTACTTAGTCCGATCTTGAGACATTCTCCATTCAAAATAATCAGTGCCCATGTTAACTCTATGGGCGGAGGTGTTGCCACTGTGAAGTCGCTTCTAGACAAATTACATAAGTACATGATTAGGGGATTCTGTCAGTGAAAGATAAGGAGATCCCATAAGGAAATTATATTAGAGGTTTTCAAGAAGATTCCATCAGTTGAGGGTAAGGAGATACTATCAGTGCAGATTTCGTAGATTCTATTAGAAAGTATCAAGAAGCTTTTATCAGTGGAAGTTAAGAAGATTCTATTTGTAAATGTAAAGACACTCTTTCAGTGGAGGGTAAGGTCATTATATCAGTGGAGGATAAGCATAATATGAGTGGAATGTAGAGAGATTCTATCAGATGGGGTTGAGAACATTCTAACAGACAGGGGCATTCTATCAGTGGAAGGTAAAGAGTAGTATCAGTGGAAGAAAGTAAGAATATTTTATCATTCTCACAGTGGAAGGTAAGGGGATTATATCATTCTCTCAGTGGAAGATAAATGTATTATACCATTCTCTCAGTGGAAGGTAAGGAGATTATATCATTACCTCAGTGGAGGGTAAGGAGAATATACCATTCTCTCAGTGGAAGGTAAGGAGATTATGTCATTATCTCAGTAAAAGTTTAGGATATTATATCATTCTCTCAGTGGAAGCTAAAGGGATTATATAATTATTTCAGTGAAAGGTGAGGAGATTATGTCATTATCTCAGTGGAAGGTAAGGAGATTATATCATTCTCACAGTGGAAGGTAAGGGGATTATATCATTATCTCAGTGGAAAATAAGGAGATTATTTCATTATCTTAGTGGAAGTTAAGGATATTTTATCATTATCTTAGTGGAAGGTATAGCGATTATGTCATTATCTCAATGGAAGGTTAGGAGATTATATCATTATTTCAGTGGAAGGTAAGTGCACTATATCATTCTCTCATTGGAAGAAAATGAGATTATATCATTATCTCAGTGGAAGGTAAGGAAATTATATCATTCTCACAGCAGAAGGTAAGGGGATTATATCATTATCTCAGTGGAAGGTAAGGAGATTATGTCATTATCTCAGTGAAAGGTGAAGAGATTATGCCATTATCTCAGTGGAAAGTAAGGAGATTATATCATTATCTCAGTGGAGGGTAAGTGTATTATATCATTATCTCAGTGGAACGT
The DNA here is from genome assembly GCA_963921405.1 of Cepaea hortensis. Lineage (NCBI taxonomy): Eukaryota > Metazoa > Mollusca > Gastropoda > Stylommatophora > Helicidae > Cepaea > Cepaea hortensis. The sequence continues at coordinate 84,547,555 of OY992882.1, read as the reverse complement.
AAGGGGATTATATCATTACCTCAGTAGAATGTAAGGACATTATATCATTATTTCAGTGGAAGGTAAGGAGATTGTATCATTATCTCAGTGGAAGGTATGGAGATTGTATCATATTTCAGTGGAAGGTAAGTGCATTATATCATTCTTTCAGTGGAAGGTAAGGATATAGTTAGTTAGTAGTTAGTTAGTTAGTTAGTTCACCAAAGAACACCAATGGAAGGTAAAGAGATTATATCATTATTTCAGTGGAAGGTAAGTGTTTTATATCATTCTCTCAGTGGAAGGTAAGTGTATTATATCATTCACTCAGTGGAAGGTAAGGATATTATGTCATTATCACAGAAGAAGGTAAGGAGATTATATCATTATCTCAGTGGATGGTATGGAGATTATATAATTATTTCAGTGTAGGGTAAGGAGACTATGTAATTATATCAGTGGAATGTGAGAAGATTATATAATTATCTCAGTGGTATTTAAGGAGATTGTACCATTATCTCAGTTTTAGGTAAGGAGATTATGTCATTATCTCAGTAGAAGTTAAGGAGATTATATCATTATCTCAGTGGAAGGTAAGGAGATTATGATTAACATCTTAGTGGAAGTTAATGAGATTATAAATTATCACTGTGGAAGGTAAGGAGATTATATCATCTAAGTGGAAGGTAATTAGATTAAATCATTATCTCAGTGAAAGGTAAGGAAATTATGTCATTATCTTTGTGGAAGGTAAGGCGATTATATAATTACCTCAGTGGAAGTTATGGAGAGTGTATCATTGTTTCAGTGAAATTAAGTGCATTATATCATTCTCTCAGTGGAAGGTAAGGATATAGTTAGTTAGTAGTTAGTTATTTAGCTCACCAAAGAACACCAACGGAAGGTAAGGAGATTATATTATTATCTCAGTGGAAGGTAAGAAGATTATATAATTATTTCAGTGGAAGTTAAGTGTATTATATCATTCTCTCAGTGAAAGTTAAGTGTATTATGTCATTCACTTATTGGAAGGTAAGGAGATTATATCATTATCCCAGAAGAAGTTAAGGAGATTATATCATTATCTCAGTTGATGGTATGGAGATTATATCATTATCCCAGTGAAAGGTAAGGAGATTATGTCATTATCTCAGTGGAAGTTAAGGAGATTATATCATTATCTCAGTGGAAGGAATGTATATTGTATCATTATTTCAGTGGAAGGTAAGTGCATTATATCATTCTCTCAGTGGAATGTAAGGATATAGTTAGTTTGTAGTTAGTTAGTTAACCAAAGGTCACCAAAGGAAGGTAAGGAGATTATATTATTATCTCAGAGAAGGTAAGGAGATTATATCATTATTTCAGTGGATGGTAAGTGTATGATATCATTCTCTCAGTGGAAGTTAAATGTATTATACCATTCACTCAGTGGAAGGTAATTAGAATATTTCATTATCTCAGAAGAAGGTAAGGAGATTATATCATTATCTCACTGGAAGGTAAGGAGATTATGATTAACATCTTAGTGGAAGTTAATGAGATTATAAATTATCACTGTGGAAGGTAAGGAGATTATATCATCTTAGTGGAAGGTAATTAGATTAAATCATTATCTCAGTGAAAGGTAAGGAGATTATGTCATTATCTTTGTGGAAGGTAAGGAGATTATATAATTATCTCAGTGGAAGTTATGGAGAGTGTATCATTGTTTCAGTGAAATTAAGTGCATTATATCATTCTCTCAGTGGAAGGTAAGGATATAGTTAGATAGTAGTTAGTTATTTAGTTCACCAAAGAACACCAACAAAGGGAAGGAGATTATATTATTATCTCAGTGGAAGGTAAGATGATTATATAATTATTTCAGTGGAAGTTAAGTGTATTATATCATTCTCTCAGTGAAAGTTAAGTGTATTATATCATTCACTTATTGGAAGGTAAGGAGATTATATCATTATCTCAGAAGAAGTTAAGGAGATTATATCATTATCTCAGTTGATGGTATGGAGATTATATCATTATCCCAGTCAAAGGTAAGGCGATTATGTCATTATCTCAGAAGAAGTTAAGGAGATTATATCATTATCTCAGTTGATGGTATGGAGATTATATCATTATCCCAGTAAAAGGTAAGGAGATTATGTCATTATCTCAGTGGAAGTTAAGGAGATTATATCATTATCTCAGTGGAAGGTATGTAGATTGTATCATTATTTCAGTCGAAGGTAAGTGCATTATATCATTCTCTCAGTGGAATGTAAGGATATAGTTAGTTAGTAGTTAGTTAGTTCACCAAAGGTCACCAAAGGAAGGTAAGGAGATTATTTTATTATATAAGAGAAGGTAAGGAGATTATATCATTATTTCAGTGGATGGTAAGTGTATGATCTCATTCTCTCAGTGGAAGGTAAATGTATTATACCATTCACTCAGTGGAAGGTAAGGAGAATATTTCATTATCTCAGAAGAAGGTAAGGAGATTATATCATTATTTCAGTGGATGGTAAGTGTATTATATCATTCTCTCAGTGGGGTTTCCGGTTTCAAGATGGCGACGGACGGTCGTGTTGTTTTGTGTTCGTTAACTTTTTCGCGTAGAGGATGGATTTATTCATCTCTTGCGTGAAATTGGTGTGCCAGGATGTAAAACAAGGAGTTTCTACTCAAGATCTGCGCGGGTGCTACGGAGTTCGTGCATCGAGCGAAGCCATCCTTTAGTGAATTTTCAGCAGCGTGTGTGGTTCTCAGCAGTCTGTGTTTACGTTTTTTCAACATGGCGGAACAACGTGTGTTCTCCGAGCGGTCAGCAGTCAACATAACGAAGCGCCGTGGTAGCCGCGCAGGGAGAAAGAAGCAAGGTAAGCGCGGTGGTTTGAGACGTTTTAGACTCAAGTGTCACCGTCTAGGACTCAGGAACAACCGTATTCTATATTGGAACTGTGCCAGTGTAAAACAACGGGGCTCTATTTTAGAAACCCTAGTTTACAGGAACGACATTGTAGCACTCCAGGAGACGAGACTGGGCGATCAGATACTCCGAATTGCCGGCTTCAAATGTTTCTACAACAGACCACATCTGGGAACTGCGATTCTCGTTCGCGACAGCATGGTGGCGTCAGAGCTAGACATGTCCAGTTGGGACAGTGACGATATACAAATACAGGCGTTGAGAGTTCATTCCAGTATACCATTCGTGTTGGTTAATGTTTATGCCCGCAATGCGAGTGTGGACACCCAGAAGTGGCAGTGCTTAAGTGGCATATTAGGCCACGAGAGAAATTTTATTTTCTGTGGTGAATTCAACGCTAAAGGCAGATCATGGGGAAACACTTCCTCCAATACGCAAGGGGAGGAGCTCGAGACTGCACTGGAAACCATCGACCTGGTTTGTATCAACAGTGGCTGTGTCACCAGGACAGCAAGCCGTCCAGGCGATGAGGACAGTGCTATTGATCTGGCGCTAGTTTCACCTTCACTCACTACAGTGTGTAGATGGGGTGTCCTAGGACACCATGGCAGCGATCACCACCCTTGCAGCATATTGGTGGAGAAAGGCAGAACCAGGCAGCACAAGCTAAAGGTAAAGACGTTCCAGTATGACAGTACAGGGCAAGATGTGATGAGTAAAATAAGACGTGACAAGCGCAGAACGTTTCAGGGCAAGAAAAAAAGCTGGGAGCAGCCACCGTGGTGGAGTTTCGAGGTGGAGAAGGCTTGGGTGGATAAGCGTAGTGCTGTAAGGAGATGGCAAAATGCCAAGAAGAACAGAGCTGGTCATCCTAGTCCCTGCTTGCACTTACAAAGAGAGATGCACACAAAAGTTAGCAATTTCAAAAAAATGGTCAAGGTGGTTAAAAGCGAAAAATGGGCAGAGGTGTGTCAAAGAGTAAGCACAGACAAGTCACTGAAATTGTTCTGGCGACTACATAAAAGCATGAGTGATGTAGTCAAGAATAAGAGCATTTTTGACTTCCAAGGTGCTGACCTCATCTGGCAGAGGGCTGACGAGGACAAGGGCAAAGCCCTCTTTGAACGCTACCTTGAGCAGAGCAACCAGACAGACATGGGAGGCCGAAATCTGGCCAAGGAGGTCACCTCAGACAGATGCAAGGCCCAGAACACTTCGGATGAAGACACAGTGACAGTGAAAGAAATCAAGGCTGTGCTTCGACGATCAAAAAACAGTGCTCCAGGTCCTGATGGCATAAGATACGACGACATAAATAGGTGTACCGACAATGAGCTAGAGAAACTAGCAGACATGTACAACAACAGTATAGGGAGTGCTAGCATGAAGGAGGAATGGTTACACAGCTATCTGATTCCCTTGCCGAAGCCTGACAAAGACCACAAAAAAATTCAGGGATATCGAATTATAACCATGCAGAATACAATAGGCAAGCTGCTGGAGAAGGTAATTGCCAGGAAAATATCAAGCCAACTAGAGAGGCAAGGTGTTTTCCCACCTACCCTGGGTGGGTACCGTCCAAAAAGAGAAACCTGGACCAATGCAGCAGTCTTTGCCCATGATGTCTATGAAGGTTTCCACTCAGGCACTGAAACCGTTGCTGCAGCGATTGATCTTGAGGACGCATACAACAGAGTACCACTGGATTTTTTAATGTTTCAGCTTCTTGAACTAAACGTAAGTCCATTCCTCCTTAATTGGATCGCTGCAGCCCTCTTCCAACGGAAAGTAGTTTTTAGATGTGGCAGTTGGACTTCGGAACCAACAACAATATATCCTGGCCTACCACAGGGATCACCATTATCTCCGGTACTGTTCAACGCCTACACAGTGAGAATCACCAGTGAGCAGATCACTGGACCTGGCAGGACATTGTCATATGCCGATGATGTTTTAGTGTATCGTCAGGGTAAGGATAGAGAGGAGGTTGCTGTGGAACTACAAACCGAACTCAATCGCATAAGTACTTGGTGTGATGAAGCTGGGGCAATGGTCAACCCAACAAAGGCAACAGTGACTTGGTTCTCGTTGAATAATCATATTGTCAACAATCCAACACCAACTGTAATGCTGTGTTCAGAGACGGTGGAAAGAACGCAGGCAATGAATTACCTGGGGATACGGTTTGATCGAAGCCTTGCTTATAATGTGCACATAGACCAGGTGATAACAACGGCCAAGCGGGGTTTGGCAGCTATGCGGGTGATGGCGGCAGCAAACTGTGAGCAGCGCCATCTATGTCTTCTGTACGAGGGGCTGGTCATGTCTGTTTTGGAGTATGCAATGGCAATCCTGACTCTCAGCCATAAGCAGATAGAAAGGATGGAAAGGATACAGAATGAAGCTATGCGCATTATTCTTGGATGTACAAGAGATACAGCATGCAGGGCGATGCGCTACCTTCTTGATTTTCCAACCATTGAAGAGAGAATACAAGTTTGCAGGGCACGCGCCTACCTCAGAATTAACGCAAACACACAACATCCACTGCATAGTGAAATTAGGAAGGTGAAGGGCAGCAGGTTAAAAAGAGGACGGTCGTGGATGGGTCAAGCCGAAGACATTCTTCAACAGGTGTGTTCAATTGAGGACTTAGAACCTGGCGAGGAGTGGGTGCAAGTGCCAACAGACTTCTGCACATCCTTTTCAGTTTGCATCCAACTAGATAGAATATGCAGACAAGAAAATCCGGCTGCTGTTGAGGCTGAAGTACAAGCGTTGATTTTCGAGAATTCGCTAGACGGTGACGCGGTCATCTACACAGATGGGTCGGTCGTCCGACATGTGAGAAGCTCATGGGCCTTTACAGCTCGGGCCGGAGGGAGAATTGTGAAGGAGGACTCTGGTGCTTTCACTGAAACCACAAGTAGCCTGACCATGGAAGTCATGGCAGTAAGTAAAGCAATAACATGGCTCGAGACACAGACATTCACTAGGGCTTGTTTCCTTAGCGACTCAATGAACATGATCAAGAGGATAGAGGAGGGGACGATCCGAAGAGAATGGTTGCTGCCTCTGAAGCGGTCTCGGCTGGCAAAGATTAGTTTCATCTTCGTGCCAGGGCATGCGGGAGTTCAAGGAAATGAGCGGGCTGACAAGCTCGCAGGTGAGGCTACTGTGGAGGGCGGACGCGCCATGGACCAGGCTGACATTCTGAATGCTCTACGAGAAGTGAGACTTTTGCGAGAACCAAGTGATGACTGTGAATCTACAACAATGGCCAGACTGCGAGAGCAGCAAATTAAAAGAGGGGTGGCCAAACAAGAACACTACGCAGGAAGCCAAAGAAGATTGATAAACCAACACAGAACTGGCGTCGTTAGCCGCTACACGCTGCGGGATTTGCTGAGGAGGGGATCCGAGCACTTATGGACTGAATGGTTCGATGTGCAACGAGGATGATCTGTCGACTAACTAACTAACTAACTATTCTCTCAGTGGAAGGTAAATGTATTTTACCATTCACTCAGTGGAAGGTAAGGAGAATATTTCATTATCTCAGAAGAAGGTAAGGAGATTATATCATTATCTCAGTGGATGGTATGGAGATTATATAATTATTTCAGTAGAAGTTAAGGAGATTATATCATTATCTCAGTGGTATTTAAGGAGATTATATATATATATATATATATATATATATATATATATATATATATATATATATATATATATATCCCAGTGGAGGTTAAGGAGATTATGTCATTATCTCAGTGGAAGTTAAGGAAATTATATCATTATCTCATTGGAAGGTAAGGAGATTATATCATTATCCCTGTGGAAGGTAATTAGATTATGATATTATCACAGTGGAAGGTAGGGAGATTATATCATTATCTCAGTGGAAAAAAAACGAGATTATGTCATTATCTTAGTGGAAGTTAAGGAGATTATAAATTATCACTGTGGAAGGTAAAGAGATTATATGATCTTAGTGGAAGATAATTAGATTATATCATTATCTCAGCGAAAGATAAGGAGATTATGTGATTATCTCTGTGGACGTTATGGAGATTGTATCATTGTTTCAGTGGAATTAAGTGCATTATATCATTCTCTCAGTGGAAGGTAAACATATAGTTAGTTAGTAGTTAGTTATTTAGTTCACCAAAGAACACCAACTTAAGGTAAGAAGATTATATCATTATTTCAGTGGAAGGTAAGAAGATTATATCATTATTTCAGTGGTAGTTAAGGAGATTATATCATTATCCCAGTGGAAGGTAAGGAAATTATGTGATTATCTCAGTGGAAATTAAGGAGAATATATCATTATCTCAGTGGAAGGTAAGGAGAGTATATCATCTTAGTGGAAGGTTATTAGATTATATCATTATCTCAGTGAAAGGTAAGGAGATTATGTCATTATCTCTGTGGAAGTTAAGGAGATTATATCATAATCTCAATGGAATATATGGAGATTGTATTATTATCTCAGTGGTATTTAAGGAGATTATATCATTATCCCAGTGGAAGGTAAGGAGATTATATCATTATCTCAGTTGATGGTATGGAGATTATATCATTATCCCAGTCAAAGGTAAGGAGATTATGTCATTATCTCAGTGGAAGTTAAGGAGATTATATCATTATCTCAATGGAAGGTATGTAGATAGTATCATTATTTCAGTGGAAGGTAAGTACATTATATCAGTCTCTCAGTGGAATGTAAGGATATAGTTAGTTAGTAGTTAGTTAGTTCACCAAAGGTCACCAAAGGAAGGTAAGGAGATTATATTATTATCTCAGAGAAGGTAAGGAGATTATATCATTATTTCAGTGGATGGTAAGTGTATGATATCATTCTCTCAGTGGAAGGTACATGTATTATACCATTCACTCAGTGGAAGGTAAGGAGAATATTTCATTATCTCAGAAGAAGGTAAGGAGATTATATCATTATTTCAGTGGATGGTAAGTGTATTATATCATTCTCTCAGTGGAAGGTAAATGTATTTTACCATTCACTCAGTGGAAGGTAAGGAGAATATTTCATTATCTCAGAAGAAGGTAAGGAGATTATATCATTATCTCAGTGGATGGTATGGAGATTATATAATTATTTCAGTAGAAGTTAAGGAGATTATATCATTATCTCAGTGGTGTTTAAGGAGATTATATATATATATATATATATATATATATATATATATATATATATATATATATATATATATATATATATATATATATATATATATCCCAGTGGAGGTTAAGGAGATTATGTCATTATCAAAGTTGGAGGTAAGGAGATTATATTATTATTTCAGTGGAAGGTAACGAGATGCTTGCATCTGTTTTCTTGCTGTGAACTCTCAGCGCGAAGTCCTGTTTCTCGAATGAAGACATCATGTTGTCGAACATCAGTGTGATGTCATACAGGACCTGATCTTTGCATGGGTATCCGTTGTCTTATGTCTGGCTTATTGGTCTGCAGGCAGATACTCTCCGACTTCGGATGAATCAGCGATCCTACTACGATCGCCTTTCCCGATGGGACCTGTTGCCCAGGACGCACGACTAGGACGTGTTAGTAGCTCTGCGTCCCAGTAAGGAGATTATATCATTCTTTCATTGGAAGGCAAGTGTATTATATCATTATCTCAGTGGAAGGCAAGTGTATTATATCATTATCTCAGTGGAAGGCAAGTGTATTATATCATTCTCTCAGTGGAAGGCAAGTGTATTTTATCATTATCTCAGTACGGGAAGGAGAATATATCATTCTCTCAGTGGAAGATAAGGCGATTATATCATTATCTCAGTGGAAGGTAAGGAGATTATATCATTATATCAGTGGAAAATAAGGAGATTATATCATTCTCTCAATGAAAGGTAACTAAATTATATCATTCTCTCACTGAAAGGTAAAGCGTTATGTCATTGGAAGGTTGGGAGATTCTATCAGTGGAAGGTACAATATTCTATTAGTGCAATATAAGGCCGCTCTTCAGTGTTCTCTCTTTGTATTTCAACTATTCAGTATTTATTAAACGTATGTATAATGCTATATGCCGGCTGTGTGGTGAAGGGATTACGGACGCAATTCGTAATCCAGCATTCCGCGTTCGAAATCCAGCTGCTGGCGATTTGGATGCTGACCCCTTGTGTTGGTTTTCATATAATGGTATGAGTCCTGATCTTTCAGAAAGGAATGGCAAACTACTGAACGTAAACTTTCCCAGGAATCACAAACTGCCATAAAATGATGGAGTTGACTGCTTCGTCCTGTAAAGGATATGCAGCTGACTAATAATGCACAAGCTATCACTTAAACCGGTCTCTGTGGCTAAGGGCTTGCGAACGCGGTTTGTGAGCCCGTATACCCGGGTTCGAAACACGGCGGTGCTGGTTTTTTCGAAAAAGGTATAGGAGCCGGTCGTTCAGAAAACAATGGCAAACTACTGAACGTAAAATTTTCCCAGGAATCACGAACAGCGAAAATGCTGGGGTTGACTGCTACGTCCTGTGAAGGACATGCAACTTAATTTTTTTTTATCACTTAAAGACACGCGAGACATCCACTGTTTATCTAGGATGTATATTCATAAATGTGACAACACATACGCGAACACCCCTCCCCCCTCCCAACCCACTATCACTGTTACACCGTTGTCTATAAAGTTCCCTACATATATTACTTGCTCTATAGAAAATTTCCATATCTGTTACACTGTGTTTCGACATCTGTGACAACAATAACATAGAAAAGAATTGTTTATTGATTTTACTTTACCACCCCCAGAGCGGGGACTCATTGAATGAAATATTCAATACGTCAGCAATATAAAACTCGCCAGCGGCCTCGCAACTCTGCAAGAAAACCTCAACCATTATTCACAAGCAAATATAGGAATATCCTACCATGTTGCGCCCTCGACTATTATCCCTACCCACCAACATATGTTTTTTTTTTCTGTTGATTCTTTATTAGGTTTTGATAACAACACATACGAGAACATATTGTATTTATATAAAGCCACCGCTGTAATGATAAGAGTCAGTTTATGGACTTTCCACATTGCGTAATTGTAATGTGCTTGTTATGTGAGGGCATATGGGTTGCTAAATAGGTGTATCTATGTATGTGCGTGTATGCATGTGTTGCGTTGGTTCTGCGAATGAATGTGCATGTCTGTCTGTCTGTCTGTCTGTCTGTCTGTCTGTCTGTCTGTCTGTCTGTCTGTCTGTCTGTCGGTGCCTGTCTGTCTGTCTGTCTCTCTGTCTATATGTATGGATGGATGGATGGATGGATGGATGGATGGATGTGTGGGTGGATGGGTGGATGGGTGGGTGGGTGGATGGATGGATGGATGGATAAATGGATGCCTGCCTGCCTGCCTGCCTGCCTGCCTGTCTGTCTGTCTATCTGTCTGTCTGTCTGTCTGTCTGTCTGACTGTCTGTTCGTGCGTACGTGTGTGCGTGCGTGTGTGTTTATGTATGTATGTATTTATGTTGAGAGTGAGTGAGAGAGTGAGAGAGAGAAAGAAGAAGAAGAAGAAGAAGAAGAAGAAGAAGAAGAAGAAGAAGAAGAAGAAGAAGAAGAAGAAGAAGAAGAAGAAGAAGAAGAAGAAGAAGAAGAAGAAGAAGAATAATTAAGGGAAGAAACTAAGGTGTTCGACATATTTTAAAAGAAGTTGTCGCCGCTATCACACATATGAAGAACTGTAAAACAGCCGGGTCAGATAGAATCACAATAGAATAATTAGAAGTACTGGGAGAATTTGGAGTAGAAATATTGACAAAAACGTTGAATGATATTTACAACAATGGATATTTACCTATTGCGAAGCTGAAATCTGTTTTTATAGCTATGAGAACGACAAGGAGCAATTGAATGCGAAAACGTTTGTACAATTAACCTCATAAACCATGTCACTAAGCTTTTCCTCAGAAATCTACAGAAAAGAACACGAAAGGAAATAAAAATGGAAATTGGTGATACTTTTATAGATTTCTGGAAGGAAAAGGTACATATTATGAACACAAATACAAAATTTTATAAAGACACAGAAAGACATATTCTTATGCTTCATAGATTATACCAACTCATTTGCTAAAGTAAAACGTGACGAACTTATTAAAATGTTGGAAGATATCAACATTGAAGGGGAAAATCTCAGATTAATAAAGAATATTTACTGGAATCAAATAGCAGCAATTAAAATGGGGAATAACTAAAGCAATTATGAACAAATCAAACTAGGAGTAGGACAAGGATGTGTTTTGTCACCGGATATCAATATTCAAGTAATAAGGAGAGGGAGTAAAGAGAAGCCAGGCATTCTAATCTGAGGTTATAATATAAACAATTTACGCCATACAGATGACACAGTTTTCATTGTGGAAAATGAAAATAATCCACAACAATTGTTGAGCATTTTAGTAACAGAGGGTACAAAGAAAGGACTTTCCGTGAATATCAAGAATACAGTAACAATAGATATATCAAACAAGAAATTGTCTAGAACATTATAAACAACAAGAAGAAAGAGACAAACAGCTTTCTTTGGCCATGTGATGAAAAGCGAGGCATTGGGGAGCATCGTGACAACATGAAAGAGAGGCAAACAGATTTCTTTGGTCATGTGGTGAGAAGAGAGGCATTGGGAAACATCGTGACAACTGGAAAGATCAACGGGAAGAGAGGCAGAGGCAGACCAAGAGAAATGATGCTTGATGGACTAAGATGGTGGTATGGAGGGATGTCATCAGCAGAGTTGACTTAGAGCACCAAAGTCAAACCTCGGTTTTCGTTGATAATCCGTCTGAAAATAATCGGAGAAACCCGAAACCGACGAAAACCGATGCAATTATTTCTATATGATTCAATGTAAATCCAATTAGTTCGTTCTAGACACTCCAAAATACATACCAAAACACATTTTATAGAGAATAAATATACTGTTTAATACTATTTTCCAGCCCCAAGACGTTGCCGAACTCCCACCTTCGCCGAGCCTAGTAACACAGTGTATGCCAGTGCGCCTCTGGAATTTTTCAAACCATAATCTGCTGGCTTTTAAATCACTACGTACACTAGCTTTCGTCCCAGTCATTTTCTTAATGACATCGGCATACAACAGTCAGACCTTTTCACATATGAATGCCTCCGAAACAGAATCGCCATCTAACTGTTTTTGATTTATCGAAATTAATACTAACTGTTCGACATCTTCAATTGTTTGCGATCCCTGTTTCGTTAGAACATTCACTCCTTTCGCTACATTAGCCTTCTTTGTTTCTAAATTTTTCGCCATAATGGAACTTATCGTGGGTGGCAACTTCCCGTACATGCGACCGATTTCAGCAATCTTAATGCCGCTCTCACATTTTTCAATGATTCCCTTCGTCACCTCGATCGTATTCCTGGCCTTCTTCTTTGAAGGGCTGCTGGCTCTGGAAACTTTCTTTGGTCCCATGATGGAGCTAACGGGAACGGGTTAACATTTCAGCAAGTGATGCTCACACAACGTGAAACAACGCCAAAATGAGCAGAAGAACGCGTGGGTCCCTTTGTTTTCGCAAAATTAGCAGCGAGGTTCTATTAGCACGCCGACGAAAACCGAGACAACCAACGAAAACCAAGACATATTTTTCGGGAAAAAATAGACAAAAACAGAAATCGACGAAAACCTAAGGCAACGAAAACCAAGGTTTAACACCCCCCCCCCCCCCACGCACACACACACACACACACACACACACATATATATATATATATATATATATATATATATATATATATATATATAACACAATAAATAGAATAAGCCATGCAAGAGTAAAATACATGTCATTATCAATCATTCCTCATGTTTATATATTATCAACATCATTACAATGTATAATACTTTATTTAATATGCATCTCAAAACTCATTTCCCACAGCGATTTCTGCATCACTGTTTGAGTTTGTTGGTCTGTGAATTATAGGCGGAATGCATGTCTAAAATTATCCTCCAAAAGGAACCATAACACCCACACCCACCCACCCCCCACCCACTAAAAAAAAAAATCCATCAAACGCACAAACAAGCTCACTGCAAATATAACATCTCTATAATGTAGTGGAAGATTTTTGCTTGGCGAAGAAACCATTAACATAGGGCAAACAAATGAATCGCCTCTGTCTTGAAATCGTTTTTTATTTACATCGATATTTCGGGCACTGTTTTGTTTATTTTCTGTAGAACTGTCTGCTGGTGACAGTCTGTGAAAGAGTTAGTACTGTAAGGTAGATCTGTCTTTCATGTCTTTGTCTAGCCATTATAGATGGATTTATTTAGCAATCGCAACGTCTTCTGAGATCGACAGGAGATACATTATTCACACACAAAAAACAGACATTTAAGATATAATGAGGATGCTTTATTTCTTTCTTTCTTGTTTTCTCTGTGTCCTGTGTTCTTGTTTTCTTTATGTTATTACATTGTCGCTTGATTCGTGTTTGCACCATTTCCTGAAATTAATTTATGCCCAAATAAGAAATTACAATTTTAGAATCACAGAAGGCCGAGTATTTCTGACGTCAGAGACAGTTAGATTTTCCTGTAAGCCAAACACAATCAAGTGGAAGTTAAAGGAAAACACAGTTTCATCTATCCCATGTAAACCATTCATATAAACAAATAGGCTGAACACCATGGAACTTCTGAAACGACCAGTTACCAAAATAAAGAATGTTAAGATATAAGAATATGCTCTAGATATCCAGCTGGCAGATCAACAGCTAGACTTCAACTGTAAGAAACCATCGTAGGAAGAAATTAGAAAAGCTGTCAAACTTCTGAAGGATGGGAAAGCTCTAGGTCAATATGGTATCCGAGCAGAAGTTATTAAAGCCAATATAGGCATGTCAAGTGAATTACCATGCAAATTATTTAGCATAGTGTGAGGAATGCAACAGTTAGATAGAAATACTGTTACTGCTATTTCTTAGGGAAATATTAGACAGAACCTTGCTGAGGATTTTAGGATGATGCGATTCACAAAGAACTTAGGGGTGGACAGGCAGGCATCTGACCAAATAGATCCTGCGCTGATCACATAGCCACATAACACATAATAAGAGAGCAAAGACTCGAATCGAATTCCCCCGTTTACATTAGGTTTTGTGGACTGTAAATTGACTTTTTATATAATTAATAGAAAATTCCTTCGGAAATTGATGAGGCACTACGGAATTCACAGAAAATCATTAACTATTGAGGGCAGCAAATAAAGACATGAAATGCACATTTCTTCATAGGATTCGTTTCACCTAATAACTGAAGTGCAACAAATATATTCTTTCTTCTTTTTTATTCTTACTGAGCAGAGACTGGGTTATGAATGCAACAATTACTACCAGCGGACATGAAATTCAGTCGACAAAGGAGCTTGATGATCTGGACATCGCGGGCGACATTGTCCTTCTTCCCCATACACGACATCAGATGCAAGATAAACAAACCATATTTGATGGGAGGTCACAACTATAGGTCTAAAATAGAAAAGGCGAAAGACAAAGATAAAGAGGTTAATGGGGCAAAAAATAGTAATCCCCCGCCACCACAGATTGTTATACTTAGGTTTAAAAAAAAAAAAACAACAATACTTAGCTCGTGCATACTTAAAAATAAGTGCAGATGAGCAGCACCCTCTGCATGACGCTGTATTCAGAGAAAAGGGTGACAGGCTAAAGAGGGGCAAATCATGGATGGGTCGGGCGGAAGATGTCGTCGGACAGGTCTGCAGTCTTACCAGTATCAACCCCGGCAAGGAATGGGTGCCGGTGCCTCCAGCTTTTAAGTGTACCTTCTTCTGCATTATCACACTCGACAGACGGTGCAGAGAGCAGAACCCTGCCGCTGTCAATGCAGAGGTTAACGCGCTCATCTATGAACACTCAGATAGCCCCAAAGTGCTCATCTATACAGATGGATCTGTTGTAAAGCAGCAGAGAAGTACGTGGGCATTTACAGCCCGTTCAGCGGGCCGAACCGTTCAAGAATCCAGCTGTGCCCACTCTATGACCACGAGCAGCATGACGATGGAGGTGATGGCAGTTACACAGGCTTTCATATGGCTGGGATCACAGCATTATACCAACGTGTGTGTACTAAGTGATTCAATGAGCATGATTCAGAAGGTCGAAGCTGGATCTGTACGTAGACAGTGGACTGAGTCGCTGCGGAAGTCTGTTGTCCGCAAAGTCACCTTCATCTTCGTCCCGGGACATGCGGGAGTCGAGGGAAATGAACGAGCTGATAAATTGGCTGGCTCTGCACCCCCTGTAGATGGCCAGCCCACGGATCGTGCCGATGTTATTAACGCCCTTAAAGATATGGCGAGAACAGAGGATTTTGACGCCAGTGATTCCACATCGCTTTCCAGGATGAAAGACCTGGGAGTAAGAATCGGCACAGCCAGACGCGAGAGGTACATCGGGAAAACAAAGCGCCTCGTCAACCAACACAGAACTGGCACTATTAGCCACCGGACGCTGATGCATATGCTGGGGGGAGGATCTGAGCACCTATGGACATGTCCGGAGTGCAACGAAGATACCCCAACTGATAACTAACTAACTAATACTTAGCTACAGCAAACTATACTACACTTATCCAAAACAGCGTATTCCTTAGTGAATTTAAAATCAGAAGCCATAAATACATCCAACACACAATTATAAAGAGTTCGTTGTAAATTTGAAATTACAGTTGGGATAACAGATGTCCCAACAATACATGTGACTTAATTGTTTCAGCTGAAGTATTATTCATTTATTCACTTCATATGATATATACATCTACAGTGCGCACCTGACGAGATGCAAAGAAATATGCCAGGCAATAAATCGTGCAACACAGTGTTTGTGGCTTCTGTGTTTAAGTACACCTACAGTGGAACCTCGCTTAACGAGCACCTCTCATAACGAGTAATTCGCATAACGAGCAAAATAAATTGTAAAAAACATGATTCGCTGAACGAGTGACGTTTCGTATAACGAGTGACGAGGGGAGGGGAAGTCCCGGATTGTGCGCCTGCAACAGCGAGATTGTGTCTTTGGCCAGAATCATGGGACTGGAGGTGGATAACAAAGATATCGATGCGCTTGGGGAAGAGCATAGCCAAGGGCTGACCACCGAAGAGCTTATGGAATTACATTGTGTTTCACAGCAAGAAGTTGTTGAGGAGAGTTTGTCCGAGGAGGAGGAGGAGGAGGAGGAGGAGGAGGAGGAGGAGGAGGAGGAGGAGGAGGAGGAGGAGAAGGTAACAGCAAGCCAACAATCTTCTGGCGCAATAAGAGAAATGCTGAAAGCATGGGAAACTGTTGAGCGTACATTCACATTGAGAACCATCACACTAATACAGTGGTTCTCAACCGGTGGGGAATTCCCCCCAGGGGGGAATTTTAGGGTTTCCAGGGGGGAGGGGAATTAAGATTATTTATAGATTGCGCTAATACAAGAACCGATTACTTGATATTGTTTTTCCCTTCATACTTTACGGTTCTGTACGTATCACCCTTCTGAAATTCATTTTATAACTAAAGTAGATCCGCAAATCACGTTTTATGTAGATGTCTAGACTTGTTTTAGTATGTGCTATGAAATTTAGCTTCAATTATTACGTATACTGTGTGGGGGAAGGAGGGATCTTTAGGGAGGAAATACGAAAGGGGGTGATGACGTTCTAATAATATGGTGAAGGGGGGAATGACGTCCTAAAAATATGGTGAAGGGGGGCACGGGCCAAAAAAGGTTGAGAACCACTGCCCTAAGACAGTAGCTATGAGAGCTACTAATTTATTCAATGATAATGCTGTGTCGCATTTCCACCATATTCTGAAGCGTCGGTAAAAACAAATTTCTCTAGACAGCTTTCTAGTAAAAAAAAATAATTAGGCATGTATTATACATTGTAAATTAATTATTTCAATGTTTTTGTTTTTTTCCTACAAACCGAATTCTCATTCCAGGTTCGTTCATTCCGCCATAGAAGAGGAAGATGAATCAGGCTCCTTTTTTTTTTTTTTTTTTTTTTAGCATATCCTTTTTACAGGACTTAGCTGTCAACACCAGCATCTTTCAGCTGTATGTTGATCTCTTGGCAAGATTAAGCTCAGTAGTTTGCCATTGCTTTCTGCAGGCTCCTTAACAATGTATATATATATATATATATATATATATATATATATATATATATATATATATATATATATATATATAATTTTTATTTGAATAAACGTTATACAAAATATTTTTAGTATTTTTTTCGGCATAGAACGCATTATCGTATTTTACATTAATTTGTATGGGAAAAACAGTTTCGCTTAACGAGTGTTTCGCGTTACGAGTAAGATTCTGGAACGAATTATGCTCGTTAAGCGAGGTTCCACTGTATTGTGAAAAGAAATGGTAAAGGTAGTAGTGTGTCAGATACTGTTCTTGGGTGTAAAACTCAGCCTTTCAGATATTCTAGGCCACATAAAGAGACGGTATGTCTCGTTAGTAGTATGTAATGTCCTATTTGACCCCGAAATGTGGAGCAGCCTGGTGGAGCAAGCGGAGCTTTTCGGAGTGTAATGCTATATAAGAGTTATACCGACCACCTGATTCCACTTTAAAAATGGCCCTCATTTAACCTCAATTTTCTCATCTCACTCGTTGTAGTTAGGGTTACGGTTGAGGTCAAGGTTATGGTTAGGGTTAGGGTTGAAGTTCGGATTAGGGTTTGTGACCGCTCTGTCGGTCCGCATCGGGATATAATGCAGCCATTTCGCGGAGCAGGGGTGTCCAACTCGGCATGACCACAAGTCCGGTCATTGACGAGTGACCACAGGTTACAGCTCTTCAATAAAAACCTTAAAAAATTGTAAAGATGACCGTTATTACAGGTTGTAGTGGGTATGGCTTAGTGATATTCATTATTACCGGGTGGTTAAGCGCGGGAGTATCTAGATAAGTGCTTCCGAACACTATTATGATACGGGTTACAGCTCTTCAAATGAAAATCGTCAAAAAGTAGAGATGGATGCTAGTATTGGTTGTAGTGTGTATGGCTTAGTGGTATTCGTTGTTAAGGTGCGGGTGACTGCAGAATTGTCTAGATAAGTACTTCTGATCATTATCATCATACCGTGTCAGAACATGAAATGAAACCCTTAAAGAGAAATGAAAAGATGGCCGATATTTTAGGGTGTAGTGGGTTTGGTTGTTAAGGGATCATTCGTTGTTAAGGGATAGGAAGTGTCCGACGTGTCCGTCAGCGTCACCTTGGCCACAACTTCATCCATTAAGTTGTAACAATCACCGTATTTAACCTTTGCAACTACAAATAACTAAACTTAACACAATATAGACCGACAAGAGGCAGATTCCAGTTGTTACCAAATCAGTGATATGCAAGCCTGTGTATGACTAATCCCTTAATCGCAGGGGTTATCTCTGCCGTTATAAAGGAGGTCGGGGAAAGTAGTAACACGAGACATAATTGCAAACAGGGGAATACACTGTATGTCGACTAATCCCGTGGAATATCTCAGCTGCTACAGATGGGTTGGAAACTTAATAACACTCAACATAATTGCAGTTAGGGGACCATTCTAGTCAACGGTTCAATAAGCGTGTATGTGTATATCCATTTACCACTGCATATAGCTATGTGTAGTATTATTGGGAAACGTATGTTATGTATACTGTATCAGACCGTGTGTTGCCTTACATAGCTGGTATTGTGTCTATGTGTCAGTTATGCTGTATGTTTTATTCTACTGTCATGAATTATTTGGATTGAGTTTCATGTGTCTGTCAAATAACAGTAATTACGATGCATATTTGCAAATCCGAGCGTCAGAAGTCTCTGGTTTTTTTTCCATGATATATCTAATGAAAAGTGACAAACTGTGTATTATAATTGCAGTTATTACTGTGTGCAGTGAATGGGACCTAATCACCTTACAAGTTGTGGTGTATTAGCAATAAAATCCGCGTCCTCGGGCTGTGTAACGATGTATGTCGGTCACACGGACACATGTCTAAGGGGTACACCAGATAAACATGATAATTAATACGACCGGAACACATTGGGGCGTTACATACAGCAGATCACACACACACACACACACACACACACACACACACACAACACGACACGTTGGTAATGGTTACATTCGGTCGAAGAGGGCGTTGATTCCTTTTCACCTGTTTAAGGGATACAACCGGGACACGTTGTTAAGAAGGGTATTACAGTAAAAATGGTTGTCTGTTGAATCCGGTTACCTAAGTCATGATGACCACTGTTTATGGGAGTTATTCCACTACCTCGTCAACAGAGCATTGGAAGGCTAAACTGTTCTCACTTCTTTCTCTCTTTTCTATGTCCGTGTCGTCCTAGGGTCACCGAGTAACACCAAAGGACACGAAACTACTATCACGGCATCATTGCAACAAAAGTCAGTTTCGAATGTAGTATACGCAATTATAACCAGTTTATCACAATATCCAACTAAGCCTTTCTCGTAGTCATAGAAGAGAGAGATGTGATCACTGACGCCAATCGTGGGAAGGCGTACCTTTTACGTAACAGGTCGCGAGTCATACACTGACGATTGTTTAGCGTCTTGTATCAACTGTATAATAGTACACATGAACACAACAAGCTGTCGCGGCTCAACTTTAGGCATCACATGTAAGATGACACGTCCTGACCAGCAAAGTTATCGTGTCTGAGATCAAGCAGTTACACTTTCATTAATTCTTCTGTGTGTCCAAAAGGGTCTTTGCAGCTTTCCCAAGAAACACATTTCAAATGCCAATATATGTTCCTCAATGTGTTTGCTCATCGCCACGTTTCACATCCAGACAAAATTACAGATTCCATGTAACACTTCAATATTCAAATAAGAAAATATGTTAGACAATTTATTAAAAACGTTGGCCAAATACAGAAATAGCTTGATCAAACTTATAAAATGTTGCAAATTTGTTACCCAAACTAATAAATTTCTTGGTCAAAATAAGAAATATCCCAGTCAAGCTTATGAAAAGTAGGAAAAATTATATCCGAGTCAACTGAAACGTTGATCAAAATGGGAAATATCTCAATCAAATTTATAAATATGTAGGCCGAAATAAGTAAATATGTTAGCAAAACTAATAAAAAGGTTGACCAATATAGGAAATAGCCCAACCAACCGTATACAATATAAGAAAATATGCTAGTCAAATCAAGACATGTGGCGCCCGAAGTAATACAATAGGCAAAATGACGAAGAAACTTATAAATATGTCGACCGGTATAAGACAATATATTACCCAAAGTGGGGAAAGTTTTGGCCAAATTACGAAATGTCTCAAACAAACTTATAAAAAGTAGGAAACAATGGTAGTAAAACTATTGAAAACGGTGGCCAAAGTCAGAAGTATTTCATCCAACTTATTCATAAATCAGCCAAACTTATAAAGATGTCGACCGATATAAGAAAATGTGTTACCTAACTTAGGAAACATATCGACCAAGTTAAGAAATATCTCAACCAAATTTATAAATTTCTACAAATTTCACCAAACCTTATACATATCTCGACCAAACTTATAAAAAGTAGGACGCTTTGTTAACCTAAAGGGGAAAATGTTTGCCAAATACAGGAATATATCGTCGAAACTTGTAAAAAGAATGAATATTTGTTAAACAAAGGGGGAAAATCTTGGCTAAATACAGAAATATCTTTACCAAACTTATAAACACTAAGGGAAAAAATGTTGCCGAATTAAGAAATATTTCACTCAAACTTATAAAAAGTAGGGAACAGTTTTAACCAAATCAAATAAACGGCTGACAAATCTTATAAATATATCGTCCAAACGTATGAAAAAGTAGGTTACTTTGTTAACCAAATGAGAAAACTAGCAACCAAGTAAAGACGTATTTCAACCAAACTTATAAAAATGGCGTAGACATTTACAAAAAGTAGGAAAATTTGTTGAACAGATAGAAATAAATGTTGATCAAATACAAAAAAGCTCAACCAAACTTATAAGGAAAGTAGGGAAACGGTTAACCAAGTTAAGTAACATCTCATCCATACTTACGAAATGTAGGAAACTTTGTTAATAAAATGTGAAAAATATATCGACCTAGCTAAGAAATATCTCAACCAAACTTATACAAAAATGTAGGAAAATTTGTTAACCACATGGGAAAAAATATAGGCCAAGTAAAGAAATATCTCGCCCAAATTTATAAAAGGTAGGAACATGTGTTAACCAAATGGGACAAATATTGGTCAAGTAAAGAAATATGGCGTCTAAACTTATAAAAAGTAGGAAAGTTGTTAACCTTATGTAAAACATATCGGCCAAGTAAAGACATATTTCAACCACATTTATAAATATGTCTTCCAAACTTATAAAAAGTAGATATTTTTTTAACCAAATGGAAACAAATGTAGCTTACGTAGTTATGTCAAGAGTGGCTTGAACTTTTATCTTAAAAGAAAACAAAATTAAAGTTCGACAATACAATTTAAAAATGAACTTTCTACATGAAACATTCAAAATGGAAACAATAAAGAGATCTTTAATTTTCAATTTTTGAAATTTTATTGTTGAAATGTTATTTACTATTATCCACTTGGCTAAAACTTTTCTCTTTATTTTGATTTTACTATTATAGTTCTTAATGTATATCTTGCCGATTGTGTTCCTTTTCCTTGCACACATCCATACTACTCTTCGTCAATATTCAACCTATATTGTCTTTCTTATTCTACTCTATTCTCTATTTTTAAGAAGAATCATAATTGTATAGGCATCTGTAAAGAGGATCGTTTGTCATTGATACCCTCTTAGCAGTGACCATACTGGTCGATGGCCTTATTTATTGTCTAAAATAGCGCCTAGAACATTCGGGGACAGATCATTTATCTCTATTATGTTGAGAATATGCCAAATAAGCCGAAAACTGGCTGTGTTGTAATCAAAGAGAATGTTAGTGTTAAGTGGTATGGAACGTTGAAAGTCGATTAGAAGATGTGGTAGATGCTATTCAATGAATAAATAAGGCAGACATGGTTGTAAGAAAGGCCGACTTCATAAGAGATATTGTTGGTTGGTTGGAGACGTGACACTGTTACGGATGGGAAATGACAGAGTGAGATAGAGGTGGACATAGTAAGAAATGTTATTTTAGCTAGACTTTGAGAAAACCCGTGTATTGTTGAGAGATGAAACAATGGAAGGCTAGTGTAGCAGCCATTGTGGTATGGAAAGTGGATGATGTCAGCTCTGTCAAATGGCCCATAGATTACGAATACTCTGATGATATCAAAACTATCCCAGGTGGAGCCACAGACTGCATTGCCATATATGTTGTAATAACTGCTTCATTCGTGCTCATGTACAACGAAGGTTTGGAGTTCTTGGTGCTGTGACATGGAAAAGTTATGAAGCTATCTATGAAAGAAAGAGACACTTTGTGGTGAAAAGGAAAAACTAAGAGTGTGGATCGATGCATTAGTAGTCTTTATAAGTGCTTCTTTAGCAGGAACTCTTAAACGGTAAGTTGAAGATTTCGGTAATATAAAAGGACAAAAATGCTGACGTTGCTGGTAATCTAGTGTGATATGCCTTTTCAGATAACAGTTCAAGCCACTCTTGACATAACTACAGAAGCTACATTTTTTTCCATTTGGTTAACATAATTTCCTACTTTTTATAAGTTCGGACGACATATTTATAAGACTGGTTGAATTATGTTTATACTTGGCCGTTATTTTATCACATAAGGTTAACAAAGTTTCCAACTTTTCACAAGTTTCGAGGCGATATTTCTTTACTTGACCAATATTTTTCTCATTTGGTTAACACATGTTCCTACTTTTAATAAATTTGGGTGAGATATTTCTTTACTTGGCCATATTTTTTCCATTTGGCTAGCAAATTGTCCTACTTCTCCTAAATTTGTTCGAGCTATTTCTTTACATGGCCAATATTTTTCCCATTTAGTTAACACATGTTCCTACTTTTTATAAATTTGGCCGAGATGTTTCTTTACTTTGCCAATATATTTTCCATTTTCTTAACACATTTCTGCCACGGAGTTGAAGGCGTTCGCGCAACTGCTGAGAATGTTGTGGAGTCGTGTTGATGACTGAAGGACACACATGAATTTTGTAAAGTAACGACAGGACGCCGGCTGTTTCAGGAAAATTACGTTTCTCTTCTTGCGATTCATATTGCCGCACATGGTCACACAAACATACTATCACTAAACTAATTCACATTAATACTACAACAATGACAACTAACATCTCGGTGGCAATATATTGTTTGCCATTGCCGGGCTCATAATTCAGAGCCATGCGTCTGGTACCATGGTCTCCGCTCGAGTCACGTCATTTGTAACCGTTCTTTTACTGCTCTGTTCATTTAGAGTGCGCACTTCTTTGTGACAGTTCATTAATCATTATTCCCGGTGACAATTATTCAGTACTAGCTGACCAGGCCCGGCTTCGCCCAGCCCCTGGCGGGGATCTATCTATCTATCTATCTATCTATCTATCTATCTATCTATCTATCTATCTATCTATCTATCTATCTATCCATATATCTATCCATCTATCTATCCATCTATCTATCCATCTATCCATCTATCTATCCATCTATCTATCTATCTATCTATCTATCTATATTCGGCCCGTTCCCGTTAAAAATATAGATAGAATAGAAGAATAGATAGATTGATAGTAGAAAATATGATTGGAAGAGATCTATCTAAAGTAAACTTACCAAGATATCACGAACAGCCAATAAATGGTTGGCGGTGGGTTGACTGCAGAGTACTGAAAACGATATGCAACTAACTTTCTCTCACAAAAAATTACATTTTTTTTTTTTTTACGAACGAAAATCCTTCGCAGGCCCGTCCTACATTCTGCCCTTCTTCTCTATTTCCTCTCATACATTGTTTCATTCAACATCCCTTATGAAGCAATTCTTTGACAACAAAAGAACAATAAGCATTAAAATGCATGAAAAGTAACTCATTGAGGAAATGTATAACATGGGCATCATAAATATCCAACGTGGGTGTAACGCGCCATACATATGAAAATGTAAAAAAAAAAAAATTAATGTGCTGTTGAAGAAAAATAAAAAGATGAGTTAGAAAATTTTCACTATTTAAATATATGCATTATTTTAATGAAAACTTTGAAAATGCCTTAAAGATTATATCATTATTTATTATAACACATATGCCTGTAAATAACTGTAGACAAAGAGTTTATAAATCTTTGAAAACAATGCAACAATCTATATATAGAATATATAGCAATGCTATTCAAAGTTATGCCCCTTGAAATAACTTTTCTTAAGTTAAGTCCCCTCGCTATATATAAATGATAATGCAAATTTAAATATTAAATTTTAGTAAGTAAATAGCTGATTGTACACTAACAAACTATGACAGTTGGCTGCACGGGAATGAAAAGAAAACATGTAGAAAATTTCATCTCAATCGGATGGACCATTATCCAACGCATCAAATACATCCCTACATACATACATACATACATCGCCTTTTATACATATAGATGTTTTATCTGAACTCATATGTTTCTCTTATCACCCTCGTCTCCTTTCAATAGATCTTATCATAGCTCTTTTCGTGGCATGGCAATTTCTCTACTTTTTTATTAATATGGTGGAGATATTTCTTAACTAGGTCGATATTTTTACTCGGTGACCCTAGGACGTCACTGTCATAGAAATGAGATAAAGAAGTGAGATATGTAACCTTCTGTTGACGAGGTAGTGGAATCACTCCAAAACAAGGTGATCATCATGAGTAAGGTCCCCGGATTCGACAAACTGTTTTTTTTTCTGTAGTACCCTTCTGAACCACATGTCATGGTTGTACTTCTTAAACAGATGAAAAGGAAGCAACGCCCTGTTTGGCAGAATGTAACCACATACCCATGTGTCCATTTGCATCCTTAGGCATATGATCGGCTGTATGTAACTCCCCCAAGTTTTCCGGTCGTAGCTATTAACCACGTTTCCCGGATGTACCCTTTAGACATGTGACCATGTGATTAATTGTACATCGTTACACGGCACGGGGACCAGGATTGTATCGCTATCACACCACGACTGGTATGGTGTTGGTGTTTAGGTCCCATCCACTGCAGACAGTAATAACCGCCCTTAAAATACACATTTTGTCACTTTTCATTAGGTATATAAAGGAAAAACCCAAGGACTTCTGACGATCGGATTCGAAAATATGCATCAACATTGTTGATGTTAGACCTCTTAATCCAGGCAGTCATCTTTACCCTTTTCACTTTACACATTAAAAATACTATGTTTTCTGTTACCTCGTATATACTATTACTTTTAGTACTTAATGTTCAACTTTTTTTAAATATACAAAATTTTGGTACCTCACTCGCGAAATATATAAATTCATCTCCTTAAGGTTTGTTATGGCGTCACATAAGCGGTTGTAAGACATGATTTAAGGATAATGTACTTGAATTATTTAAACTACTGCATATTTAGTTAGTTAGTTAGTCTTTCCTCTTGAGCCTAAGGCGGCGCATAGGGCAGAAGTCCTGTCTCTCCATGCTTGGCGGTTCGCTGCTACCTGTTGTAGATCTTGGATATTCACTTGGCCATTGAATGAGCCTTCTCTAAT
The DNA here is from genome assembly GCA_963921405.1 of Cepaea hortensis. NCBI lineage: Eukaryota > Metazoa > Mollusca > Gastropoda > Stylommatophora > Helicidae > Cepaea > Cepaea hortensis. Next base: position 84,521,915 of record OY992882.1, on the reverse strand, counting down.
GATGGTTCTACGCAGGGTCTCTCTTGGTCTTCCCCGTTTTCTTTTGCCTACTGGTGACCATATGAGGGCTTGGTAGGGGAGTCTTGACTTGTCCATTCTGAGTACATGGTCGATGTAGTTCCAACGGCGTCTTCTTATGAAATTGGATACTGTATCTTGCTTAGTCTCTTGTCTTATTTGCGAATTGGTTCTGAAGTAATATTTAGTATATATAGTATTTAATATTTAGTAATATATATATATATATATATATATATATATATATATATATATATATATATATATATATATATATATATATATATATAGTGTCTATGAGTATTGCGTCTTTTTGTATACATTGTGGTAGTATATGTCTATCGTATGAGATGTTGTTTATAATTCGAACTCACTAATACATCAAAGTAAAGACATGGGCCTTGCAATGGGGAAATAGTGGCCCAGAGACAACAAGAATGGAACAAAATTGTTGAACAAAGAAAAACAGCAATATCTGATGGTCAGTAGCTTTAAGAGGATAGAACAAGAATCGCTACGATGAAGGTATTCGTTGGTAAGCTGGAAAACATACTAATATAAAGGTGTCAACTGCAACGAGAAAAAGAGAGTTTAAGCACTACATAAGTCCTGTACTTTTATATGAATGTCAATCGATGACAATGAGCCGAAAATTTGAATAGCCTCTAATGACAGTGAAGATATGTGTTTCTGATGGGGAAAATGTAAAATTTTTTCACTAGACAGACAAATGAAACTCCCTCCAAATAATTCATGACAGTAGAATAAAACATACAGCATAACAGAACATAATCTCTATGCCAGCTGTGTAAGGCAACACACGGTCTGATACAGTATAATAACAGACGCTTCCCAATAATACTATACATAACCATAGGCAGTGTTTATACACAAATACACGTTTATTGAACCGTCGAATAAAATTGTCCCCTTCCTGCAATTATGATGCGTGTTATTAAGTTCCCGATCCATCTGTACAGCTGCGATAGTCCCCGGGATTAGTCGACATACAGTAGATTTCCCTGTTTGCAATTATGTCTCGTGTTATTACTTTCCCCGACCTCATTTATACGGCAGAGTTAATACCCGGGATTAAGGGATTAGTCATATACAGGCTTGCATATTATAGATTTGATAACAGCTGGAGTCTGTATCTTGTCAGTCTATGTTTTGTTAAGTTTAGTTACTTGTAGTTACAACAGTGAAATACCGTGGTGATTACAACTCGATAAATGGGATTGTGGCCACGGTGACGTGGACGGAAACGCTGGACACTGCCTTTAACAACGAATGACAGAAACCCATACCGACTACACCCAATAGTACCGGCCATCTTTACTTTTTTAATGTTTTAATTTAATGATCTGACACCGTATGATGATAGTGTTCGGAAGCTGTTAGCTAGATTCGCTTTCCCTCACCCACCCCTTAACAACTGATATCACTAAGCCATACCCACTACAACCAATACTAGCGGACATTTAGCAGCGTATTTCACTAAACCACCCCTACTAGAACTCGAGCTAGCGGCCATCTTTACATTTCTAAGGTTTTTATTTGAAGAGCTGTAACCTGTGGTCACTCGTCAATGACCGGCCTTGTGGTCGCTCCAATTTAGACACCCCTTCTCGGGGACACGGCTGCATTATTCCCCGAAGCGGGCAGACAGAGCGCACACATATCCTAACCCTAACGTCAACCCTAACCCTAACCGTCTGGGCCTCAGGAATATCTGCATTCTATATTGGAACTGCGCCAGCGTAAAACAACGGGGCCCTATTCTAGAAAACAGGGTTTACAGGAATGACATTGTAGCGCTCCAGGAGACGAGACTGTGTGATCAGCTACTCCTAATTGCCGGCTTCAAATGTTTCTACAATAGATGACAACTGGGAATGGCGATTCTCATCCGCAACAGAATAGTGGCGTGAGAGCTAGACATGTCTAGTTTGGACAGTGACGACATACAAATACAGGCGGTAAGAGTAAAATCTGGTCTACCATTCGTGTTGGTTAATGTTTATGCCCGCAACGGGAGTATGGATTCCAGAAGTGGCAGTTCTTAAGTAACAAATTAGGTCACGAGTGAAATGTTATTTTCTAATGCTAAAGGCAGATTATGGGGAAACATTTCCTCCAACACACAGGGGGAGGAGCTTGAAACTGCACTTAAAACCATTGACCTGGTGTGTATTATCAGTGGCTGTGTCACCAGGACAGCAAACCGTCCAAGTGATGAGGACAGTGCCATTGACCTGGGGCTGGTTTTTCCTTCACTCACTACAGTGTGTAGATGGGGGTTGTCCTGGGGCACCACAGCGGCAACCACCACCCATGCAGCATATTGGTGGAGAAAGGCATAACCAGGCAGCTCAAGTTAATGGTCAAGATTTTCCAGTATGACAGTACAGGGCAAGATGTGGTGAGTAAAATAAGACGTGACAAGCACAGAAAACTTCAGGGCAGGAAAAAATCTGAGGCAGCCACCTTGGTGGAATTTCGAGGTGGAGAACGCCTGCGTGGATAAGCGTAGTGCTGTAAGGAGATGGGAAAATGCCAAGAAGAACAGAACTGGCCATCCTAGTCTCTGCATGCACATAGAACGAGAGATGCACACAAAAGTAAGCTATTTCAAAAACCTGGTCAGGGTTGTTAAAAGTGAAAAATGGGCAGAGGTATGTCAAAGATTAAACACAGACAAGAACTGAAATTGATCTGGCGACTACATAAAAGAAAGCGCGGGGTAGTCATGAATAAGAGCATTTCTGACTTCCAAGTTGCTGACCTCAGCTGGCAGAGGACTGACGAGGACAAGGGCAAAGCCCTCTTTGAACGCCATCTAGAGCAGAGCAATTAGAAAGACACGGGAGGCCGAAATCTTGCCAAGTAGGTCAACTCAGACATTCCGGATGAAGACACAGTGACAATGAAAGAAATCAAGGTGTGCTTGGACGATCAAAAAACAGCACTCCAGGGCCAGATGGCATAAGATATGACGACATCAATAGGTGTACCAACAACGAGCTAGAGAAACTAGTAGACATGTACAGCAACAGTATAGGGCGTGCTAGCGTCAAGGAGGAGTGGTTACACAGCTATCTGATTCCCTTGCCGAAGCCTGGCAATGACAACACAAAAATTCATGGATATCGAGTTATAACCATGCAGAATACAATGGGCAAGCTGCTGGAGAAGTTAATTGCCAGAAAAATATCAAGCCAGCTAGAGAGGCAAGGTGGTTTCCCACCTACCCTGAGTGGGTACCGTCCGAAAAGAGAAACCTGGACCAATGCAGCAGTATTTGCCTATGATGTCTATGAAGATTTCCACTCAGGCATTGAAACCTTTGCGGCAGCGATTGATCTTGAGGACGCGTACAACAGAGTACCATTGGATTTTTTAATGCTTCAGCTTCTTGAACTCAATATAAGTCAGTTCCTCCTTAGTTGGATCGCTTCAGCCCTCTTCCAACGGAAAGTAGTTTTTAGATGTGGCAGTTGGACTTCAGAACCAAAAACAATATATCCTGGCCTACTACAGTGATCACCATTAACTCAGGTACTGTTCAACGCCTAGACTGTGAGAATAACCAGCGAGCAGATCAATGGCCCGGGGAGGACACTGTCATATGCTGACGATGTTTTAGTGTATGGTCAGGGGAAGGATAGGAATCAAGTTGCTGTGGAACTACAAACTGAACTCAATCGCATAAGTACTTGGTGTGTTGAAGCTGGCGCAATGGTCAACCTAACAAAGGCAACAGTGACATGGTTCTCTTTGAATAATCATATTGTCAACACTTCAACACCAACTGTTAAATCTGTGTTCAGAGACGGTGGAAAGAACGCAGGCAATTAATTACCTGGGGATACGTTTTGATCGAAGCCTTGCTTATACCAAGCACATAGACCAGGTGATAACAAAGGCCAAGCGGGGTTTGGCTGCGATGCGGGTGATGGCGGCAGCAAACTGTGAGCAACGCCATCTATATCTTCAATGCGAGGGGGCTTTTCATGTCTGTTTTTGAGTATGCAATGGTAATCCTGACTCTAAGCCGTAAGTAGATAGAAATGAGGGAAAGTATACAGAATTAAGCTATGCGCATTATTCTTGGATGTACAAGAGATACACCATGCAGGGCGATGCGCTACCTTTTTGACTTTCCAACCATTGAAGACAGAATACAAATTTGCAGAGCACGCGCCTATCTCAGTGTTAACGCAAACACACAACATCCACTGAATAGTCAAATTATGAAGGTGAAGGGCAGCAGGTTAAAAAGAGGACGGCCGTGGATGGGTCAAGCCGAATTCATTCTTCAACAGGTGTGTTCACTTGAGGACTTAGAACCTGGCGAGGAGTTGTAACAAGTGCCAACATATTTCTGTACGTCCTTTTCAGTCTGCACCCAACTAGACAGAAAATGCAGACAAGAATATCCGGCTGCTGTGGAGGCGGAAGTACACGCGTTGATTTTCGAGAATTTGCTAGGCGGTGATGCTGTTATTTACACAGATGGGTCTGTCGTCCGACATGTGAGAAGCTTATGGGCCTTTACGGCTCAGGCCGGAGGGAGAATTGTGAAGGAAGAATCTGGTTCTTGTGCTGAGACCACAATTAGCCTGACTATGGAAGTCATGGCAGTAAGTAAAGCAATACCATGGCTCGAGACACAGACATTCACTAGGGCTGTGGTTCTCAACCTTTTTTGGCCCGTGCCCCCTTCACCATATTTTCAGAACACCAACCCCCTCCCCCTTTCGTATTTCCTACCTAAAATGTTGGCCCGTGCCCACCTTCATATTTTCAGAACGTCATCCCCCCTCTCGTATTTCCTACTTAAAAATCCCCCCTACACAGTATACGTAATAATGGAAGCTAAATTTAATAGCTCATACTAAAATAAGTCCTGACGTCCACATAAATAGTGATTTGTGGGTCTACTTACATTATAAAATGAATTTTAGATGGGTGAGACGTATAGAACCGTCAAGTATGTAGGGAAACAAAATATCAAGAAATCGGTTCTTGTATTATCGCGATCTTGAAATAATCTTAATCCCCCCCCCCACCCCCGGAAACCGTAAAATTCCCCCTAGGGGGAATTCCCCACCGGTTGAGAACCACTGCACTAGGGCATGTTTCCTTAGCGACTCAATGAGCATGCTCAAGTGTATAGGGGTGGGGTGGCTCAGAAGAGAATGGTTGCTCTCTCTCTCTCTCTCTCTCTCTCTCTCTCTCTCTCTCTCTCTCTTTCTCTCTCTCTGGAGCGGTCTCGGCTGGCAAAGATCAGTTTCATCTTCGTGCCAGGGCATGCGGGAGTACAAGAAAATGATCGGGCTGACAAGCTCGCAGGTAAAGCTACTGCGGAGGGCGGACGCGCCATGGACTAAGCTGACATCTGAATGCTCTACGAGAAGTAAGACTTTTGCGAGAACCACGTGATGACTGTGAATCTACAACCATGGCCATACTGCGAGAACAGCAAATTAAAGGAGGGGTGGCCAAACAAGAACACTACGCAGGAAGCCAAAGATTATTGATAAACCAACATAGGACTGGTATCGTTAGCCGCTACATGATGCGGGATTTGCTGAGAAGGGGATCCGAGCACTTATGGACTAAATAGTTCGATGTGCAATGAGGATGATCTGTCGACTAACTATCTATCTAATTAACTAACTAACTAACTAACTAACTAACTAACTAATCCTAACCGCAACCCTAACTCTACCCATAACTCTAACATCAACCGTAACCCTAACTAGAACGAGTGAGATGGGAAAGATGAGGTCAAATTAGGGCCGTCTTTACAGTGGGGCGAGGTGGTCGGTATAACTCACATACATCATTATTCTCTGAATAGCTCCGCTCGCTCCACCAGGCTGCTCCACATTTGGGGGTCAAATAGGACATTACATACTACTCCCGTTCCTTTCCTATTCTCCTTTCCCTCTCACATAATTCTTAGGAAATCATGAAGATTAACGGTACTCATCTTTAGCCAGTGTAGGGGTACTGAACGCGCTTCACAATCCTGCATACCGGGTTCAAAATCAGCTGCAGGCGATTTGGAAGTAGATCGAGCTGCGTTGGGTTTTAAAGAAAGGTATGAGCGTCGGTTGTTCATAAAGTTATGGCACGCTGCTGAATGTAAAAAAAATGCCTAGATAAAAAAATAGCTACAAATTATTGGAATTGATTACGATGACACGTATAGCGTGGTATAGTATAGCAAGCACAATAAGGTATACGAAGGCACAGTGCAGGATATTATACACCGAAGAGATCGGTGGAGCATCAAACATTAATGGACTACCAATCTGAACTACAGACGCAACAGAAAAACAACCAAACGAAGTGGGAACCTTCCTCCAACGCCACACTCAGTTTTTTCTATAAGGTGTGGTCGACCCCCAGAGCCACACTGAATGGACTTTAATCATCCTACCACTGCTTCTACATGAACCCGACCACCGTTTTGGTATCCAAGCGCACTAACCACCGTGCCACCTCAACCGCTGAAAACGCAACATAAAAACCAGCAGTTCATCACATCATGTGGAATCGATATTTTGCCCACTGATAGAGTTGTGTAATTTTTCTTGATTGACTGCCCTCGGCTTCGGAATCTCGCACACACACAGTCAGCGAAACATCATATTGGCAGACCATGTCGTAAACATATGAAAGTGTGTGTATTACTGCATGCACGAAGGCACAAATAGTATACTGCATTAAACATTTTACATGTGGTCGTTATTTTATTGGCTTTGGGGAAATTGTGTTTCCATGCGACATGTATTTTATGTCTGTTGCGTTTTAACGTTTGAGTGTAAGATGTGTTTTTTAACGTGGGTTTTGTAATCTTGTGTTTATATTGGTTTGTAATGTCTGCTTGTGAATGTGTGTCCAAGTCTGTGTGGATGTCTGCGTTTAAAGTTTTGTATAGACCTGTTTATAAGTTGGGAGTAGTCTGTGTGCGAAAAAGAGTTCTTACGAACTTTATCGAGCCAAACCTGATGCACGAAAGTAAATCATAGGCACTTAGCATATTAATGGATAATTATGTGGAAGCTCTAGAGATATAGTTTGTAGAAGAATGATGAGAATGCCATGGGTAGGTAAACAGCGTGATTAAGATCTCTTGAAAGTAGGTAACACACAAAAATATCTGGTTATTGGCATCAGAAGGAGAGAGTCCCCCATTCTTTGGGTACAACGTGGGAAAGGGAAAGCTGTAGCACGTCGATACAACAGTTTGAGAGGAAGAGAGGTAGATGGAGACCTAGAGAGAATATTCTGGATAGTTCGACATTATGGCATGGGGAAACATAGACATTAGAAGCCCGTGCGATTGCCCACATCAGGAAAACGTAATAATTACTCTTATTTTCTGGTCACGTTGTGAGAGGAAAGAGTGTCTATAATGTTGTGACACCCGATATCAATGACGGTGTTAGAGAAAGAGGTCGTGAGGAAGAAATTAATTATGTATGAGCTAACAAATCGGCGTGGAGAACAATCATCGTGGAAAGGGGTTAGCAAAATAACACGAAGCATCATCATGGTCGAAGATAAGGAAGAAGACAACCCTGTATAGGTTAGTAATGTGACACGATGGGTTAGAAAAGTGACACAGTGGACGATCACAATCGAAAGAAAGGAGGAAGAAAGTCTGTCTGGATTATCGAAGCGACACGGAGGAAGATCATAGGCGACTTTATCAAGAATACCAACAAGAGACGTTGTGAAAAAGCTAGGTCTCTCACGCCTCAAGGCTCAAATTAACGTGATCATGACATATATAATGACGAAATATATTTCATAATTTACCTACATGTAGTCAACTTTGCAACGACTTAATATTTCCCATATATGTCTTGTAAGCGTCTGTGCCATGTCGTTCTTAGTAGAGATTCTTGGGGAATTACATCAAATACCATTATGTTACAACTATACAACGCCAAAGTGGATATTCCCAAATCCACGGGATTGTTCGCACTGGGAATCTGAATTTAGTTACCGTCATAAATGGAATGAACAGTGGGCATTGCGTTCAAGGCTGGATCTTGTAATTATCTACTCTTCTTTACCGCATAAAAACATTGATCAATCCGAGAGCAAGGCAGTTACGAAAGCTTCAGCAATTGCCAGGGGAGCTTTTAAATTTGCATATTAATGAAGCGGATCTGCTTGTGTTCAATGATTGTTTCCTGTGGTGAAACATTCGCACCAAGCATTGAATTCTTCCAATTTGACATTTCTGGTGAATTTAACACATAACTAGACTGAAACCAGAGTTAACACTTGACAAATGCTGGTGTCGTTGCGTTTTAACATAAATACATCATGTTACCATCATTAGTGGCAGCCGCGGTAGTGTAGTGGCTAAACGCTAGCCTTCCGGTCGGTGGTTATGTGTTCGATCTATAACGGGACGAATTCTGATTTTAAAAATATTGACCCGGGCTATCAGGTGGACCCAGTCTAAAATGAGTAGATGGAAATGTCTTGGAAAGTAAAGGCTGCCGGTCCGATACTGACCGTATCACCTACCTAGTGACCAGTTGCCATTTAGAAATATGAGTTTAACACCATATTGCCCAATGCGCTTTAACGCGTGCGAAAGAAACCTTTACTTTATTTACTTAGTAATCTTTAGTATCTCCGTGGCAAAGGGCTAACTGACGCGATTCGTAAGCCCGCTTACCAGCTTTCGAAACACAGCGGCAACCGATTTGGCAGCAGACCGCGTTGCAATAGGTTTTAACTTGTTTGTATGGGAGCCGGTGGTTCAGATAGCAATGGCAAACTACTGAACTTAAACTTGCCAAGACATCAACAACAGCAGTAAAATGTTGATGTTGACAGCGATGTCCTATAATATATGGAAAAACAATCATTAATACTGTTTCAGTTATATTTCTCAATATATTAAAAGTCATTGGGTAGATGGCCGAGGGGCCAATATCGGGTAAGGCAAGAGATGTCTATTCCTATTGTTGGTAACATGTTGAGAAATCTAAAGCCTGCATACTGCGTGGCAACTTACTTAAGCAAGCGTGATTATAGTCTTAGTCTTTTACAAGTCTGCCCATCATATATCGGTAATGATACTAAGCGTTGTTCCAATAGTATTTTTCTTGTGACTGATATTACGACACTCTCAATCGTTTGCAATTTAAATATGTTTCTGGATACTTTCCATGATTTATCGCGTTTTTTTAATAGTTGTTTTCGCCACAGTGTCGTGACCAGCATTCTTACCTGCTGACTCTGTGGACATATGTTTGAACCCCCATCGAGGCAGATGTAGAAGAAACAATGCATACATCCTCACAGGTCGACCAGTCCTAAACCGGGATGGGAAAGTCGTGGAAAGTAACGACAACGGATGTGATACTGAACACATCACTATCAAGTGCCGCATTATACAAATATACAGCCACCACCACATACGAAAACTTATCAAGGCATGGGAAAATATGCTTTAGTTTGTTTACTTTACTTACTGCTGTTCTATTAATTCATCATGTGCCTTGCCGGTAGGCGTCAGCGGTCATGTTTCACCATCTTACACGATCAACAGTGTCGTGGATCCGCTCTGTGTTCTAGTCCCGACCATGTCATGTGGTCAAGCTATCCAGGTATTTACTTCTCTGCTTTCCCTTTGTTCTTTTCCCCTCAATCTTCCTAGTTGCCACCAAGTTCTCTAATTTATTTCTTCTTGTAACGTGCGCTGTTATTTTATCTCACTCATTTATTATCAACATGTGTGTCCTTATAAGCTCACCCAAAACAGTCAACATTTGGAGCGGATTCAACGTTCATGAGCCCCAACATGCTAGACAATGATTATTTAGGAATCAAGGCTTTATGTATTTATCAATTAGTTCATATAGTGTATGTGTTCATCAAAGTGGTAAGTCCGATCTAGCTATTACATTCACTCACTATATCCTAATTATCCCTTGAATTCTTTGAGCTATACAGTTGTTACACAGTTCCACTTTAAAATGTCTGTGCCATTAACTCTTATGCCCCATTTAATTCTCACATTAACCCATCAAATCCTAATTGTCCATTGAACTCTTTTATCTCATCCAGTTGTTGCACACACCTAGTATATCCTAACTCTCCATTGAACCCTTCTGTCCCATCTAGTTATTACACTGACCTAACATATCCTAACTGGCGATTGAACCTATCTGCCCCATACAGTTGTAAAACTGACCCACTATATCATAACTACTCTTTGAACCCTTGTGTCCCACCTAGATGTTTCACTGACCCACTTTATCCCAATGGTCCCTAGAACCCTTCTGTCCCATATAATTATTTTGCTCTGACCCAATATATCCTGAGCTCCACCTCCGCCCCCGTAGATCATTGTATTTATTATGTAACCACTGCTTCGCTCGGTGTTATCGCTAGGAGGTTACGCTGACAATGGCTTAAGCGCAGTCGGACGAGGTTTGATGCCTGCCCTCGCCGTTTGCTACTGGCAGGAAAGGCTGGCCATTTTCCCTCATCAACTCAGACCTTCAAAATGTGATAGTCCCAACATTTCTTGAGCCAGGCTAGTGCCGTGGCTAATGTTGTAGCTAGTTTTGTAGCTAGTAGCTAACACTTGCCTATAAAATGTGACAGTCCCAACATTTCTGGAGGCGGGATATTGTTGTAGCTAACACTTGCCTGTCGGTCCCGGTGGCCGTAGATTTATTCACTATTGGGGCAAATTTTAGTTGCATGTCCCTCACAGGACGTAGCAGTCAACCCCAGCAATTTGACTGTTCTTGATTCCTGGGCAGGTTTCACGTTCAGTAGTTTGCCATTGCTTTCGGAACTACCGGCACCAATACCTTTTTTTCGAAAAAACCAGCACCGCTGTGTTTCGACCCGGGTATATGGGATTACGAATCGCGTCTGTAACCTCTTCGCCACGGAGACGGTATTGGGGCGAATACCAATGTTTAAAACCCAACCTACAATGGCTACTAGCAAATTTCATGGGGGAGGCGGCTGATGAGATACTAGCCATAACACCCAGCGAGTGTTGATTGGTCTTCGAAAGAAACCTAGTTCAGTATTCAGGACAAGGATATTGAAGAACAACGAGACGACACAATCCATGTAAGAAGTTACAGGGATTATCGGGCATACATCAAGCGGTTATTTGAAGAAAAAAAAAATGGTTAACTATTAATGGATAAAGAAAATATAATTAAAAGATGAAGAGAATATATACAAGAGTTTTTTTTATGAGGTTGTAGATCAGGAACAAACAATTAAGATGATCAACGTGAAGGACCACCAACCCTGACAGCAGGCGTTGAGGATCCTATACAGCATATGAAGAGAGTTAAAACATCGGACCAGATAACATCACTATCAAAGAAATTAAAACTGTTGGCGAATTTGGTATAGATTGATAACAAATCTGTTGATAACAGTGGATATAATACCTGATGATCTTTTGAAATATATAGCTTTACGAAAGAAATCTTGAGAACATCTTACTATTAGTTTAATGAGTCATGTCACTAAAATACTGATAAGAATGAGAAGAGTAAAAAAAAAAATCTAGATACCGAAGATCAACAGTGTGGATAACTGTAAGTTAAAGGCACAAACAACACCATATGTTTCTTGCGAACATAGCAGAAAGAATGATTGAAATGAACAGAGATCTATATCTGTGCTTTAGTGATTACACTATGGCATCTGATAACGAAGAAATGGATAGAACATTGGAATTTTAAACATTGATGATAAATATCTGAGCATAATAAAGAAATAAATGTATTGGTAACAAAGAGCAGAGAAAATAACTGACAACCAGTCAGGAACTTTTCAACACATTAAACAAGTATTAGACAGGGGTGTGTACTGTCACCCGATCTGTTCAATTTGTACAGCAAAATAACATTGAGATCCATAGAAGACACGCCAGGAATCGGGGTTAGTGGGCATAATCTAAACAACCTAATAAAAACAATCCAGATGGCATGGTGTTAGTCGCTTAAAATGAAAGGCAGTTACACAAAATTATATATATATATATATATATATATATATATATATATATATATATATATATATATATATATATATATATATATATATATATATATGTGTCAAAACAAAGGGCGTAGTCTAATTGGCAGTAAAACAGCAGTAATTTCTTTTACAAAGAAAAAGTGTACACCCAAATGAAAAATCAAAGTGAATGAAAGCAATCTGAAATATGTCAATGTATTTAAGTATGTGCATACTTTAATAACATCAGACTTTAAATAAGTTAAATCTAGAATGCCTCAAGAAAAGACCTTCAAGCCTGCTTCTATCTCGAAACACCCCGAGGTCGAATCATGATGTGGGAAATAATATCAAGACCATTTCTTCAGTGAAATCCTGACAACGTCACGCTTTGCCGTGTCTGTGCTGCAGATCAGATTAGGCGCTTTCTCTAGAATAGGCGAGAAACGACAGGTTGTGCATGTTGAAAGGCTGTCCTCGGATATTGTGCACAGCAGATCGAATAGACTTCAGCCCTAGCAAATTCATATAACCTAGCCACACGACAATATTTCTATCACATGGCAATTCTTTCATAGACCCACATACAAACAAGAACGCATGCACGCATGCACGCAGGCACACACACACATATACACACACATACATATACATACATATACACTGTTTGTAAGAAAAAAAAACAAGATTGCACTCTCAACTAACGAGTTAAATTAAAAAGAAACATACTAAACAATACACATATTCCTTTATGAAAATGAAGATGTTTGCCTGCACTCTAAACCTGTTTCTCAAAAACGTAACACATCCAGACAAGGTGCGCAACTAAATATTTTAATCAAGCTTATAAAGCATATTGGCAAGATGTCTACACGGATACTTCGACTGCAGATGTAAGTGAACATGATGCGGTTGATGTTCATAAACGTGGCAGTTTTGATTATCTGTTATACATTTTAAATAAGATGTGTGGATGCTAATCAACATATATAATTGTGCTAAGATTTCGTGACTATATTCTATTAGTATTAAATAAACGTTTTGGTGCTAATCAATGACGTTTATCTACACACGAGGCTAGTCAAAAAGCACAGACTAAAAGTGCGACAGGATTACAACGCCTTTTAGCAGTTAGACGTCGCCGGCAAATGTAAAGGAGTGTTTATTTCGCAACCTGTTGGAAGGAAATCTTGATTTGTTGTGAGAAATCCACGGAAGAAATTATAAACATACGAATGTGTGTTCTTTCATCCGAAAAGAATTATATATTGTGAAGTTGTTGTTGTTGTTTCTTTTTTAAATTCGCATATCCTTTACAAGACATCGCTGTCAACAGCAGCATCTTTCAGCTGTCTGTTGATTTCTTGGCAAGATTACGCTCAGTAGTTTGCCATTGCTTTCTGAGTGGCCGGCTCAGTTATCCAGCAAGTCATCAGCGGGGATCGAACCACTTCCAGCTCTCGCCCGCTACGAGACTGCGTGATAAACGGGATTACGGAGAAAGTGTTGTAACCCCTCGGCCAGAGAGACCGGCTATTGTGAAGTAGCCTATACATATATGAAGTAGTGACTGATTTCATTCTTTGTAGTAATCAAAGAGTTTAGACAGCATGGGCAGTGTGCTTTAGGCATGCTGAAATGGTGTTGTGCTTAGAAAACGATACATGAACTATTCTTGTTTTCTATTTGTTTGCTACAGATTACTGGTGTCACGTTATTTTTGTATGACGTCTAGCGTATGGTGAATGTTGTGAAGCATTCATTAATTCATTCAGTAGCATGTCCTTGGCAGAACCTCGCTCACATACCAACCTTGCGGAAAACTTCTCGATTACAAGCAAGATGTCCCGCGTCCGATACACCCATCTGGAGATCATCCGCCACATTCTGCATCCATCTTCTCTTTGGCCTTCCTTTTCCTCTCTTCCAAGGCATATACCCCTCCACTATTGTTCTCTCCAAACTTTCATGACGTTTCAAGTGACCAAATTATTTCAATTTTCTTTGTTTTATCGTCCTTAATAGCCAACCCTCTTCATTATTTAGCTCTTGGAGTATGGATTCATTTGCTCTTTTCTTTACCCAAGATATTCTTAGAACCCGTCTATAACATATGTATTCAAAGTCATTTATGCGCTGTTCAGATTGTTTAGTAAATGTCCAGGACTCACGGGCGTATGTTGCAATGGGAAAGATGCATGATCTTAAAAATCTAATTTTTGTAGTTCTATCTGTTCCACTCATAAATTTATTCAACTGTTTTAGTCTTTGAAGAGCAATTGATAGTCGTCGTTTAATTTCTTTCATCGTGTCACCATTATTCGTAATCAATGACCCAAGATGTTCAAACGTTTCATTTATTTAGTTTTCTATACCATTCTATGATGTGGATAGCAATACTGTATCATCAGCATATCGAATGGGACGCAGAGGTGTTTCCAAGGCACCAGGGCCGGGTTATATACTGGCCAAGACCTATTGACGCGTCCTCGTCGAGCGTCCTGGGCAACAGGTCCCTTCGGGGTCCTGGCTGAAGTCAATAGGATCGCTGATTCCTCCGAAGTCGGAGAGTGTCTGCCTGTACGGCGAGGAACCACCAGTCTGCACACCAATAAGCCAGACATGGGACAACGGATACTCACGCAAACCTCAGGTCCTGTATGACATCACACTGATGTTGGACAACAGGATGTCTTCATCCGACATACAGGACTTCGCGTTGGAGCTCAAGCCAACGAACACAAGCAAGCAAGCAAGCATATCGAATCTCTGGTATTTCATGTCCACCGATATTTAGGGCATCATATTGCTCCCTGGTTATATCATCTCTGACATTTCTCATTATATTTTCGGCGTAAAGGTTAAACAAATAGGGTAACAGTACACAGCCCTGAAGGACTCATTGCGTGATGTCAAATCAGTCTGATGTCTTTCGCCATCTATTCTAACCGCTGCTTGTTATTCAAGATAGAGCATTTTTATGAGTTGTAGTACATGGGACGATTTTCCTAAGTTTCTGATGTTGTACACCAGGGGTCACCAAACTACGGCCCGCTGGCTGGATCCGGCCCGCGACGTCATTTCATCCGGCCCGCCGACGGTTCTCGAACTTGCTTGATATAACGTATGGAACACGAGAGGTTGTGATACAATTTAAATGTAAATATTATGTTTAGCCTAATAGGAGATCTTCACACGTTCGGACACCTCCTGGCTGCTATGTGTCTTAAATTTACTATTTTCAATTATAAATTATTGCATCTAGATTTACTTGTTTATTGTAATGTTTGCTTATTTTGCGCCATCCCAATTCCTTCCCCGGCTTATGATAGCGCCGTCTGCGCTCTTACGTTACCACGGTTTCAATGGCAACACACACACACACACACACACACACACACACACACACACACACACACACATCTTTCCTTCCCCCAGATGCGCCCGCTGTCAACACAGGTTCGATGATCCAGAAATATTTACTCCCTTTTTGCCTGCCATTCGTTTTATAAGTACGTAATAAGGATTTCATTGTTTGGCAGTTATAGGTAAGTAAACTAAAAGTGTGATTTGAGACAATAAAATAGCAAACATAGCTTTAAAATGCCATAGAAGCCTCGAGTTCTTACGAAAATTATATCTCCAGCTCTAAAGAATTCCCCGGTTAAGGTATTAATAAAGCTGGTCTCTAGGCAAGTGTTTTTCAACCTTTCTGCTGGAACAGATCCTTACGCAAATGTTTACGTTGCTCAAGGAATTCTGTGCGATGATCCAAGTGTCTGTCCAACTTTATGCAATAAAACAGATGTGCAGAAATTGTGCTTTTAGGGGATTTTGGTCTGTGTCGGCGGATCCCCTGGTTGCCACTCGTGGAACCCCGGTTGGAAAACTCTGCTCTAGGCTGCTTATTTAGGTCAGCCCTATTTATACATTGTGCAAACCTTATTATGAGATTTATATTCTATTACCAACGGTACATATAAACTGTAGCAGCCAGTGATACCTAGTCCTCTTCTTTTCCTGTGTTTAAATAGGATTTTAATTATGTTTCTAATTCAATGTCTTTTTTCATTTTCAGATCCCATGTACTTCACCCTTCATTATAGCTACTAAGAAAAGAAAAGTGGAAGCCGAGAGTGACGTTTTCAATTGTGATAGCGCCAAACCAACGATTTATTTTGGTTTGGTCTGCCTCAAGAAAATATCTGGCAACGCCGGAAACGCCACTCTGAAACAAAGGGACCGGAGTCCATTGTTCCTTGTAGCAGCCAGCGGTGTGGGAAGGCAGGCGCTGGGGCCCTCTGTAGTTTTGTGGCCAGCCCGCTTTGAGACAAGATATGTGGGGTTTCCCATCTGTTCATCATTGAACAACATATGTCAGAGGAAAAATCTGTAAGTTTAAAATGTTTAATTTAATAAATATTTGTTAAATCGCAGCACACGCCATGTTACAGGCTTGAAAAGCGTTCACGTGGGAAAACCGATGTGTGGGAACAAAGCTGTTAAGCAGAGTGGTAGGAACAAAGAAATATAAATAGATAATGTAGATAAGTATTACTAAAGTGAGCTGTTCTACAGATCAATGTAAAGTCCCTGAGGTTTTAGGAATATAACATTTAATTCATAGAGATGCCAGCAATCAGACAATGGTGATGTGAAATACGAAGATAGGTCATTAGTGGTGGTTAAATATGGTAGAGACTGATGTCATGTCATGCCAGCCATGCTGGCACAAGATTATTTTGTTGGGAATTATTTTACATGGTTATCCTATGGCATTAATGTGTTACTGGCTAAATAGATATGTGGGAGATTCACCAAAATATACAATGTGTGGGGTCATAAATTAGTTTATAGTAAAGACTGAAATAATGCCAAATGGTGCCATGCAGGCCATGTTGGCATGGAAGGGAGTAAGTGCTTGTGAGGTTGCTAGAAATGAAGGTTACTTAACAACAGAGTGGTGAGAATCATATGTGTATGTGTATACAGCAGCAAGATATGTTTACAGGATTATTCTGTGACAATGGTGAGCATCACATTGGATGTTTGGTCAAGAGTTGGGTATGAACACTCCAAAGCAACATGAGTAGGGGAAAATAACCATAATATATGTGTAAGATTTATAACATGTGTAAAGCAGGGAAGGGTACTTACATGTTATATGTGGCAATGATGGGTTAATGGTTAAGCTATGTAGTTAGAACATGTAGGTAATAAATAGAAGTGTAGGACATAATGTGTTGAATTGTAGGGATGCCATGCAGATTGATAGCCACTAGGCGTAGGAAATAATGCATCTTAATACGCGGGGTGCGTATCAGCAATCATTGTGTAATCGTAACTGCGGACGAAGTGTGGCTTTACTGAGGGAGAACAGGCAGGTGCATCTGGAACTGATATTGGTAAAGGGGTTTCTCATTTAGCATTGAAGTCTGGTGTCACATCTGTTACCAGAATGCAGTAGTGTTTGTGCTAGTGTATCAAACTGGGAGTTTTATGTGTAGTAAAACAGGGTGATTGTTTTACCAGGGGAAGAATGTGATTTAGTGCTGCGTACCACCCTTCGCAGAGATATTAATATGTAGTTGTCATGTGACATGAAGCGTAAGATAGCAAAGTTTATAACCGGGGTATCATAGGAAGAATGATGGGGAACAGAGCGCACAACTGTACATTTGCTGTCCACTCACAAATAATATTACACTGATTGTGTTGGGCCTTGAATAACACTTATTGGTCATTAGTGTGTAATAGTGACATAATATATATAGTACACTGTTTATTATATTAGAACTAATGTTCTGTATCCTGCCATGGACATTGTTGTTCTTGGATCCTGCCTCATATGAATGAGGCACTGTGGCCACTATTTGGTGTACTTTCACTTAGTAATATTGTGTGTTTATTTTATGAGCTATCTTAGGGGCATCAGAGAGTCCCTAAATGAGTTCCTGTGTAATAAATGTTTATCTTTATCTTTAACTTTCTGTGAATGTTGTGATTCTTCTATGTGTAAGGTTACATTGTCACATTCTACAGATATGGTGTTTCCACATTGTATGTATGTCTGTTGCTTTTCATAGTTAGACATGTTTTGCTTGCTGGTTGTTAGTTTGTAATGCTAATCAGATGCTGTAACTTGCACAGTATCATATTAGTGCTGGTACTCTTCATGCAAACTGGGACATTGTTGAGGTAGTTGTCCAGTGAAGTCCCTATGTTGAGGTAACTTAGGGTCTGATGGTGGCAGAGTTCATAATGTTGTGTATTGTTGCATAGGAGTAAAGTGTACTATCAGATGTGGAGCACAGGAGTTCAACCTGTCAATATATGTTTTATATTAGGGAAAAGAGTACAGTGTGTTAGCAAAACAGTTGCCGGTGTGCGTAACAGTGGATAGGGAATTGTTGAGCATTAGGCTGAGAATATAGTAGGTAGTGTTTAGTTGTGACAATATCTTGGGTTGAACATTGATAGTGTTCCATGAACTTGTGGTTTATAGGGAATATTGTGTTGTCTTGTGACTTGGTACAAATTAATGTATAAAATATTCTAGAAGGTCTAGACAGGGAACTGATTATGGGTTCCTTGGCAAATGTAGCCACTTTGGTAGGTAGGAATGACAGCCTAATTTACCAGAACAAAGATGTCATTCTTATGCCTGTTAACTGAATCAATGCTGATATGTTGTTTGTGTGCAATGTCTGTTATATGTTAACCAAATGTGTTGAGATGTTGTGGCTGTTTGCAACGGCTGATGTATGTACTCTGTTGTTTGTAGCTATGTGTTTACAGCTGGACAAATTAGATCAATCTTCCACGGCTTGTGTATGTAGGAGCTGTGTGGTGTAGTTACATTGAGCTGAGAAGGTGGAGCAGATTGACATTGTTGCATTAGGTGGTCCATTCTAGCAATATCAAGTGTAATCTCATGATAGCAGTGGTACAACTGGAGAAGATAATAAAGTGGGTGATCTGATGATGCAACATTGATTGTTGTATTTAACAATTAGATATGTAGTCACCTTTAAGAAGAATGAGGCAACACAAGAATGATCATGCCAGTCACCAAGGGTTACCTCAGAATAACAGTAGTACAACTAGAGGGGCAAGGTGGATAATTTGATGGAAGACATTTATGACCTATGGGTTAATTCAAATGTTATATTGCATGTGCTCATTGCTTCATGTGTTTAATATGTTGTCTTTACCATGATAATCATAGATTGTGTTTTCCATTGTTACAGGAGTGGCTGACTAGTTAGTGTCAGCAGGCCTGGGTTCTTGGTGGGATAGTAAATTGTGTCACAACTCTTTGTTTATGTCGCGTCTTGGGGTTTATGTTGTGTAACCTATGTTTTTGTAGTGCCTTATTGCCTGTGCAGTGTTGCTTGTGTCAAGGTTCTCTATTGTGTCAGTCTAACCAGCTATTGCTTGGAGCACCTGTGTTGTGGTACTTGGTGTACCCTGTTGTCTTAACTTCTGGTGACTGAATAGGAGCCACCCTTGGTTGATGTTTGATATATGCAGTTGTCTGTTGCATCTGTTATTGCAATGTGTTATCAAACATGTTCTGCTAGAGGAGATAAATAAAGAGCTATTTTTGTACTGTTTTTGATTCGTTTGTTTAGTCTCTTTTAGTTTTTACAGTCACTATTTCTACCACAATCTAACACCTTAATCCAATGTCTGGGTCTCAAATATGACAGTCAGTCCAGAGTTGAGGCCCCTGCCTGAGATTTCGTATATCTTCTTATCTAATTACTATCCTCTTTTTTTGTTGGTTGAGGCGGTGTGAGGTTCTCTCTCTTTTCACTATTTTTCTTCTTTGGCCGTAACGAAGTCAGAACTACTCTTTACCTCTTAGCACCGTAGTGAAGGAAGCATCAGTCTTTATGTTTGTCTCCCTTTCTCTTTTACCATCGACTACAAAATGGCGACCCCGACGAGATATAGTGGCAGCCTTTGAATTGTTCTGTTAGAGTTGTTTTAGTATCTAGTGATTGTTTTGTGTGATAGGTCAGTGTTTATGTTTGTGGTGTCCATTGTTTTTGAGTTGTGACATTAGAACCCAGGTTTGCTGCTGAGACGCCCCAGGCATTCCTGCACAAGAGAGGAGTCCCCTGTATGGTGAGTGGGCTCAGATAAATTGCCTCCTAGTACACTTTCACTGTATCCTATCCAGAGCAAGGATGGCTCTGTCTTCAACGTTAGGGACCGTAGTTCCCCTCCCAGTTGGTGCCCCTGACGTCACAGGGCCCACTGGTGAAGTCATGTACATAGTTGCACCTGTGAAGATAGAAGTACCTTGTTTTGGCCGGCAAGGTGGGCCAACTGTTGAGAAGTATGTGAGGAAGGTGAGATCCGCCTGGAGGGCTGGTGCAGTGTGTGATGAGGATAAGGTTGACATCATATGGGAGAGTGTTGCACCCAATGTGTGGGAAGAGCTTGAACTTAGGTCAGTTTGTAATGACCCTGAGAAGATGCTGCAGACCATTCAGCAGGTGTATGGAGAACAGCGCAGCGTGGTGGAGTTGGCTGCAGTGTTTTTCAAGACCAAACAAGATGCTGGGGAATCCATCATGGATTTCTCTCACCGGGTCCACAAAGCTTTTCGTTTGGTTCTGGAAGCACAGAGAAAGAGGGACATGGTTGCTTGGGATCCAATGATCCTAAGAGACTGGTTTGTCACAAAACTACATAATGTTCTCAGCAGAAGAATGGCAGAGGAGAGGATATCGCAAGACCCATCAGTGACTTTCCTTTGTGTTAGAGATTTGGCTTTGCGATGGGCTGGTGTGTCATTAGCTCGAAAAGTCTCGGCAGACCAATATGTAGAACCTCAAGATTACAGTTCAGAGAGGTGGCCTAATGCCAGTGGTGAGTGTCAAGGGGTCCAGCAGGATGATGTGGTGGTGGAGGAACTCCGAGCTAAGCTAGGTCGGATGAGAGCCTTAGCTGATTCGTTGATGCAGCCCAAGGTACAACGCAAGAGGTGCAATGTTTGTCGAAGCCGCACACACCGCCAGAACAGGTGTCCGAAGAGAGGGGTTAGTGTTATTCAGAACCCCTCTGGAGTCAATTGTAGCAAAGCATTTGCCAACGTAAGCCACCGAGACCAGCAGGGCCTTAAGCGACAACAGAGGCCGCCCCAGGTTGATCCTTCTAAAGGATCAGCCCCAGCAGTTCAGGTGGGTGCAGTGTCAACTTCTGATAGCCGGATGGTTATGCGTGGCAACCAGAGAAATTTCTTCCGCAGGAAGAGGCGGAGGAGGAGGGGACAATGGAAGTCTCCCTGTGTCAGTGTGGCCGAACAGTTAGAGGGTGACTTGAGGGTTAGACTTGTGACAGATGGTCAAAGTGATGTGACAGATGGTCAGTGTATTGTGACGGATGTGGGCCAAAATTTTCTGCATACCGATATGTCATCTCGTGACTTTATGCAAAAGGGGATTGTGAAAGACCACCAGCAAGAACTTTTGCTCCTTAGACATGGTTGTGAAAGATAGAGACTGTTTTCATCTGTTTAGGAATTCCAGTCTTTTGGATTGACAGCCTTAGTGTAGTTAGTTAATTAGCAGTTATGTTTTGCTGTTGTTATATATTATGATTGCAGGTAGATGGTGTCATGTGATGACATGTCTTTCTTTTAGAGTACAAGAACACCAGGCAGACCAGGTGAAAGGGGTGGTTCTGTTGTTCATGTGGTGTTGTCATTACCACCATGTCCAGTAAGAGAGTAACTTCCAGAGTGAATTCATGAGGTGGGATATTATTGAAATAACAATGTTTTGTTGGCCCGGTATATTTTCCTTTATGTTTATATTCAGGTTACAGGTGACACATGATGAAATGTTCTTTTTAGTGTAGAGATACAGGTTGATAGAAAAACAAGTCATTTAGGTACCACAGTAGCTGCAGGAAGCTTATATTTGAAGAGACAAATGGTATTATTGATAAATACATTTTGTGTTGAATTTCCATAGTTAAGGGAAGTAGTAACCAATATAAAGGTTACTTGTTGAATGTTTATGTAGCTTTTATGTTTGTTTATTTATTTTTATGTAAGAAGTGAGGGTTGTATTCATTTTGTTATGATTGGTGCTCTTATAGCAGAAGAGCTATTTTTCATCACTGATATTATTTTAATCATTAGTACCAACAACTGAGTTAGTATAGTTTATACATTTGTATTCAGAGGATCCCCTGGTTGCCACTCGTGGAACCCCGGTTGGAAAACTCTGCTCTAGGCTGCTTATTTAGGTCAGCCCTATTTATACATTGTGCAAACCTTATTATGAGATTTATATTCTATTACCAACGGTACATATAAACTGTAGCAGCCAGTGATACCTAGTCCTCTTCTTTTCCTGTGTTTAAATAGGATTTTAATTATGTTTCTAATTCAATGTCTTTTTTCATTTTCAGATCCCATGTACTTCACCCTTCATTATAGCTACTAAGAAAAGAAAAGTGGAAGCCGAGAGTGACGTTTTCAATTAATAATGGGGAGTAAAGTACTTGTTTGTGGAAACAAAGGACCAGAAAAAGAGTTGCGTAATATGCAGCGAAAGTGTTGCCGTTTTGAAAGAGTAAATTCTTCGGCGTGACTACGAAACAACACATCTATCAACATATTCAAAGTTTTATGGAAAGTTACGCTCTGAGAAATATGAGTCCATGAAACGTGGTTTAGAAACACAAAGAAATCTCTTCACGAGAAAGTTTGCTGAAAATGAATCTGTCACTCGCACAAGTTACAAAATAGTGCATACGATGGCAGAACGAGGAAAACCGTTTATTGATGGCAACTTAATCAAAGAGTGTATGATGGAAGAGGCAAATGACCTGTGTCCTGAGAAAGCCGATTTGTTTGGAACTATCAGTCTTTCGGCAAGTTCAGTTGTGCGAAGAACAGATGAACTTGGAGAGAAAATAGTGCTACAGATACGCGAGAAAACTAGGAACTTTTTGTGGTATTCTCTGGCGCTGGATGAATCTACTGATTTCTTGAGTACGTCACAATTTTTTTGTTCATTCGTGGTGTCAATTTGGACTTTCAGATAACGGAAGAGTTGGCATCCATTTGCAGCATACGTGGAACAATAACTGGAAAAGACATCATTTTCATGAAAGTGCAAAATGTTTTGCAAGCTATAACCTTCAGTGGAATCAGCTTCGAGGTTTTACAGTTGATGGGGGGAAAACATGGTTGGAGTGAGGAAAGGTATGATGGTGCAGATCATGACTTAGTTGGAAGATTTGCAATTTCCGGGCGATCTGTTCATCCACTGCATCATACATCAGAAA
The DNA here is from genome assembly GCA_963921405.1 of Cepaea hortensis. Classification (NCBI taxonomy): domain Eukaryota; kingdom Metazoa; phylum Mollusca; class Gastropoda; order Stylommatophora; family Helicidae; genus Cepaea; species Cepaea hortensis. The sequence goes on along the minus strand of OY992882.1, from coordinate 84,498,542 downwards.
GCACTCTGTGGGAAAGACTTAAATAATTTTTGTGTACTGAAACCACTCGTTTCTGCTGTGAACTTCATTCGGGGACATGCACTCAATCACCGTCAGTTCCAGGTGTTTCTTGAAGATTTCGATTCTGAATTCTGTGACTTGCCTTATCAAACATCAGTGAGTGGCTCAGCTGCGGCAAAGTCCTGCTTCGTTTTTACAAGCTCAGAAACGAAATAGATGTTTTCCTCACAGAAAAAGACAGAGCTGATCCACAGCTGTCAGATCCAACCTGGCTGTCAAAGTTGTCATGTTTGGTCGACATCACATCCCACATGAATGAAATGAATTTGTAACTTCAGGGAAAGGATAACCTCGTCTGTGATCTCTACAGAATCATCAAAGGATTTCGGAGAAAGCTATCATTGTTTGAAGCACAACTGGAAGGAGAAAACTTTTCTCATTTTCACAGTTTCAAAGAGTTTTGCGCTACAATCGCCGAAGATGTCAACCTCGATTTTTCGGGGGGAAAAAAATTATTCGTGACTTGAAAAAGCATTTGTTTGGAGAGATTTTCAGATCTTGACAGAACTGAGAGTGACATTCTTCTGTTCCAGATTGTAAGCTTGTTGATGTGCCAGTTGAACTGCAGTTGGAGCTCATTGATTCGCAAGCAAATGACTTGTTGAAAGAGAAACACAGAGAAGGAAACTTGTTGAATTTTACCGCTGCTTACCTGATGTTGAGTTTCCGAAATTGAAGAAATAGAAATTTGCCGCTGGTATGGCAGTAGTGTTTGGAACAACTTGTTTTCCAAACTTTTATTTTAAAATTTTTATTTTTTTTTTTTTTTCTAAAATGAAGTATGTGAAGTCAACACATCGAACGAGATTGACTGATGAACATTCGAAAGCAATTGTCTTAATTAGATGCAGAAATTCGAAACTAAACATTGATGATGTCTTGAAAGCCAAATATCAGTTTCACAAATCTCACTAACCTTTTTTGCTGCTTAGTTTGTGAGATTCGGATATGTGCACACTAGATCTGATGTAACTATCTTTTTTCCAACGTCGCCTTCTTTGATAACTTTTAATTAGTAAATACATATGTTAGCTGTCTTTGTTTCGTGTGCATTGCAAGCCACTCACCCATGATTAACTTAGTTTTTCGTCTTTTTTACCAGATCTTTCGTTCTGGCTTGCAAGTATTATTAAGGTTAGTTGAATATCATTTACAGGACGTTTGCAGTCAACACCAGCATTTATTATTGTTGTTGATGTCGTGGCAAGTTTACGTTCAGTAGTTTGCCTTTGCTTTCTGAACGACCGGCACCCATACTATTGCCTAAAAATCCAGTGCAAAGCGATCTGCTGCCTAATCGCGCGCAGCTGTGTTTCGAACACGGGGATACGGGATTACGAACCGCGTCCGTAAGACCTTCGCCACGGAGTTCGGTGCAAGTATTGTACAGAAAGAGTATCCGGCCCGCGCTCGTCATTTTGTCAGTTATCCGACCCGCCGTGAAAAAAGTTTGGTGACCCCTGTTGTACACAATCAAATGCCAATGAATAGTTCACAAAACATGAGAATATTTATTTTATTTTATTTTTCCGCGTGTCCATCCTGTTTCAGGATATAGCGGTCAACATCAGCATCTTTCAGCTGTATGTTGACTCCTAGGCTAGATTACGATCATCAGTAAGCCACGATATTCTGAGCGACCGGCTCCGTACTCTCATAAGTCACTGGCGCGACTCGATCCGCTTCCAATAAAACATGAGAATAGCTTCACATTAAATTCTCTGCACTTCTCTATTATTAAACGCATG
>OY992882.1:84393447-84496534 GCA_963921405.1 Cepaea hortensis | reverse complement strand
AAGAAGAAGAAGAAGAAGAAGAAGAAGAAGAAGAAGAAAGAAGAAAGAAGAAGAAGAAGAAGAAGAAGAAGAGAGAAGAAGAAGAAGAAGAATGAGGAGGAGAAGAAGAAGAAGAGAAGAAGAGAAGAAGAAGAAGAAGAAGAAGAAGAAGAAGAAGAAGAAGAGAAGAAAGAAGAAGAAGAAGAAGAAGAAGAAGAAGAAGAATTAAAAGAAGAAGAAGAAGAAGAAGAAGAAGAAGAAGAAGAAGAAGAAGAAGAAGAAGAAGAAGAAGAAGAAGAAGAAGAAGAAGAAGAAGAAGAAGAAGAAGAATTAAAAGAAGAAGAATTAAAAGAAGAACAAAGAGAAGAAGATGAAGACATTAAAATTGATTCCAATCGCTTGCGGAGATGTGAAACAACAAAACACAAATGCGAAAAGACAGTTAAGTTAATGATTGGCTTTGAATAAAAATCACAATGCAACATATTCGTTCAAAAGAATCAAATTACGTTATTCCCTCCTTTGAAAATTTGACCAAATGTTTCGAAAAAAGCTTTGTTCATTGGATACTAGAGCAATGAAGCAATCCGGGTCACAAGAAGCCAGTTAGATCGAATGGCAAATTTGTGGGGAACTGTGTACGAAATAATGAAAGCACATTTTATGAAAAGGCAAAAACTTGTGATCTATTTGCAGCCGACTGTTGTACAATTTCACTGCCATAAAGAAGAGTACTAAGGACACAGGCTTGATAGACAAGGACTTTTGTTTTCTGCAGTAAGCTTCCTGTTCTCCAAGACTCTTTTTCTTAACCTGTTCATTGTTGTTGCTGCCTTACCAATCCGGATGTTGATTTCCTGATCTTGGGATAATTTTGCTATTTACCACTGATCCTAGATACGTAAAATGGTCTACCATCTCTAGTTCGGCGTCGTCAATAAAGATTGATGGTACCCCATGTGCACATTGTGACATAATCTGTGTCTTCTTTTTGCTAATTGTTAAACCAAATTCAGAACAAGTATTCGAGAATGCAGATAGTAGACATTGCAATTCTTCCTCAGAGTGGGTCGTAACTGCAGCATCATCTGCAAAAAGCAACTCTCTGATCAGTACCCTCCTAATTTTGGTCTTGGCCTTCGATCTCTGAGCATTGTAAAAGCAGCCATCTGAGCGTGAGTGAATGTATATACCACTGTCACCAACTGGCTGGGGTTAGATCCCAGATGGGCAACCACTCAGCCAAAATCATTTTCTTCTACTGGTGTTTAGTTCTGGATGCAGTTTAAGATCCCCTAACTCTGTCAGAAGGGCCTAGTTACCACCCAGATCCCAGAGAGAAAACGTGGAACTAATGTTTTTATGCTGATTTAAGACACTGTCCCTGATACTCAAGAAAACAGCCAAGAAGTGGCTCGTTGAAGATAGAATATATCTATATAGTTTTGGCTGTACTTGGTATCACCAGAAGTGAGAAAGGAGGAGTTAAGACATGCAACGTAATCTGGTTACTTATGACTGCATAGGCAAGATACCTCCCGGACATAGATTCCCACTTCTGGACAATATGTGCGAACCCCCACTAAATGATACAATAATGTGTGTACTTGATTAAGCTACACAAACCTTTATAAACATTTAGAATTATACGGACAAATGGAGTTTTAAATACAACAACTGTGTTTATTATTGCTATTGATGATCATATGATGATGATGATTATATTATGGTATACGGAACTCATCTGGCTGAAAAGCTCAGAAGCACATAGGTCATGCTTCCCCCAGTGAGACGCAGTTCACTGTCAGATTGAAGGAGCCCAAAGTGGTCCCTTCACAAGGCTAAGTCACTTCCGGATATGGGTTGTTGACTGTCCATTGCTCCTAAGAGATCTGGAATGAAACGAACGGAGATGGGTAGTATCTACTTCTACACATCTCAAAACACATGTCTATACATTCATATAAACATACATTCAAGTCATAATATATGATGGTATGATGATATATATGATGGCATGTTACATAAACATATATCAGTTCTAAATAAATAAATATATATGTATCTCATCTCATCTCATCTCATCATGTTCCTCTTGTACCTTGCGGTGTCGAGGTGAAGTATAAACTTCGTGAGAGTGCCCGGTTATGGGCTTCGTATATCGACATTCCCATGGATTCTGTTATTCCCTCCGTCCAGCGTTTACGTGGTCGGCCTCTTCCTCTGTTTCCATCTGGTCTGTACGTCATTGCCTGTTGTGGCATGCTGTTGACTGGTAGCCTACTTGCATGGCCAAACCATTTGACTTGCTGCTTTCTAATAAAATCTAGAGCAGCTTTAACCCCCACTTTAGTCCTGATTTCTTCATTTCTGATCTTATCTCTTCTTGATACGTTGAGTATTCTTCTCAGGAACCTCATTTCTGTTGTTGTGATTTTTCTTTTCTCTTTTTCTGTCATTGTCCAGGTTTGGCATTGGTAGCACAGAGTTGGTAGGAAGATTGTGTTGTAAAGTGCTTTCTTAGTAGTTATTGATACATGTTTGTTCTTTAGTATTGGTGCCATTTGTCCAATGAGTTGATTTGCCTTATTGCACCTATTTTCGATCTCGTCTTCTGATCTGCCATTTGATGATATTATACTTCCTAGGTACTTGAAGCTCTTTACTTGTTTCAAGGGATGTTCGTTTAGGTGAATTGTTGCTGTTTGTTCTTCTTTAGTTATAGTCATTACCTCTGTTTTGCTTGTGCTAATTTTCATGTTATGTTCCCTACACATTTCGTTTAGACTATTCATGTGGTCTTGTAATTCAGCTTCTGATTTTGCTATTAGTGCTTGGTCGTCCGCAAACAGGAGTTCTCTAATGGTTAGATTTGCAGATGGTTCTTCTTCTGTGTTCTCGTCATGCGGTATTCTTGCTGTCTCTGCTTGGCTGGTTTCTTTACATATGTTGTCTATATATGTTATGAACAAGAGAGGGGACAGGACACAACCTTGTCGTACTCCAGATCTTATGGTGAAGGGTTCTGAGTGTCCTCCAGTTGCTCTCACTATGCATTCACTGTTGTCGTATAAACTTCTACATAGGTTTGTTAGATGTGTACTCACTCCATATTGTTTAAGGATTTCCCACAGCTTGTTTCTATCTACCCTATCAAATGCCTTTTCTTGGTCAACAAAGGCTAAGTAGAGTGTTTCATTGAATTCAATTGATTTTTCTATAAGTTGTCTAAGAGCAAAAATGGCGTCTGTGCATCCTTTGTTTTTCCTAAATCCAAGCTGCGTTTCGCTTAGCTGGGGTTCTAAAGTAGTTCGTAATCTTTTTTCAAGAATTTTGCAAAATATTTTCCCAGTATGACTCAACAGTGAAATGCCTCTGTATTGTGTGCAATCTCTTTTGCTGCCTTTGTTTTTCCAAATTGGGATAATTATGGCGTTTCCCCAGTCTCATGGTGTCTGTTGTTCTACCCAAACATGGTTGAATAGTCTATGTAGCCAAGCTGTTCCTACTTCCCTTGCTGCTTTAATTAGTTCATTTGGTATTTCATCCTGTCCTGGTGATTTGTTCAATGGGGCTAATCTGATGGCTTCTATAATTTCTTCTTTTAGTATGTCTGGTTCTAGTTCCTCGGTGACATCTGTGTAGGTCTCTTGAATTCCTGTGACATCTGATGGGATGTTGAGAAGTTGTATGTATATAATAATAAAACTATTTAGAACATCTATAGCTCAAAACATACATATTCATATACATTTGTGTAATGGAGTGTTTCCCATATAATTTCACCTCACTTACTCTTTCCCTTTCTGATTCATTCATACTGTCTTGTCGGAAGGGCTGGTCGCACAGTCCTGTCGAACATTAAATGCCTTCCCTGAATCTGTCTGGGATATTGAATGTCCTAAGTCATGTCTGTCCTCATGCAGACATCATGCAGACAAGGTGAACTGGTGCCATTCCTCACACCAAGTGGTTTCACCATAATCTTGGTAGGCACTCAAAGTGTTGGTCCAAATAATCAATGTTAATTGGACGCTATCAAGAGACTGGTAGCTCTCAGGAATTTCTCCTAAGTAGTCAGTCTCCCCAATGTTTAACATCATACAGGATGAATCTAAATGTATCTCCTGTACATGCATAAGCCACACGCTCATGTAGCTTGGATAATGGATTTCTCCAAATTATCACATACAACAAATCAGACAACCAAGTGGTGAATGAAAGAAGAAAATAGTTCTCAGTGAAATTGTAAAGCTAGAACGGGAACATTAAGTACAAAGAAAATCCACAAGTGTAAAGTTTTGGAGAATATGCAGAACAAGAAACTACACAAGCCTTCAGACTAGCAGACAAACTAATCAGAGTAATGGTATTACCTGGGTTATAGCTAGGAAATCCTGTCATACGACATTGTATCGAAGTAACAAAACGAGAGGGTAATCTCTCACCAGAAATTAAAATTCCGGCTTCCCTGGTACACTATTGTGAATGCGTCTGAAGTCTTGCTGGCCACTGCTCGTAGTTTTATTCTATTCAATTCCTGGCTAGTTTCCAGGTTGGCTAATTAATATTCCCCTTTTCATTAACTCCGCCTATTTTTCCATGTAAGATGATTTACCTAGATGGATTAAGTGCCAAATTCTTTTCACCCCTCCTCCTTTCCTGTGAAGGGTAGTTTCATCTGTCAATCAAATTGACCGATGCCCCCCACGCCTGAAACAATGAAACCTGCTTTGGCGGCAATGCAGTTGCGTCATTACATTCCAATAGGCTGGTAACACCAGCCTTCCCGGTTGCTGGCAGGAATGTGTCAGCCATGTGTTTCTACTTTGCCCCGTAGTATTGCGTAGTATTGCGGAGAGGTGTTAAGCATCTGGTCCTAATTGCTCCTTTGTGGTGGCAATCACAGACGTCCCGGCTCCCCAAAGTCTGGACTTTTAGATAGGTGTTAGGCCTGCATTAAATTGCCGTCTTTGGATCACACGGGGTTCTGTTGAACTAAGGTGTTAGGTGTCTATTCCAACCGCAGGCTTGTAAACTAACACGTCAATCTCAACTGACTGGCTCCACGATGTATCAACGCCGTCGGCCCCAGCCTAGATTCCACACTTTGTCTTTCTCGTCCCTTGTACTGAAAACAATGAGTTTTCAACCTTTGATAGCGCCCGCCCCGACTGGTGCCATGGTGTCTGGGTTTTAACTTTGATCTGGACATCAAAGCTTTCTCAGACCTAGCATTACAAAAAGGATGGGGCGTGCGTGGTCAAAATGTATTTTCCTCTTGTTTTCAAGTTTATTGCATTTCTATCATTTTCTGGTGGACGTTTATGCTTTTAGAGAATGATAGAAAAATATTGTGGGCACTGTAATTCCTTGAAAACTTGTGTAATTATGATGCTGCCGGGGCTGTCCCGCCACATAGCTCTCCAATTTAAGTAGGTTCATTAATGAAGCCTATAACAGAGCCTCGGCAGCATTCAAGAATGTATCTAAGTTCTCTCCGTTCTCCAACTGCCTCCAAGTCTGGGTTCCCAATATTCTTTGTGGCAGTGGGATGTTCTATGAGTCAAAAGAAATATCCCATGTCCATTCTCCCAGGATAAATCTTGCAAATCTTTGCTCCTGGTGTTGTGTCGGATTTCCAAGCTATTGCTCGGTAATGTCCTGTCCTCTGGAGGTTTTACTTTTTCCCAGCCGGGAAATTGCAAAATGTCTAACAAGATTCTCCTGCGCCGCAGAGAGACTGCTATTGTCCACTCAATTTCTGGCCCTTGTCCTATAAGCAGAGGAAGTGCCATCAGTGTTTTCTTAAAAGATTTGGTCGCAGTACTGTTGCTCCATTTTCTTTTCCTCCGTCGGCCAAAGATCATAATAAAATCCTTTAATCTCCTCCTTTTGGCAGGAAATTTGCTAAACATCATAATTTTATGATGTGCATTCAACTCGTACTTGCCTCTTTCTTGGTAGGATGTCAGTTTACTACCTCTTGATTTAAGAGTTTTCTTCCTTCGATAATTATTTATCCAGGTGCGTTCCTCTTCAACAGAGTTCCATTTTGAATCTGTGTTTGAAAGTATAAGGCTAGTAGAAGTTGTCCAGCTTTGAGAAATCATGTTGTTCCCCAAGAACTGTGAATTTGTATCACTCCTCGTAGAAGTATACATAAACAGCTGTTCTCCCCATCCAACATTGGTTGAAGTGAAAGGTAAACAAGGTCCTGAGTGTTGAGTATACCAACCGCTCCGGTTTTGTTCCGCTGCAGAGTCCATCATTTGTGATCCCCTGTTAGCTTCAGCTGTGTTGATGATAGGCATTACCTTCATCCTGTCCAAAGAAGTATTTTCTTCTTTGTTGTTAGCAGACATGTTTATCGTCCCTGAATCAGAGTCCGTGGTATAACCTACATGAATGCTTTGTGTATCTTGAGTTTCCTTTTCGAAAGACTCCAAGATACTGACATCGTAAGAATTCTCCTCCGTGTCTTGTTTGTCCTCCATGGCTGGGCTCTCTTGTGCCAAGTCCAATTGAGGTATTCTCTCCCTGGTCTGGTTTTCTTGTGCCAAATCCAATAGAAGTGAAGGTTGTGGGGTGTCATTTTCAATGTCATCTCCCACCTGAGATAAGTAATTCATACTGATAATTATTTCATCTTGTGTGGCCACACCGTGAGAAACAATGGAATCCTGTTTTACATCCATTCCGGTCTCAGTTGAATTCATTTCCACTCTTAGTTTCTCTGAACTGAAGGGAATAAAAGAGTCGGGTAAGGTCTCGCCTTCGATCTCTTTAATAGTTTTCCTCAGGTCCTCCTCCTCCTGGATTTTTCTCCTTTGGGAAGTCTTAGGAAGCTCCTGAGATTGCTGGGTTGCCAAGCCAGCTAATCCGCTTTCATTGCGGTGTAAACATTTATCACGTTTGTGACTGTTTACCGAACGCTTGGTACATTTATTCCTATTCCGTTTATTTTTAATATTTTTAGGAATAGGCGAGGGAAGCATCTGCCTTTCTGTGCGCAAGTTTTTGTTTTTCTGAGCCATGGGGATTTGCGAAGGAATGCATGCCTCTTCTTTGTGACGGTCAGCTTCCCCGCTTTCTATCAGAGTTTCGGCTTGAGTGATTGGCTTTTCCTCAATCGAGCTGGTAGATTCCTCCACGTTCAGTATTTCAATTTGCTTCTTCTTCATCTCATCTTCTTCAGCTTTGTGACGCATATCTGCTTCTAATTCTGCAACTCTTTTCATCATCTGCTCATCTTCTTTGTCCCACCAATCCATTTCTTCTCTAATAAATAGTTCTAGCTTCTCTCCTACTAAGCCGAGCCTTATGCCCCATCCTCTAGCGGACTCTAAGAAATCTGTGCGTGCATCCATGATCTCTTCTCAGCTGAACTCAGGCAAGTAATTATATTATTACCCTACACAGAGCTAGTTAGATTTATGCTAGAGCAGGATAGTGACAAGAGGAACAGACCCTGCTATGAGAATGATAGTAGTGAATTAGAGTGAGAAAGTTGATGCAAAGCAGTCCGTCATACACTGAATTAACTAAGCATTATCAAATTATTCATGATTAAATCAGATGATAAAGCATGTAATCAAAACATCATCAAGTAAATCATCAATAAACTAATTAATATCACTAATTAATGTGATTATTAATTCTACAGTGGTGAATGATGTAAATTAACTCATATGATATTATCCATTATTAACATTTTAACAAGTTATTTAAATTCTACAGACTTCCCTAGAAACAAATTCCTAAGTTAATACTTAGCAAATGTAATGGGTGAAGAATGAAAGAATGGTTTGTGAAAATCAATAGTCTAGAATTTATTCTCTGATTCTATCATGGATGAGAAGTCCTGTGTCAAAATCTTGCCTACAATCAAGCAAGCTATTACATTAGAAATAAATTACAACTAACTAATGCTGCTAAGAATGTAAGTGAGAATGACCTAGGTTCTATCCATGGGCAAGACCGGAATAATACCAGACTAACAGATTTGAAATAGGTTCGTTCCTTGCGAGCGAACCAAAGTGTTCTAGGGTTTACTCCCGGATTCTATAGCGGGCGAACAGACCAATATGTTCTAGGGTTTACTCCCGGATTCTATAGCGGACGAGCCGTCCCAATATGTCACCAACTGGCTGGGGTTAGATCCCAGATGGGCAACCACTCAGCCAAAATCATTTTCTTCTACTGGTGTTTAGTTCTGGATGCAGTTTAAGATCCCCTAACTCTGTCAGAAGGGCCTAGTTACCACCCAGATCCCAGAGAGAAAACGTGGAACTAATGTCTTTTATGCTGATTTAAGACACTGTCCCTGATACTCAAGAAAACAGCCAAGAAGTGGCTCGTTGAAGATAGAATATATCTATATAGTTTTGGCTGTACTTGGTATCACCAGAAGTGAGAAAGGAGGAGTTAAGACATGCAACGTAATCTGGTTACTTATGACTGCATAGGCAAGATACCTCCCGGACATAGATTCCCACTTCTGGACAATATGTGCGAACCCCCACTAAATGATACAATAATGTGTGTACTTGATTAAGCTACACAAACCTTTATAAACATTTAGAATTATACGGACAAATGGAGTTTTAAATACAACAACTGTGTTTATTATTGCTATTGATGATCATATGATGATGATGATTATATTATGGTATACGGAACTCATCTGGCTGAAAAGCTCAGAAGCACATAGGTCATGCTTCCCCCAGTGAGACGCAGTTCACTGTCAGATTGAAGGAGCCCAAAGTGGTCCCTTCACAAGGCTAAGTCACTTCCGGATATGGGTTGTTGACTGTCCATTGCTCCTAAGAGATCTGGAATGAAACGAACGGAGATGGGTAGTATCTACTTCTACACATCTCAAAACACATGTCTATACATTCATATAAACATACATTCAAGTCATAATATATGATGGTATGATGATATATATGATGGCATGTTACATAAACATATATCAGTTCTAAATAAATAAATATATATGTATATAATAATAAAACTATTTAGAACATCTATAGCTCAAAACATACATATTCATATACATTTGTGTAATGGAGTGTTTCCCATATAATTTCACCTCACTTACTCTTTCCCTTTCTGATTCATTCATACTGTCTTGTCGGAAGGGCTGTGTAACAAGCTACGTGGAGGGTCCCAAATAGCCCGGTCACAATATTTCAAATATCTTCTATAGCCCTGGCTTAGATAGGTCTTTTCCTGCCAACCCTCCTCCGTTTTCCCTGGACACACTGTCACGCTTCCTTTCGACCTAGGGACCTATTTCCTGCAGTGTTCTTCTGGCTGACGCATAAATAACATGGCAGTCGTCAGAACAACTTGGAAGTAATTTTATTAACCTAATCAAGAACAGCACAGGAACACATAAAGGCAGATAAACAGATAGATCTACACAGACACTACACTGGTAAATTCTAACACAGAGCCTCAAGTCGCCACAGTCACAGATCCAGCTTCAGATACTGTGTGATCTGTCCACACACTTCTCACCAAAGATGTCCGAATCTCCTTCCTTCTCCAACAACTGGGTGTAGGTTCAACCGGCTTTTGTAGAATCCAAGCGACTGGTGTGTTGAGGACTTCTGTTCATTGTCATCTGAATTAGTTCGGCACTAGGTCTTCACTGACCTATGAAAAGCTTTAGTGTTGCCGATAAGGTGAGGTGTTTGTGAAGGATAATGGTTGGGTCCTTTTAATGTCCGGGATAAAATGGGTATGCCAGAAAATCACTCTTAGGCTCCCTCCGGACAACAACTGCTCTCAGGCGTATGTTGTTAAAACAAAACCGGCAATGCACCAGTCATACAAAATGTCCTTGCTTCAAGACCTGCACCTTGCCTTGAGTTGGCCTCGTTGGACATATTTACGTTAGCCTAGAAGCACCGGTGATAATGTCCCTTCGAAGACATAGTCACTTCCCATAGAAGAGGACCCTGGAGATGATAAATAAAACCTGAGCGACTGGGCTGACTCATGTATCACACAAATACACTATATTTAATACCTGATTGACCAGGCCTGACCTGTCAGGTAGCCCCTGGATTGGCCACGTCCGGGTTTGAGTAGACCTCCAGCTGGACGAAGTCCGGTTGTCTTTTTGGCCACACGACACACCCTCCACACTCATACCAAGCCTTTATTATGATTGGGCACATTCATTCCCATGCTTCCCTCTCACTTGCAACCATGCCTTTCTCACCCGCAAGATCTTGTGGTGTGGTGCGCCCAGTAATCCGTGTGTTACATCTCATTAACTCATAGTATAGTAATGGGGTTGTATGGCACGCTTTGTAGTTCCCCACTCCCTGCAAGAATAGGAAAGAAGATCCTACCCCCTCCCGGCTCCGCTCTTGTCTGAGCGGTCGCCGCAATGTACCAGCAGTGCCCCACAGAACACATAGATTCAGCGGAATGCAGGTTCTCTAAATGAGATACAGAAGTCCATTAACTTCCCTACATCATCCCATCTAGTAACAGATGAAAGAGATAGTCCTGTGAATAGCCTCTTCTGGCTCAAGAAGATAGATCAGAGATTGGTGTACCCCATTCCCAAAATACCCACTGAGTATATACAACAGAAAGATGACAATCTGTCCAATTCAAGCCGTAGATAGAAAGACAGCAACAGCTCATCTGACGCCAAGAACAAATGAAATCCTCTTGGGAGATATATGGTTCAGATTCACTTCCCCGGCTATGCCAAGGACAAGACGTGCAGCCAAATCGGCTAACGGTCACCCAACTCGTCATTGGTTATGATTGGCCTTTCGCCAATTCATCTTCCCCTTCAACCCATGGTATATTTATAACTCCATGTTTGGCTGGAGTACCCACAACCCAAGCCCTACCTTTCTTCACCACTTCAGTAGGAGGTTGCATCTCTGTCCCAATCTTCAAATCGACTTGACAAGATGCCACTATCCAACGGTAGGTGTGTACACGGCCATGAATTGCTTAGCAGCCGCACCAGCGCTCATTTGGCGCAAGGCGCTCCATCGGGTTTACCCGATGTGAAAGACATTGGCTACTTGCTCCATGTAAAGATTGTGATAGGAAGATAACCCAAAGAACCATCTTTCATGGAGATTTGAGAGAACAAGAGAACTGAGAGCTTCCGAAAGCCGTTCCCCCCTGTCTACCCAAAATAAAAGAATGCATAAGGACATGGACCACTGGCGTTTCGCTACATAGGCCCCCTCTTAAGAAAGTCGAACCCTACGAACTTTCTACTGTCAGTGGTTCTGTTCGAATGACCCCACCCTCACATTCAACCATAGGATGCCGTGATAAAAAATCTGCTCCCACATTCTCCCTTCCGGGGATGTATTCGACCGTGAACTGATACGGTTGTAGGAGCAATGACCATCTCATCAACCTCGCGTTCAGTTTCTTAGAAGTTGCCAAGAACGTCAGAGGTTGATGGTCGGACTGCACTTTGAACTGGACTCCATACAGATAAGGTTGAAATTTCTGTACCGCCCACACTAGAGCTAGACATTCCCGTTCGACGGTGGAATAATTCCGTTCGGCGGGTAACAGTTTTCTACTGGCATACGCCACCGGACACAACACCGAAGGATTATCTCGCCCTTCCTGCAACAGAGTTGCTCCAATCCCTATGTTACTCGCGTCGGTTCTCAGAACAAACGTTTTCTCCAAATTCGGGAGTTGCAGGACTGGCCTATCCACCAACGCCTGTTTCAGCTTCCCATAAGCCTCTTCACAGCTCGGGGTCCAGACTATAGGATCTGGCGATCCTTTCTTCAGGGTTTCGGTTAACGGCGCTCCAATTTCGTTGAACTTTGGAATGAATTTCTGGTAAAACCCACACAGAGACAAGAAAGACCTAACATCCTTTTTGGATTTAGGACGGGGTGCGAGACGGACCTTCTCAATATTTTTTTCTTCCGGTACCAGTCCCCCTGGGGTAATAGTGTGTCCCAGAAATTCCAAGGATTGATATCCAATCATACATTTGGCTGGACGGGCGGTTAACCCCTCCTCTTTCAATCTTATGAAGATCTTTTCCAAGGATTTCAGGTGATCCTTCAGATTGTCAGACGCGATGAGAATATCATCCATAAACGAGACGACAGAGGGATCCCTTAAAGGGTCTAATAACTTTCTCATCATGCGAGTGAACACACTGGGCGCATTGCTCAGCCCAAAAGGCATCACCTTAAATTCGTAATGGCCACTCGGAGTACTGAAAGCGAGCATGGGCCGAACCTCAGGCTTCACAGGGATCTGATAATATCCCCGGCTTAAATCAATTTTTGAGAAGTACTTTGCCCTATTTAATCTGGCAAACAATTGATTTGTGTTTGGCAACGGCTCAACTTGGAATGTCGTACAACTATTTAAATGCCTGTAATCAATACATAAGCGGTGTTCCCCGCTTGGCTTCCTCAACAAGACAACCCCGGCATTATAAGGAGAAGTCGAAGGAGTGATGATGTCGTCGTCCAGAAGCTTCTGGATTTCAGTTTCCAGGGCCTTCTCTTTCGAAAATGGCACTGGATATATTTTCTGGCGAACGGGGTCTTGGGTAGTCAGAGTCATATCAAACTCGACCAACCCTGTCCGCCCTGGCCGATCGGTAAGAATCTGCTGATGGGACTCCAACAAACGGATGACACGGTCTGTTTCTTCAGCCGACAGATCAGGATTTATATGTACATCCCTATAGGTTTCCCCAGGGTGTAATGGATACCCCCTATCCGTTTCTTCGCCCGATTCAGTTTCCATCGCGACCGCCATAGTCATGAGTGGGAGAGAAGTACCATCAGATCGTTCTTCATACTTTTTGAGAAGGTTAATGTGGAAGATTTTAGATTTCCCCCTGATCCGGATGGCATAGTTGGTGCGGGAGACAACCCTTTCTACCGGGAAAGGCCCCTGCCAACCAATCTCGAGTTTATTGGAACCTACTGGAAGTAACAACAGAACCCGATCCCCCACCTTAAGAGACCTATCTTTCGTCCTTCTATTGTAGTAGGCCGCGTGTCTCTTCCTGGCCGCTCTCAGATTCTGAGCTGCCAAAGCCCAACCCGTCTGGAGTTTTTTCTTTAACTCTTCGACGTATTTATAAGAGGATACCACTTCTTCGGAAGTTTCTTCCTCTGTCCAACATCTCAATAAGGCTTCTAAGGGACCCTTGATTGGCCTCCCGAATAGTAGAGTGGCTGGTGGCAACCCGGTCGACCCATGGGGAACCTCCCGATAGGCGAACAAGGCGGCTGAGATATACTCATCCCATCTGTCTGGTTTCTCTTGTGCCAGCTTCCGAAGCATGGTCATCAAGGTACCATTAAACCTCTCTACTTGCCCATTAGACTGAGGGTGATACGGGCTTGTGTGAATGTGGTTGGTCTGGAAGATACGAAAGACTTCTTCCATCAGTTTACCACAGAACTGAGACCCATTGTCCGTTAGGATCTGGTTGGGAAATCCCAACCTAGTAAAGGTCTCCATCAGTGCATCAGCCACTCGCTTAGAGTCGATTGTGGCCAAAGGTATCGCCTCGCCCCACATGGAACAGCAATCCACCATCGTGAGAATGTACTTATTCCTCTTCCTAGTCCTAGGAAGAGGACCAACAAGATCGATGGCAACTCTCTCGAAAGGAGAGTTCATAATGGGCATGTCTCCCAGGACTACCGGAGCTGTCCAGTGTTTTGGTGCCACACGCTGGCACTCTGGGCACGACTTGACGTACCTACGCACGTCTCCAGTCATCCCTGGCCAGTAGTAATGGCAGGAAATGCGCTGGAGAGTTGCCCCGACACCCATATGTCCACTGAAAGAAATGGTGTGTCCCATATGAAGAAGCTGTTCCCGATAAGCCTTAGGAACCACCAGCTGTCCATGCTGGTGATCCTCCATTCCGGCTCTCCGGTACAGTAACCGATTCTTCATATAATACTGACCCCGTCTTGGTGGGTCAGAACCTTTTGGCAACTGGTTGAAGCAAGGTTGCAAAGTAGCATCCTGGCTTTGAGCAGCTCGTAACTCCCCAGGCAAGGGATTCACAATCAAGGCCGGCGTCTGCTCATCCTCCAATTGAGATCTGGTTTGCATTGCCCCTACGTACATGGGTTCGGTTGGAATCCCTAGAAAGACGTAGCGACAACCCAAGATCATTGGGAAGATAGGATCTAGCAGAACGGCTGCCTGTATAGTGCCGGTAACATATTTTGATTTGATGTCCACCTTCGCAATTGGAAGAGACATCGCTACCGCACTCTTTGTCGCCGTTTGAATCTCAATAGATTCCCCGGTTAGCTGCTCTGGGCTCACTAAATGTGATGAAATTACAGCCTCAAACTGCAGACCTGTGTCGTAGAGACACTCAACTGGTTGACCGTTCACAAGTACCGTTTCTACTACTGGTGGTTTTTCTAAATCTTTGGTCCCAAGATCCCTCCCTTCTACCTCCTTGTGAGACCCTTCCCCGGTTTCTACAAGACAAGCAGCATAGTGAGAGTCTTTCTGTTTACGCCGGCAATCTACCGTATTGTGTGTGGGAGATTTGCAATAGGCGCACCACTTTTCACTCCACTTTCTTTTAGGAGATCCAGGTGGACTCTTACCAGAGGGTTTCCTACTAGGAACTTTATCGAAAGGATCCTCCTTCCTGGTGTGAGCGGTTTTAGGGTTCTTCTTCTTTCCAGACCATGTGTCTGGTGGTCGGGGATTGTGTTGTGACAATTCCCCATTATCCCCATGAGCTAGCACATACCTTTCAGCCAACGTGTTGACTAGCTCTAACCTTTCTGCCCCATTTTCAAGCAAAAAGGTTTGCAAAGGCTTAGGCATCATTCTCTTCATTTGGTCCACGACCACCAATTCTTCCAAACTTTCATAGTCGTTAGCAAATCCAGCTAAAGACATCCACTTCAAAAGGTAAGACTTCAATCTGACACTGTAGGCTGCGAACATCTCTCCTGGCTCTCTCTTCGACTTTCTGAACTGTTGTCGATAAGTATGAGCTGTCATCTGAAACCTTTTCAACAGTGCTTTCTCCAGAGCTTCATAGTCATTCTCCATACCAGGTGGCAACCTAGAATAGACCTCGTATGCGGTCCCCCTCAGGCCCTGTGAGAGTTTCAAGTTCCATTTCCCTCGCTCCAATCCCATAGCCAAAGCCATCGACCGAAATCTGTGAAGATACTGGTCGATCTTATCTTTGTGTTCATCGAACGGGAGCAAAGGGAACTTCATTGCCTGGCATGGACCGCCACCAGAAGTTGTTGAGTCAGGGAGAACTGCGTCTCCCACTGCACCGTCTCTTTCCTTGGCAGTTTGAGCTTTCAGCTCCAACTCTCTCATACGGAACTCATGGTCTCTGACTGCCTGCTCGGCCTCCATCTTCCTAGCCTCAGCCTCCATCTCAATCCTCTTGGCCTCAGCCTCCATCCTCTTAGCCTCAGCCTCCGCCTCAATCCTCTTGGCCTCAGCCTCCATCCTCTTAGCCTCAGCCTCCGCCTCAATCCTCTTGGCTTCGCGCACATCCTGTCTGTAGTCTCTTTCCACTTCCCGCACATATTTCTGTAACTCCGCTCCATCATATCCCATCTCACGCCCTGTAGCCTGTACGTCAGCGACATTAAACCCAGCTGATGCCATCTTAAACTCAGAGGGTAAGGGAAGAGGTAATTGTCTAATAAATTTTTCTCACAATTACACAACAAGTTACATTACACGACCACAACACGTCGTATGTCGGTCAGTCTGTGTCAGGAAGAGTATAGACAATAGCCAGGCACGGTAGGCAGAACCTATTAATAGAAAACAAGGATATCTGTCCCCTATCACTAAATCAGCCAGAACTTCACCAGGATTACAAATATCCCGGACGAGCCCCCAGAAATTGTAACAAGCTACGTGGAGGGTCCCAAATAGCCCGGTCACAATATTTCAAATATCTTCTATAGCCCTGGCTTAGATAGGTCTTTTCCTGCCAACCCTCCTCCGTTTTCCCTGGACACACTGTCACGCTTCCTTTCGACCTAGGGACCTATTTCCTGCAGTGTTCTTCTGGCTGACGCATAAATAACATGGCAGTCGTCAGAACAACTTGGAAGTAATTTTATTAACCTAATCAAGAACAGCACAGGAACACATAAAGGCAGATAAACAGATAGATCTACACAGACACTACACTGGTAAATTCTAACACAGAGCCTCAAGTCGCCACAGTCACAGATCCAGCTTCAGATACTGTCTGATCTGTCCACACACTTCTCACCAAAGATGTCCGAATCTCCTTCCTTCTCCAACAACTGGGTGTAGGTTCAACCGGCTTTTGTAGAATCCAAGCGACTGGTGTGTTGAGGACTTCTGTTCATTGTCATCTGAATTAGTTCGGCACTAGGTCTTCACTGACCTATGAAAAGCTTTAGTGTTGCCGATAAGGTGAGGTGTTTGTGAAGGATAATGGTTGGGTCCTTTTAATGTCCGGGATAAAATGGGTATGCCAGAAAATCACTCTTAGGCTCCCTCCGGACAACAACTGCTCTCAGGCGTATGTTGTTAAAACAAAACCGGCAATGCACCAGTCATACAAAATGTCCTTGCTTCAAGACCTGCACCTTGCCTTGAGTTGGCCTCGTTGGACATATTTACGTTAGCCTAGAAGCACCGGTGATAATGTCCCTTCGAAGACATAGTCACTTCCCATAGAAGAGGACCCTGGAGATGATAAATAAAACCTGAGCGACTGGGCTGACTCATGTATCACACAAATACACTATATTTAATACCTGATTGACCAGGCCTGACCTGTCAGGTAGCCCCTGGATTGGCCACGTCCGGGTTTGAGTAGACCTCCAGCTGGACGAAGTCCGGTTGTCTTTTTGGCCACACGACACACCCTCCACACTCATACCAAGCCTTTATTATGATTGGGCACATTCATTCCCATGCTTCCCTCTCACTTGCAACCATGCCTTTCTCACCCGCAAGATCTTGTGGTGTGGTGCGCCCAGTAATCCGTGTGTTACATCTCATTAACTCATAGTATAGTAATGGGGTTGTATGGCACGCTTTGTAGTTCCCCACTCCCTGCAAGAATAGGAAAGAAGATCCTACCCCCTCCCGGCTCCGCTCTTGTCTGAGCGGTCGCCGCAATGTACCAGCAGTGCCCCACAGAACACATAGATTCAGCGGAATGCAGGTTCTCTAAATGAGATACAGAAGTCCATTAACTTCCCTACATCATCCCATCTAGTAACAGATGAAAGAGATAGTCCTGTGAATAGCCTCTTCTGGCTCAAGAAGATAGATCAGAGATTGGTGTACCCCATTCCCAAAATACCCACTGAGTATATACAACAGAAAGATGACAATCTGTCCAATTCAAGCCGTAGATAGAAAGACAGCAACAGCTCATCTGACGCCAAGAACAAATGAAATCCTCTTGGGAGATATATGGTTCAGATTCACTTCCCCGGCTATGCCAAGGACAAGACGTGCAGCCAAATCGGCTAACGGTCACCCAACTCGTCATTGGTTATGATTGGCCTTTCGCCAATTCATCTTCCCCTTCAACCCATGGTATATTTATAACTCCATGTTTGGCTGGAGTACCCACAACCCAAGCCCTACCTTTCTTCACCACTTCAGTAGGAGGTTGCATCTCTGTCCCAATCTTCAAATCGACTTGACAAGATGCCACTATCCAACGGTAGGTGTGTACACGGCCATGAATTGCTTAGCAGCCGCACCAGCGCTCATTTGGCGCAAGGCGCTCCATCGGGTTTACCCGATGTGAAAGACATTGGCTACTTGCTCCATGTAAAGATTGTGATAGGAAGATAACCCAAAGAACCATCTTTCATGGAGATTTGAGAGAACAAGAGAACTGAGAGCTTCCGAAAGCCGTTCCCCCCTGTCTACCCAAAATAAAAGAATGCATAAGGACATGGACCACTGGCGTTTCGCTACAGGCTGGTCGCACAGTCCTGTCGAACATTAAATGCCTTCCCTGAATCTGTCTGGGATATTGAATGTCCTAAGTCATGTCTGTCCTCATGCAGACATCATGCAGACAAGGTGAACTGGTGCCATTCCTCACACCAAGTGGTTTCACCATAATCTTGGTAGGCACTCAAAGTGTTGGTCCAAATAATCAATGTTAATTGGACGCTATCAAGAGACTGGTAGCTCTCAGGAATTTCTCCTAAGTAGTCAGTCTCCCCAATGTTTAACATCATACAGGATGAATCTAAATGTATCTCCTGTACATGCATAAGCCACACGCTCATGTAGCTTGGATAATGGATTTCTCCAAATTATCACATACAACAAATCAGACAACCAAGTGGTGAATGAAAGAAGAAAATAGTTCTCAGTGAAATTGTAAAGCTAGAACGGGAACATTAAGTACAAAGAAAATCCACAAGTGTAAAGTTTTGGAGAATATGCAGAACAAGAAACTACACAAGCCTTCAGACT
Source organism: Cepaea hortensis (assembly GCA_963921405.1). NCBI lineage: Eukaryota > Metazoa > Mollusca > Gastropoda > Stylommatophora > Helicidae > Cepaea > Cepaea hortensis. The sequence continues at coordinate 84,478,060 of OY992882.1, read as the reverse complement.
AGCAGACAAACTAATCAGAGTAATGGTATTACCTGGGTTATAGCTAGGAAATCCTGTCATACGACATTGTATCGAAGTAACAAAACGAGAGGGTAATCTCTCACCAGAAATTAAAATTCCGGCTTCCCTGGTACACTATTGTGAATGCGTCTGAAGTCTTGCTGGCCACTGCTCGTAGTTTTATTCTATTCAATTCCTGGCTAGTTTCCAGGTTGGCTAATTAATATTCCCCTTTTCATTAACTCCGCCTATTTTTCCATGTAAGATGATTTACCTAGATGGATTAAGTGCCAAATTCTTTTCACCCCTCCTCCTTTCCTGTGAAGGGTAGTTTCATCTGTCAATCAAATTGACCGATGCCCCCCACGCCTGAAACAATGAAACCAGCTTTGGCGGCAATGCAGTTGCGTCATTACATTCCAATAGGCTGGTAACACCAGCCTTCCCGGTTGCTGGCAGGAATGTGTCAGCCATGTGTTTCTACTTTGCCCCGTAGTATTGCGTAGTATTGCGGAGAGGTGTTAAGCATCTGGTCCTAATTGCTCCTTTGTGGTGGCAATCACAGACGTCCCGGCTCCCCAAAGTCTGGACTTTTAGATAGGTGTTAGGCCTGCATTAAATTGCCGTCTTTGGATCACACGGGGTTCTGTTGAACTAAGGTGTTAGGTGTCTATTCCAACCGCAGGCTTGTAAACTAACACGTCAATCTCAACTGACTGGCTCCACGATGTATCAACGCCGTCGGCCCCAGCCTAGATTCCACACTTTGTCTTTCTCGTCCCTTGTACTGAAAACAATGAGTTTTCAACCTTTGATAGCGCCCGCCCCGACTGGTGCCATGGTGTCTGGGTTTTAACTTTGATCTGGACATCAAAGCTTTCTCAGGCCTAGCATTACAAAAAGGATGGGGCGTGCGTGGTCAAAATGTATTTTCCTCTTGTTTTCAAGTTTATTGCATTTCTATCATTTTCTGGTGGACGTTTATGCTTTTAGAGAATGATAGAAAAATATTGTGGGCACTGTAATTCCTTGAAAACTTGTGTAATTATGATGCTGCCGGGGCTGTCCCGCCACAACCACCACCCTGATCACGAAAGGCATATTTCAGTAGAAGTAAAAAGTATATTCCAAAGAGGGTGGGAGCTAGTACACAACCTTGCTTAACTCCACTCTTGATTTCAAATTCTTCAGAAGTTGCACCATCAAACTTGATTATACCCTTCATGCCTGTATGGAACGATTCCACAATTGACAGAAGAGTTGGTGGGCAGCCAATCTTCTTTAGTGCCTTGAACAGACCCTCACGACTGACCAAATAAAATGCCTTTGTGAGGTCGGTGAAGGCAATAAACAGTGGTTGATTCTGTTCAAGGCATTTTTCTTGCATTTGTCGCAATGAGAATATCATATCAATGGTAGATCGGTTCTGTCGAAAGCCCCACTGTGATTCGGGGTAGATTTGATCTCCTAAGACTTGAAGTCTGCGCAGAACAATTCTGGCAAATACTTTTCCAACAATACACAGAAGTGAGATACCCCTACAGTTGTTGCAGTCGCTCCGATCACCCTTGTTCTTGTACAGTGTTATGATGCTTGAATCTTTGAAATCCTGTGGGACTTGTCCTTCTCGCCAGCATAGCTCTATTAGCTGGTGGATCTGTAGAGTGAGTGTGTGCCAATTGACAGGGACTAATAACCCTAACAGTTGCCTCTCGCTTTGATTCCGAGACCAGTTAAGACCAGGGATGGAGTTATTGCCTCTCCATAGCACAAAGCCTGGGCTAAAATATAGAGATCATGTGTTGCCCATGCAGCATGATCCCTCTCTCGGCTTGCCTAGTTCACTCCAGAGGAAAGGTAACACCCCTACATCTGGAACAAGACAAGCTGCAGAAGCTGCCGGATCAGCAAAGCAATACTTTAACTGTCCGCCTTTCGGAGCTTCGATCCTAGACCAGTTACCAACCACGGCTTATGGCCTGGTCTTCCCTGCCATGGCATTTAGTCTTTAGGTTGCATTTCCTCACACCTTGATAATTCTTGTACCCTTGTCACCTAATGACACCTGTAGAAAACACCAACTACATTTACCTGCCATCCCACAGAAATGTGTGACTTATTTATTGACTCGCCCTCGTATTTATATTGAGAACAGGTCTGTAAACTCAGCAGTCTATGTATTTATATCTTAAATATAAGATGAGAATAATCCTGGCATGTATATGTAGGTTGTATGTGGTGACAGATATTTAATGCTGAAACAAAAAACTGAACAGAGATGTACAAGCTCTCCACGACCAAGTTTACAACCTGAAATTGGCGTTCTAGACAGAACGCAAGTAAAGAAACAGAAATATCTTTATGCTTCATTGCACTAGGATCTTTCATGCTTACTCTAATCCTTCACACACTTTTGAACACACAAGCCGTGGACATTCTAATTGATGCAGAAAAGGACAACACAATCGACATACTGAAAGAACTCTGTCATTATAAAGAACAGGCACGCTTTGAGGAGCTACATTTTCAACAAAGCAGTCAACTATCACAGGGCATTCTTGCGAATCTAACGCCTTTTTTTGCAGGGAATAAGGACTCGAGTATTGATTTCTCGGCTCGCATAGTAAATATTTCACTGGCTGGGACTTTTGAGTTTACAAAACATGTCCCAGCACATACTCCTCGGAGATCTGCACTCGCTTCTTGACGTCTTAGTATTGGCTATGGCGAGCGACGGCTGTTTTCTTTTGTTTGATTTTTCTCCCCGATGTAATGAGGGGGAATAATAATGCCAGAAGATGCATTAGAGAAGTGACTAGAAGGGAGAGAAAATACTGGTCCCCTAATTAGTGTTCCAGTGCACGTACAGCGTGATGGAATGAGATGGTGGTACACGCTGGCCCTTTATTGTAACAGTCTCAGTACATCTGTGGATGGTTTGGCAAAGTGAGAGATGCAGAATACTCACATACACTGGCGGGTGTTAAGAATTCCTTCCCCTACCATGTCTTTCGTACACTCAAGCCTGGCAAAGCACAGCATCAGGGTCATCCTCATCATGTGCCATGCGAGCTGGCGTAGGTGCTCATGTCTCTCCATATATCTCGATCTTTAGTGTTCTCGATCACCTCTGCTGTTGATATTCCACAATGCGACCGTCTCAATCCATCCAGCATCATTTCTTTTAGTTGGCCTTTGCCTCTCTTCCCCTCGATTTTTCCAGTCTTCATGATGTTCTTCAATGCCTCTCTTCTCATCACGTGACCAAAGAAAGCTGTTTATCACGTTCTAATGGTTGTTTTAGTTTCATTAGTCTTTTCAAGCAGTCGTCGTTGGTTACTCTGGCAGTCCTAGGAATTCATCTCAGGAACCACATCTCTGTTGCTTCCAAGTTCTACATAATTCGTTCATTTACATTCCAAGATCCACTGCCATACAGCAAAACAGGTTCTATATCAGGGTACTTATGCCAAATTGGCCGCAGTCTATACCTTAGGGAATAGCGACCCAGTTTCATAATTCCCCGACAGACCGAGTCGACGGTTCGAAATCAGCCGGAGGAAATTTGGAAGTAGACCACACTTATCTCGATGATCTGAGGTGTCGGCCGCTAAGAAAGCAATGCCAAACTTCTTAACGTAAAATTGCTTAGCAAATCTCATACAACCAATAAATTATGGGGTTGAATGGAATGTTCTGTAAATATATTTATTTAAAAATTTACATGGTCCAAAATTCCACAGCCGGCTTTCTGGCCTAGAGGTTAGCAACTTTTCTCCGTAATCTCGTAAGTAACGTGACGACGGTGAGAATCAGCAGCGGTTCGAATCACGTTGGTAACTTACATTACGGGGTATGTGAGCCAGCCGCTCAGAAAGCAATGGCAAACTACTGAGCGTAATCTTGCCAAGAAATCAAAAATCAGCTGAAAGATGCTGATGTTGACAGCGATGTCATGTAAAGGATATGTAAACATTTTTATTTTACAATTCCAAAAACACTAAAGAACCATTTTAGAGGCGTTAACATTTCTATCACACATTTAAGATTTTCATTTGAAGTCCCTTCGTAGGTTGGTCTTTATTTCTCTAAAGTTGTTCTTGATACTATCACTGCCTAATTTATGTAGTCTTCCACCAGCTCTGTATCCATTGCATACCTTCTAAGTGGCTTTTGTTAGTGTCACCTTCATAATAGTTCCGGGACATGCTGGAGTTGTGGGACATGAACTAGATGATCAAGTTGTTGGTTGTGCGTCCCCTGCAGATGGCAAGCCCATGGATCGTGCCGGTGTTATTATCTCCCTTTTAGAGATGTCGCGAGAGGAAGAGTTTGAAGCCGGTGAATCTACATCGTTGTCCAGTGTGAGAGACTTGGAAGTTAGAAATGGCACGGGAAACGCCCGTGGCGCATCGTGAGAATGAAAGATCTCGCCAACCAAAACAGAACTAGACCTATTAGCCACCGGACGTTGATGCATATGTTAAGGCCTCATAAGGACTTATATGAAGTACAAGGATGATACTCCAATAGATTAAAGAACGAACAAACGAACGAACGAACCAACCAACCAACCAACCAACCAGCCAACCAACCAACCAACCAACCAACCAACCAACCAGCCAACCAACCAACCAACCAACCAACGAAAGAGCTAACTAATTAACTGACTAACTAACTAACTAACTATGATTTTCAATATATTAATATGTCATTTTAAGCCAACGATTGCAAAATCATAATAGAAAAAGAGCAGAATTTACATGCGTGGTCAGATTATGTGAAATAACTTTATGATGATACAAGAGAAGAACAATATGATCATCGAATTAGTGAAGGAACATCAATTTTGAAGATGAAAGTTCAGAATGCTCTTGACCATAGGAAAACTGGCAAACCCCGGGTACAGATAACATCACAATATAAATGATGAATGCCTTAGAAGAATATGGAGTAGAACTAGTCACGTTATGTCTGTCTGTCTGTCTGTCTGTCTGTCTGTCTGTCTGCCTGCCTGACTGCCAGCCTGCCTGCCTGCCTGCCTGCCTGTCTGTCTGTCTGTCTGTCTGTCTGTCTGTCTGTCTGTCTGCCTGCCTGCCTGCCTGCCTGTCTGTCTGTCTGTCTGTCTGTCTGTCTGTCTGTCTGCCTGCCTGCCTGTCTGTCTGTCTGTCTGTCTGTCTGTCTGTCTGTCTGTCTGTCTGTCTGTCTAATTGTCTGTCTGTCTGTCTGTCTGTCTGTCTGTCTGTCTGTCTGTCTGTCTGTCTGTCTCATAAAACGTAAACGTGGTTTATTTTAAGAACATAACTCCATACTTTATGACACATCTGGAATATGATACTAGCCTCATACCAAAAGCCACGCAATATATATAAAGGAACGCAATATATGACACTGTAGATATACCTCCTGAATTATGTAATTCTATATTTATTGCAATCCCGAAGAAATCAGGAGCCTTGGAATGTGATCAAAATCGAACAGTTAGTATAATGAGCCACATCACGATGATTGTGCAGAGAATTATCATGCAAAGAGATAGGAAGAAAATACAACCCGAAATAGGAGAGGAACAATGTGGATTTGTAGAAGCCAAGGGTACAGTAAATGCTGTGTATATACTGAGAATAGTAATTGAACTTTCTATAGAATTTTAGGAAAATTTGGATTAGGAAATAGAAATGATGCAGGTGACAAATTAATTGAATTTTGCACAGAAAATGAGTTAACGATAGCCAACACACTTTTTAAACAACATCCAAGAAGACTCTTCACATGGAAGTCTCCAGACAGTTTTACCAAAAATCAGATAGATTATATTTTAATACAAAGAAGATGGAGATCAAGCATAACATCTGCAAAAACCCTACGAAGTGCAGACTGTGATACAGATCATCAGTTATTAGAAGCAGATCTGAAATTAAAACTCAAAAAGCTTACCCGAGGACCAAGGCCACTTCGTTTTGATCTCACACAAATACCGGACGCATACAACATAGAAGTTAGGAATCGCTTTGGGGTCTTGATGTCTGTACAAGAAGAAATGACACCTGATGAACTGGCAGTACAAGCTAGAGATATCTTGATAACTGCAGCCAAAGATTTCATTCCGACCAAGAAAACGCAACGTAAGCCATGGATTACATCAGACACGTTAGAATTAATAAAACAACGAAGGGAGCTGAAACAGAAAGGAGATGAATCCGATAGCAGGATGAAGTATAAATCTTTAACTCGAGAAATAAGAAAGAACACAAGAAAGGACAAAAATCAATATATACAAGATAGCTGTACCAGAATAGAGCAATATCATGAGGCTGGAAGAGATTATGAAATGTTCAAGGAAATGAAGTTATTGACAAGAAATGTTCAACCTCAATTGAATGTTATCTGTGACAAGATGGGAAATACCTTAACAGAATCTAGACAAATTCTAGAAAGATGGCAGGAGTACTGCAGTGGAATGTATGATATGAGTGACAGTGAGGATATGAATGAGATACATGCGCCAATGACAGCAGAGACAGAACCTGAACCCTCATTAGATGAAATTGCTTGGGCTATAAGGAACCTGAAGAATGGTAAATCACCTGGATGTGATGAGATACCAGCTGAACTAATTAAAGCAGGAGGAGAAGAAAGCATACACATATATCATGCATTATGTACAAAGATTTGGAAATATGGTATATGGCCAAAAGATTGGAAGAGAACTATCTTCATTCCAATACCAAAAAAGGGCAACCTGAAATTATGCACCAACTATAGAACTGTTGCCCTGATAAGTCATGCAAGTAAAATTCTACTAAAAGTCATAATGCGACGACTTAGTAAGAAAATGGAAGAAGAGATTAACGTAGTTCAAGCTGGATTTAGACAAGGAAGAGGAACAAGAGATCACATATTCAACATGCGTTTAATAATAGAGAAGTGCAGAGAATTTAATGTAAACCTATTCTCATGTTTTGTGGATTATTCAAAGGCATTTGACTGTGTACAGCATCAGAAACTTTGGGAAATCATGAGAAATATGGGCTTTCCTTCACATGTAGTACATCTCATAAAAATGCTATATCTAGACCAACAAGCAGCAGTTAGAATAGATGGCGAGACATCAGATTGGTTTGACATCAAGCAAGGAGTCCGTCAGGGTTGCGTGCTGTCACCCTATTTGTTTAACCTGTATGCCGAAAATATAATGAGAAATGTAAGAGATGATATAAACAGGGAGCCATATGATGCCCTAAATATCGGCGGTCATGACATACCAGAGATTCGATATGCTGATGATACAGTATTACTATCCACAACACAGAATGGCATAGAAAACCTAATAGCCTCAACACAATTGAATAGTGAAAATCACAACTTATATCTTAACATAGCAAAAACTAAGATAATGCATACAGATAAAACTACTATGGAGAAAGAAATATACATTAATGGGAGAAAATTGGAGGTGGTGGAAAATTTTGAATATCTTGGGTCATTGATTACGAATAATGGTGACACAATGAAAGAAATAAAACGGCGACTATCCATTGCTCTTCAAAGACTAAAACAGATGAATAAATTATGGTGTGGGACAGACAGAACTACAAAAATTAGATTTTTAAGAGCATGCATCTTTCCCATTGCAACATACGCCTGTGAGACATGGACACTTACTAAACAAGCTGAACAGCGCATACATGCCTTTGAATATAAATGTTATAGACGAGTTCTAAGAATATCTTGGGTAAAGAAAAGAACAAATGCATCCATACTTCAAGAGTTGAATATTGAGGAGGGATGGCTATTAAAGACGATAAAACAAAGAAAATTGAAGTATTTTGGTCACTTGAAACGTCACGACAGTTTGGAGAGAACAATAATGGAAGGGTATATGCCTGGGAAGAGAGGAAGAGGAAGGCCAAAGAGAAGATGGGTGCAGGATGTGGCGGATGATCTCCAGATGGGTGTATCAGACGCGGGACATCTTGCTTGTGATCGAGAAGTTTTCCGGAGGGTTGTTATGGGAGCGAGGTTCTGTAAAGGACATGCTACTGAATGAATGAATGAATAGAATTAAACAATGATCTATATCTTTGCTTTACTGACTACACACAGGATTTCGATAAAGTGAGACATGTTGACATTATAAGGATGCTTCAAGATCTACAAATTGATGGACAAGACCTTAGACTTGTTATAAACATATATTGGAAACAACAAGCTGCCATTAAAATAAATAATTATTTAGGTCAATATCAGCTTGTTAAAAGAGGTGTGACCAGATCTTTTTTCTCTGTACAGTGAAAATATTTTTAGAGATATAGAAGATATGGAAGGAATCAACATTGTGGGAAGATACATCAAAAACATTAGATAAGCAGATGATACAGTCTTGATTGAAGACAATGAACAGGACCTGCAAATTTTAGTAGATGCGGTTGTTGCACAAAGTGAACAACTTTGGGTTAGAAATGAATATTAAGAAGACACAGATTATGGTCGTCACTGGGAAGAAGGAAATACCACGATGTGATATACGAGTAGATGGGCATATTCTTAAACAAGTGAATCGATACTGGTATCTCGGCACAGTCATAACATCTGATGGGAGATGCCTTGAAGAGATTAGAACAAGAATTGCCATTGCGAATTTAGCCTTTTGCAAGATGAAAAACATACTGACCAATAAAATGATATCAATTGAAACGAGAAAAAGAGTGTTGAAATGCTACATATAACCTGTACTTTTATATGGATGTGAAGCTTGGACAATGAGCAGTCAGGCTGAAAAACAGCTGATGGCTGTGGAAATGTGGTTTCTGGGGAAAATGCAAAGAATACCATGGACAGGCAGAACAAGTCCACCAAGAAACAAATGAAGATCGTAAACTGATTAAAATCATTAGACGTAGACAGTCAAACTTTTGTGGGCATGTTATGAGAAGAAATTACTTGGTGAACTTGGTGGCAACTGGCAAGATCAAAGGGAGAGACCAAGGGGAAAACCGAAGTAAATATTTGGATGGCTTGGCCACTTGGCATGGTCGAGACAGGAACACGGAGCTGATCCACGACTCTGGTGATCGAGTGATGTGGCAAATTATGACCGCCCAGGCTTATCGGCATGGCACATGGTGGATGGATGGAATATGTCGTTTCATGTCTATCTTCTGTTCAGTTCCATTAACAACACCTTTTTGATTTGCTGTTCTAGACGATATTTATTTGTCTGTTTTCCACCCAATAAATGTTCCCGTCTTCTGAAGGCCGACATTTCAGTTAAATTTAGTTGCATATCCTTCAGATAATTTCAAAATCACACATAGGATCTTATTCTTGTTTGTGATTTTCTAGACAAATTAATATTCAGTAGTTTGCCATTGCTTTCTGAATGGCTGACGCTCACACCAATTTGCAAATAACGCAAACCAGTCTGCTTTCAAATCGCGCACGGGTGACTTATAACCAGGCGTGGGCTTTGGGCCACGACATATAAGGAGTAATGGCGAGTTCCCTTCCTCGTCGCTTTTCCTTTGCAAGCAATTCCCAGAGCATTGGGAACATTCTCTGATATCTGTGTCATGGGGCTGAGTCGACCGCAGTGACATACTGATGGGAAAGATTAATCATGTCTGACCAGGGGATTGAACCCGGACCAAAGTCTTGACAGGCAAGCGCGATATGGCTTGGCCATGGGAATCCCATGGGAAAAGGGGGGTATTTTCTGAATAGTGTAGCAATGGGATGGGACAGGATGGGACAGGCATAAATTACCATTAGATGGGACAGAAAAACATGCCCCATGGACAAGCCTGCCAGGCTTGGCCCTGGGAATGTTATTCCTATGGGTATCCCATGGGAAAGTCCCATGGGACAGGATGGGATGGGACATGCATAAATTACCACACAATGTAAATTATATCCCATGGACAACGCTGGCTATAACCACTATTCCACAGCGGCTCTCAAACTATCCTTATACTCTATTCAAAATCATAAAAACACTGTGGTGTCGTTTTGATGCGCAATACTGCAGCTCATAAATTGGCCAACTGATTTTTATACCATGAGTCCCTATGTGAAATCATATCTTCCACGATCTTACAGAAGTATAGGTATTGGCATGAAGTTTATTTGTATCAAGGTAAGCGGTTATGATTGTTATTTGAACAATGATAATCCCATTATATATTTCACAACATAAACGGTTTGCTATAGGGGCATGTGGTAGAAATTGCACTACAATGAACAAGCTGTAAAAAGACACAGATTATGGTCGTCACTAGGAAGGACGAAATACCACAATGTAATATACAAGTAAATGGGAATATTCTTCAACAAGTGAGCAGGTACAATTATCTCGGAACAGTAATAACATCTGATGGGAGATGCCTTGAAGAGATTAGAACAAGAATCGCCATGGCAAAAGTAGCCTTTAGCAAGATGAAAAACATATTGACCAATAAAAAGATGTCAATTGAAACGAGAAAAAGAGTGTTGAGATGCTACATTGAACCTGTACTTTTGTATGGATGTGAAGCGTGGACAATGAGCAGTCAGGCTGAAAAACATCTGATGGCTGTAGAGATGTGGTTTCTGAGGAAAATGCAAAGAATACCATGGACAGCCAGAAAGACCAATGAACAAGTCCTTCAAGAAACAAATGAAGATCGTAAATTGATTAGAGAAGCTAACCGTAGACAGTCAAATTTTTTTGGGCATGTTATGAGAAGAAATGGATTGGAGAATTTGGTGACAACTGGTAAGATCGAGGGGAACAGACCAAGGGGAAGACATAAAAGCAAGTACCTGGATGGCTTGGCCTTGTGGCATGGTCGAGACAGAAACACTGAGCTGATCCACGACTCTGGTGATCGAGTGAGATGGCAGAACATGACCGCCCACGCTTACCGGCATGGCACATGATGGATGGATGGAACAAGCTGTTACTTTGAGCCCGAAAATTATGCCCCAGACTTGTGATTTATTATGTCCCTGTGTTCAGGGCTACATTGAAGATAGGCAGATGCAATCAGATAGATAGTAAAATAGACAGACAGATCGACAGTTAGGCAGACAGAAAAACGCACATGGTGAGAGAAGAAATTCGCGTGTAGAAGAAGACAATTATTATAGTTTATTTGGTTGTTTCGGAAGTTGAAGTTTAAAAATTGAGCACAACCCACTAGTGGCAGCGCTGGTCGTATTCCGACACGAACCTAAGGCCTAACCCACGTCAGATTGGATGTCAGATTCCAATCTGACGTGGACAATGCCTTCGATTATATTTTAGCATGCAGGTCACCCATCAAAATTTCGATATTGCCATTTCTTAAATTGTCAATTATGTTTTAATATTTCATGTACAATTTTGTCCTTAACCAGTATCTCTGTCATTTGTTGGTGCGTAACATTGAATCACATTCATTTGTACGAGCATTTTCTTTCTGATAATTCTATATCTTGCTGTTATTATTCCAGAACTCAGTACTTCCTACTCTAATAATGTTTCCTCTAATAATATAACCACTTGGTATAACATTGGGGCCACACCTTCACTGTGATAGAAATTTTAATATTTATGCCCTAGTACTGCACTGTTTCAACTGTTCCAGCCCAACTTGCTCGCACAATGACAGGATGCTAATACTATAATACTGGATTTGTCCCTGGTGAAAGAAATTTAATCAGCGCCTCAGACTCCATGCGGCTTTCACTACAACGCGCCGTGTCTCTTATATAGTAGCTTTTCTATTGGTAGGCTGAGTCATTATTTTTTCTTCATGGGACTTGTTCATATTAGTAGGTCAGATTTTGATGCTGAATTTTTCTGCGTGATGGGGTAGCCTGCACTAAGCACAAACTGGTGTCCTTAGTGTCCCATGACAGCATGAATGATAGGATGCGGTGTTCAGTTCTTTGCTTCCCTTGTGGGACTCTGAAACAAACCAGCGTAATCCTCCTTAGTCGGCTTTTACAACATGCCTGGTAGGTGCCAGTGTAATATTCTGATTGTCGGTAGGGTCCTAGTAGGACACGGGTGCCGATGTGTCTATAACACATAGGGCTAACATATATACCTTTGACAAGACGATTGGGGTTGGAGTTCATAATTTCAGGGAGTTTATTATTGGGATAATCTCTGACCAAGACAAGCATGGCTATTCTGCCGACCCCATGATTCCAGGATCTCTGTTTATCCACAATGCCCTCTAAATCTGTACATATATATTGAAGACATTATTGAAGACAAGGAACTAACACACTCTTAAATTTAAAATATGAATTCCACAAATATAATATAATATGTAACACATGGAGATGAAGAACCATACTGTATATAGTTATACCTGGAGGCAATCTGCCCAACCAACTGTTCAGGCTGAATGGAGGGAATATTTTATCATTTGCATTGCCCAGTCGATGTCAGTACGTCTGGAGTCGGCTGTTAATTCACCTGATTGGAACTGGCTTCTTCCTTCGGGTTGCATACTGGAACGTGAACAATACACTTCGGACGGACAAGATTGTCAATGATTAATTGTCGAAGACTCCACCCAACTGCAGAGTAATTTTTGCTAACAGGGGTCAATTGTCTTAACACTCAAACTCTGTAGACGAACAATTATTTCCTTCTCCATCACCAATTGAAGAATTAATATTATAAAGTTCTGTCTTACAAAGTCCGCTACTAGTGTTCACCAAGAATATAATCGCTTGACAATATTCCCTACAGCATATCCTCCTGGCCGAGGACAAAGAGAACAAAATCCAACATTTTGGAATGTCCTTTTTCCGTTTACCAAGTCAGTGTTTAACCAACATACACAAACATCTCTTCTGGAAATGTTGCTATTTGGCTAAGGCAGCAATGAGGGTTGATGGCTATATGTAGTATTCTCAACAGGTCGGATTCATACTTCACATCCACCAACTGGATGATTCAAAACAAACTTGCAATATTTCGTGAAGGTCTTTAGTTGTTTTATCCGCGTTCTTGGAATACAACAAATTATGTCGTCAACCAAATAAAAAGGGAGACCCTGAAACAGACAACCTGGTGAAAGTGACCTGCTCTACTTACAGTTGTACATGACAATGGAATGAGCAGGCATAACAACAGAACACAGTTTCATCAATATACATTGATTATCTGATCCTGCTTGGCTTGGCTGGCAGACTTGAGCCAAGATAGAACAAGGGATCCAAGTGAACAGCACCATCTTCTCAGATTTTATTGGCTCAGGTCGTCGAGGCAGGCTCTTGACATCCGGAAACGTTTTATCCAAGAAACCATTATATCCCACTTCTTCTCCTTCTTCTTCTTCTTCTTCTTCTTCTTCTTCTTCTTCTTCTTCTTCTTCTTCTTCTTCTTCTTCTTCTTCTTCTTCTTCTTCTTCTTCTTCTTCTTCTTCTTCTTTCGTTCGCTTGAAATATGTCTATAACTGCAATGTTGTCTCTTGTATGAACTGAACAGTCTTTTTTAGTTCACTCAGCGGTCCATAGAGTTTATCTTCCACTGTTGCCTCTCTAGGCCAGAAGGTTCGCCTGGATATGTTGTAGTTTGGGCAATCCTGGAGTACGTGCTCTGCTGTCTGCGACGCCAAACCACATGTGCATTATATCCCACTCACTTCACACACCCTTGTTTTTTGTCCACACATACTTATTATTTTTTCAGGACCCATTGCAGTTGGGACTCTAAACGACCTTATGACGTATCTGTAGACCTAGAAAACTAATATGTTCGGTGTTCTGTTGAAAAGGTGTAATCTTCCGAATAGAAGAATCCCCTAAAGTTTAAACACATGATTCCCCTCACTACGGTTAGTCATTACCATGTAGAAGAGAGAGTGTCTTTCTTTGTCGATACATGTTTCCTTCCACCCCCCCCCCCCCCAACCATGTAGAAGGTAGTATGTTAGTTAGGATCTCTTTCATTAGCCCTTCCCTTAAAAAGTTAATGTAAAATTAAAGGTTCGTTTGATCCCATGGGAGCTGTGTCAGGTTAATAATAAAGTATTTAGAATCCCTTCATTAGCCCTTTCCTTAAGAAATTAATGTAAAATGACAGGCTCCTCTACTCTTAGGGAAGCTGTGTCAGGTTAATAATAAAGTAAGGCACCAGCTGATAGTAATGTATAGACAACGCCTGTGCTCCTCCTGGAGCAGTAGCAGTATATTTTTCTCAGCCAGGCGCTAGATAAGGATAACCTCAAGACGGTGCCGGTTCTCATTCGCTAGCTAGAGAATTACGACATATCTCTTGCCTCACTTGATAAAGGTGGAGTGAGAAACTAGCTTATGCTCCTTATGGCGCTACAAAATTATAATATGTATATTGCGCACTTGACAACAATGAAGTCTAGACAGTGCCTATACTCCTCAGGGAACGTCCTTCATGTATTATCGAGGTAAGTGTTCACCTATAATTTGTATACTCTAATTAAAGCGGATTTCACTACGACTTTAGCAAAGACCTAATAGCGTAGTCTTGGTATTGTCGGTTGAGGCTATAGACCGTTATAGTTTTTTTTTTAAATAATCAAGCTTGTAATCAGCGCAAATGCCCAAAACAACCGGTATCATAATCATCATCATCATCATCATCATCATCATCATTATCATCATCATCATCATTATCATCATCATCATCATCATCATCATCATCATTATCATCATCATCATCATTATCATCATCATCATCATCATCATCATCATCATCATCCACTTCTGCCGTCAAGCGTCGCGGGGAGGAATAATTTGCGTTCCAGTGCCCGGTGGGCGTCACTGGATAGTGTCATTCCGTGTGATTGTGCAATGTCTTTGATGTCCTCAATCCATTTTCTTCTTGGACGTCCTCTTGGTCTCGTTGCAGATGATCTTTGATGTAAGTCCAGCGATGGTAGTTGTTGGTGTTGCATTCAAACGGCATGGCCAAACCACTTGCTCTTCTGTCTTTCAATAAATGTGGCACAAGGTGTTGATCCCAATGTCTGTCTGATAACAGCATTTCTTAGTCGGTCTCGGATTGTTAAGTTGGCAGCTCTCCTCGGGCATCTCAACTCGCAGGTGTTGATTGTGCGAAAGGTGTGATTTGGTAGTATAGGGTTGGTGTGAATATGATGTTTGTTATCTGTCTTTTTGCAAACATGGGTATATTTGGAAATTTCAGTAAAGGTGATAGTTGATATGTAAGTGCACTAGCTTTTTGACATCTGATTTCGATTTCTCTGTCCAATATGCCATCTTCTGTGATCTTACGTCCAAGATATTTGAATTCTTTAACTTGTTTCAGAGTTGTGCTATTTATCTGTATACTTAGTGGGCTCAGCATTACTGAAGTTTTGGTTGTGTTTAACCGCATATTGTATCTGCTGCAGGTTGAACTCAGAATAGTAATATGATTTTGTAGTCTGCCTTCATCGCTGTAAAACAGGCACTTGTCGTCTGCAAATAGAAGTTAATTTATTTCCTATGGGTCAGTTGTTTCATCTGGAGTAAAGAGTTCTAAATGTTCTGACTCTGTTCTGTCAAGACTTGCTTCTTTGGATATTCTGTCCATGTAGATATTAAATAGCAAAGGAGATAGCACACATCTTTGTTTCACACCTGTATAGACTGCACATATTTGATATAGCTTCTTGTGTTTTTACTGCACTTCGGTTCGAGTGATACATGGCTATAATGTTTTCTAGCAATTGCCCTTGTATTCCATAGTCTTCAAGGATGGTCCATAATTTGTATCTGTCTACTCAGTCGAAAGCCTTTTCCTGATCTATAAACACAAAAGCAGACTGATCACTATATTCGATAGTTTTTTCACATATTTGTCTAAGTGTAAATAATGCATCAGTGCAAATTTTACCTTTCCGAAAACCGAATTGTACTTTGCTCAACTATTGGTCTAGCTCTTTGTTCCAATAGTTGTGCGTACATTTTCCATATATGGCTCGGGAGTGATATACCTCTGTATGTTTCGCACTCTCTCATATTGCCTTTCTTTTTCCATATCGGTACTATTATTGCCTTTTGCCAATCATCTGGGACTTTTCTTTCTTCCCATAATATATTAAAAAGTCTTGTTAGCCATTTAACTCCTGTTTTCACACAGGCCTTTGGCCACTTAACCTTCATTATTTATGGAAGAGACTGACCTTCTCAACTCAAGTTCAGTGCAAGACTCGCCGAAGGTGTTAAATCTACGATTTACCTGAACACAGTGTGTAAGAAAATAGAAAGAACAAATACCTTATCTAACAAACACAACACCTTGCTCCATGAAATGTTTAGCTGTAGAATGCTTTTTAAAGCACACAAATCCAGAAAAGCATGCAGATGTTGTTGCTACTCGTTGGAGATGTGAACTGACTTCAAGATCGTCATTGCCTCATTAGTATTTCCGATCTCGGACCCGAGACTATTAATGATTCACCCTCTTTGCGCTTAGATCGCAAATAGTAGATATTAAATAGCAAAGGAGATAGCACACATCCTTGTCTCACACTTGTATAGACTGAGCATATTTGATATACCTTCTTGTGTTCTTACTGAATTTCGGCTCGAGTGATACATGGCCATGATGTTTTCTAGCAATTGCCAGTTTGGCGAAAGACTTACAGGTGGCAGTAAACAGGGTGGCGGAGTGGTGCAGAGATGCAGGGATCATTATACACCCAGACAAGGCATCGGTTGTGTGGTACTCCCTGGATAACCGGATCGTCAAGACAGATGTCCCAGGTATTATGTTGAATGGATGTCCTCTTAGTCGAGAGAGTAAACTGAAGTACTTGGGTATCACCTTTGACAGGTGTTTGTCTTTTAAGGATCACGTGGAGGTTTTGGTGGTGAAGGCTAGTAGGGGACTTAATGCACTGAGGGCTCTGGCATCAACCGGGGTAGATCAGAGGATGCTGTACAGACCCTTTCAGCAGTTAATAATTTCTGTCATTGAGTATGCTTTGGGGTTGCTGACAGTATCAAAGAGCCAGCTTGAAAGGTTGGAGCGCATACAGAATGTTCTCATGCGGTTAATCCTGGGGTGCACAAAGGACACACCAATTACATGCATGAGGCATATCCTGGCGCTACCAACAATGACGGATAGGCATAGGGTCCTTCAGGCCAAATGGTACCTGAGAGTTGCCGCAGACAGGGATCACCCCCTGCATGCAGCCATGGATATGGTCAAGGTTCATAGACTAAGACGAGGCAGATCCTGGATGGCACAGGCAGAACTTTCTATACGTCAGGTGTGTGATCTAGAGACCATCATTCGTGAAAGAGAGTGGGTTGAAGTTCCGGAAGACATGACGGACTGGCACAATGTAATAATAACACTGGGTCGTGAGTGCAGAGAATGGGCAGCGGGTCGCACAGAGTTTGAAGTGCAACAGCTGATCCAGAGCAACACGCATCAAGGTCATCTACACCGATGGGTCAGTGGTGAGAAACAGACGTAGTGGCTGGGGCTTTATTGCAAAGGCTAATGGGCGAGTCTTGAAAAAGGAGAGCCTGGCATATGAGACTACGACCTCCAGCATGAGAATGGAGGTGGAGGCAGTAACAGCGACATTCCGGTGGCTAGAGGAGATTACTGCAACATACGTTGTATTCATTACGGATGCAAAGAGTATTCTTAGCAAGGTGGAGAAAGGAATGTTTCGTGTGAAATGGCTCTCGTCGCTTCAGAGGTCATAAATTGTGAGAACTGTATAGGTATTTTTCCCTGGCCATGCGGGTGTACGGGGGAATGAACAGGCTAATAGGCTAGCAGGGAAAGCACCTCTTGGTGGTATTTTGCCTATGGACAAGGGGGAGGTGGTCATGCGCTTGTGGGACCAGGTGGAGAAGGCGGAGGAACATATTGAGAATCCATATGTGGAAAGAATGAGATTGCAGGGGATCGGCAAGGGTTCTGGAAGAATCTCAAAACTGAGAGGGAAGACCAGGAGAACCTTTAATCAGATAGTGGTGGGAACGATTAGTAGTATGACTCTTCGCTGGCTGTTGACCGAGGGGACGGAGCACGCACGGGAATGTCCTGAGTGCAGTGATGTCGGTTCTTAACTCAACTCAACTCAACTCATATTAATCTCGAAGAGGCTAGTTCTACAAATACCTGTTTATTAGTCATTTCCTCGTTTATAAAAAAGAAAAGATTCTGACTTTCCAGAACCTCCTCAAAAAGAATCTCCCGAAGGATTTCTTTTTTTTTTTTTTGGTACCCAATACGTTTTATGGCAGGAGAAAGGTACTTTACAACTTCCAAATGGCTTGTTAATTTCTGTTTGATTTACTTCATGTACTGATAATTTTGTCCTCGAACATCTTCGGGTAGTATTTTTATAACGTGGATTCCTAAACTGTTGTCTCAACAATATATTGCCTTTATTTTAAAAGCCGCAGGACACTTATTCTGGCAATTATATCCCTTCTATTTATTTATTTCTTTCGAATTTTCTTGCACTTTCGTGAAACTCTCCTGTGCTTATGTTTTCCTATTGTTCGCTTTGAAATTCCACGTGATGCAGCATTCCATTGTTCCAGTATTTTTTTTTTTTTTATTTCTGTTTCTTTTCTAAATTAAATTCTTTGTAGAAAAACTAAGAAGTATAATTAAATTGCATCTTACACATATTTATTGATCTTGTTTGTTAAATGCAGAATGTCTTCGGTTTGATTATTTTGAACGAAAGGCTTCTGGAATTGTTTACCTTCTTCTTCTTCTTCTTCCTCTTTTTTCTTCTTCTTCTTCTTCTTCTTCTTCTTCTTCTTCTTCTTCTTCTTCTTCTTCTTGTCCTCCTCCTCCAGATTTCTAACCTCTGGACCCTTCTGGCCAGTACAGAATGAGTTTGCTGGAGTTAGCTTTGGTTTCACAGTCTCAAATAACTCAGTACCTGAGGCCATTCCGATAATGTGCGTTATGGGTTAATGGTCAACAGTTACGAGTGCCTCTGAAGTACAAACCTTTGAGATGTTTCGGTGACATTATTAAACAATTGTATACTTCTTAGATTATGTGCTATGTTGGGGGGAGGAGGGTACGGGGGTATCAGGCATTGGTAGCACCTCTGGTAAGGATGACTCTCATGTCCTTTTCAGGACCCATCCCCCACTGGTCCAAGCCTGACACCCAGCTCACGCCTGTGGCTCCTAGTAGCTGTCAGCATGCGACAGCGGCCACCCCCCGGGCAACAGCTGTGAGAGGCTGGCTAAACCAGGCGCGGGTGGCCGATGTGGTGTCAACCCAAGCGGTGAACTAGGGTATGCCTACCCAGCATGTGAAAACAGGATCCGGCAGACTGCGCGGAAGAAATCATTCCTGATTCAACGGGCAAACGGCGTTTACCTGCAAAGCGTTGTGAAACGTAATGAGCACGGCAAGGCACGTAGAGCGCCCTGGTCATCCACTGCAACTGTATTCGTCTCCAGTCATCTTGACTTGTCCTGCCACTGAACTCAGCCTCAGGCGAGAGAGTGAGGTCGACGAATTGCGCAACTCTTCCTCCATCCATCCATCCATCATGTGCCATGCCGGTAAGCGTGGGCGGTCATGTTTTGCCATCTCACTCGATCACCAGAGTCGTGGATCAGCTCTGTGTTTCTGTCTCGACCATGCCACGAGGCCAAGCCATCCAGGTATTGGCTTCTAGGTCTTCCCCTTGGTCTGTTCCCTTCGATCTTACCAGTTGTCACAAAGTTCTCCAATTCATTTCTTCTCATAACATGCCCAAAAAATTGTGACTGTCTACGTCTAATATCTCTAATCAGTTTACGATCTTTATTTGTTTCTTGAAGGACCTGTTCATTGGTCTTTCTGGCTGTCCATGGTATTCTTTGCATTTTCCTCAAAAACTACATTTCTACAGCCATCAGATGTTTTTCAGCTTGACTGCTCATTCTCCAAGCTTCACATCCATATAAAAGTACAGGTTTTATACTCTTCCTCACTTTAATCCAATTCATCGCGCAAGTCATTCTTGATCCAATAGAAACAGAGTGGAGAGCCAAAAACAATGAAGCAGTCATCCCACAGTATTTCTGCTCAATGTCCCAAAAGTAGCTGGTTTTGGTATCTCCTGTTTTCCCACAAAGACACCATCGAGGTGCCTGACTAGTCCTAACTCCGGGTTCATGTAAATCGGGCTAGCGTCTGAATCTAATAAATATCAGCCAACGGAGTTCCTACTGTATTGATTATATCAGCCTTGCTCATGCTTCTTCCCGTGTATATTTATACATTATTTGCCAGCTGGTCTGTTTGTTCATTGCCTTTGGGGTGTTTATGTGTTTGCGTGAGAGCATATGTGTACGCGTTCGTGTGTGTGTGTGTGTGTGTGTGTGTGTGTGTGTGTGTGTGCGCGCGTGCGTTCGCCTTATGCCACATACCTAAAACTATGCGGTTTAGTTTCCTCTAAATCTGTGTGAAGAAGGCGAATGACAAGTAAAAGATAATGAACTGACCTCATGGCGTATTAACGACAGCTACATGTCCTGTACACGACGTTGCAATCAAACCAAGTATCTATTGACTGTTTGTAATTTACTAGGCAAGTTTATGTTCGGCAGTTTGCTATTGTTTTCTCAACGGTCAAAGCTCATACCATCGAAATCAACGCGTAGCGATTTTCTTCCTAAGACACATTTATTTTTCTCGCGATCATGGATGTAAAAGAGAATGTTTCATAAACAACAATGCTAACAACTATTTCTCATTGGGGCACTTATTTAATATACTAACACACCTTTAATAACGAACAGTCTCCAGGTGTCGATGTGCCTTGCAGGACATTGCGATCAACTAAACGTCCATTTTAGGCAATTTTTTTTTATTTCTGTAGTTTGACATGTGTTATCACATAGTACAAATAACTCAGACCAGTCATAATTTATGATGGCAAGTGCTTTGAAGAGATTAGAAGAATAATAGCCATTTGGAAGATTGGAACATACTGATCAATAAAATGATGTCATTTTCAGTGAGAAAACGAGTGTTGAGGTGCTACATAAAAGATGTACTGTTATAATGGATGTGAAACGTTGACAATAAACAGACAAGCCGAGAAACATCCCATGGCAGTGTAGATGTGGTTTCTGAGGAAAGTGCCAAGAACATCAAGGTCAGATATAAAAACCAATTAGCATGTCCTACCAAAAACAAATGGAAACTGTAAACTGATTAGATAAATTAGACGTAGCCAGTCAAGATTTTCAGAGAGCACGTTATGAGAAGAAATTGATTAGAAAACTTAGTGACAACTGGCAAGACTGAAAGCAACAGAAGAAGGGAAAGGCACATGGCATAATCGAGACAGGAGAGCTGGTCCACGATCCTGGTGATCATATGGGTTGGCAAGACATGACCCCCCCCCCCCCCCCAATCTTATCGACATGGCACATGAAGATGATGAGTTTGCCACCGCTTTCTGAACAAAAAATCCACGTTTACATCCAAATGACAGCTGTGTGGAGTAAACCCATTACGCTCAAGTGGCAATCAACCTCTCGGCTACGCTGACCACTATAGACTACAACACGACCACTCTATTTTTGGAAGCAAGAGAGCAATGAAACACATTGACACAGAACACATCCACTATCACGGTCCACAGTAAGATCCTGCGGGAATGAAGAAGTTAGATTATAAAATACAGAAGTCAGTCAGACAAACAATTACAAATAAATTGGTCGCTGTGAAACGAGGCGTTGAATGATTGTGAAGAAACAGTTACCATCATTTTCTGAAATACTTACAAGTATCATATGAGATGTTGTTTTCGACTTTTATATGGTTGTTCGTCGTTAGCTGACATAATAGCTTTTAATATAGTTGGATTCTTATTTGTAAATTCTCTAGAAGAATGAGAGTTGTAGCTCGTAGTTCCGACGTATTGGTGTTCAAAATGCCCGAGTCCAAAGATCGCTTATGTCTATCGGAAAGAGGTTGGTGTCGATGCTAACTTAAAGACTGTGAAACTTGATGATTAATAATTTTGAGAAAAACCAAGTATCAACCTTGAGTGAGATATTTACAAGTGTTCTATGAAAAGTGGGTTTCAACTTTTATTTGGATGTTTGTCGTTAGTTAAAATGATGTTGTTTTCGACTCTTATTTGGATGCTTGTCGTTAGTTGAAATGAAAACTTGAACTATAGTCTACCGACTCTGTGGCGATGGAGCTACGAATGCAATTTATGACCCCGCATACAACGTTTGAAACACGCTGCTGGAGATTTGGAAGCAGATCACCTTGCGTTGGTTTCTATACAATGATGTGAGTGCTGGTCGTACAGAAAGCAATGGCAAACTGCAGAACGTAATCTTGCCCAGGAATCACAAACAGCAAAACATTTCTGGTGTTGACTGCTACGTACTGTAAATAATATGCAACTAACTTAACTTAGCTATAGTCGGGTTTTTAGTTGTGAATTCACTAATGTCAGCTGTAACTTTTTTGGGCCGACTCATTAGTGTTCAAGTTGTTTGATCCTCGAATAAGGCTTACATCTGTGAGGCTGGTATAGAGACTTTCCTTCCTACCTGGCATCAGAGTACAATCTCCACGGTAATTGTGATACAGAGTTTTCTATCCTCTCTCCAATCTCAGAAACAAATGGGGTGTGATCAATCGGGTTTAGAACTTTGCATCTGGGGAGAGCATATGAGGATATATCCAGGTCATGATTCGGCACAGAAAGCCAGGTCTGGCTGAGATCAGACCCAGGATTGTAATGTTTCCTCTACGGGATTTGGGTATTTCATTGCCAACAGACTTCGACTGAGTACGCAGAGGGGCGAGGATGTATGAAATTTTGAAGAGAAGTTCCATATTTTATGACCATCCAATAAAATAATTGAACATTGAAAAGGAAACAGTTGATGATATCATGGGGCCATTGACATACATGAGTATGTACATATATATTTTTATGTCTTGGTATGCGGTATATATATATATATATATATATATATATATATATATATATATATATATATATATATATATATATATATATAAGTACAACATTGTATACAAATATGAGAATGAGACAGTTTCCATGGTCATGTAACGAGAAGAGTGCCAATGGAATATTTCACAACGACAGACAAGATCGGCGGTAGTAGAGGCATAGGCAGACCGAGAGAAATGGTGCTGGATGGACCGCGATGATGGCATGGAAACATATCTAAATATATTTTACGGAACATCAGGTACCCATATATATATATATATATATGGAGATGCACCAACGTCTATGCCAGCTTGCAGTGCATATGACGAGGATAATGATTGTTGCGACAATGGGAAGACAAATTGCGTTATGATGTTGTACTGAAATGCAAAGAATACCATGGACAGATAGAAAAACCAATGACCAAGTACTACAGGAGACAAATGACAATCGTAAATTGATTAGAGAAATTAGACGTAGACAGTCAAATTTTGTGGACATGTTATAAGAAGAAATGGATTGGAGAACTTAGTGACAACTGGCAAGATCGAAATGAACAGACCAAGAGGAAAATACCTAGATACACTGGTGATCGAGTGAAATGGCGAGTCATGACCGCCCACACTTTCCGGCATGGCACATTATTGATTGATTGATTGAAAAACCTTGAAGAACGAGGGTTTATAATTGTGTATGATCTAACAGCGATATCTGGATCCAGCCAGGCAAACAAGCAATACACCCAGTTCAGGCACCCTGCTGATCTTTCCGTTCGGGGTAAGCAAGACGTAGATGACGATCACCTACCATCATCATGGGAAATTATGTGACTCTTAAGTATTGTGATTTTCTCGCTTGGTGTAATGGGTAGAACGTTAAGCTTACAATGGCATGGGCGCGGTCGGACAAAGGGTTTGATGGTAGTCCTCTACAGATGGGAAAGTCTGGTTACCTGCTCCTGCATCCTGGCACTCAGGTCTACAACAGATGATGGTCCCAGCCGTTTACACAACCACAGCAGGTTCCTGCTGAGGGATTTGTTTATTTGGTTGTTGTTGTTGTTGTTGTTGTTGTTGTTGTTGTTCGAAGATTGGGTACAATCCACTGCTGGCAACGCTGATCGTATTCCGAACAAACTTTGGGTATTGTCCACGTTGCATTAGAGGCCCTAGACTCGAAATTCGCTCTCCGTTGAGCTTGTCAGTAGTGCATGTCTCTGACGGGACCCGGGATCGAACTCCGAATCACTAGCGTGTGAGACGGGTGTGTAACCACTTGACCACAAGGCTCACGCTAGATGCCACCAAATTATCATACTAGAATATCACAACGTCACCCATTGTAACCTATATCTCTACGTTGTTGGTGTCGTTGTGTTACATATATTGTATAATACTCGTCTGACTTCATTATACCTGTACTCTTGTATGGATGTGAAGCGTAGACAATGAGCTGTCAAATTGAAAAACATCTGATGGCTATGGAGATGTAGTTTCTGAGGAAAATGCAGAGAATACCATGGACTGACAGAAAAACTAATGAGCAAGTCCTTCAAGAAACAAATGAAGATCGCAAACTGATTAGAGTCATTAGACGTAGACAGTCAAAATATTTTGGGCATGTTATGAGGAGAAATGAATTGGAGAACTTGGTGACGACTGGCAAGATTAAAGGGAAGAGACCAAGAGGAAAACCGAGAAGTAAATATCTGGATGGCTTGGCCACGTGGCATGGTCGAGACAGGAACACGGAGCTGATCCACGACTCTGGTGATCGAGTGAGGTGGCAAAACATGACCGCCCACGCTTATCGGCATGGCACATGGTGGATGGATGGATGAACTTCATTATGTTAGATAGTGTTAGAGATCATTCCTTCATCAGCTCTTCGTGAAGGCGATATGGGATATTGATTAGTGTAACACTCGACCCTGACGTAGTGCATCTCTGTTCTTCGCATAATGGAGCGGGCTCATCACTGAAGATGATAGGATATTGCACTGATGATTTCATGCGCACTTCTGGACATGTCACCTGTTAAGTGAGGGAAAAACTGATCAACTATTCCTCCGTGTATTCAGGCCTCCAACATGCGATGTCCCTATCAGAACTACTACAGAACCATAGGTTCATTTTTAGGAAAATGCTTCAGGACAGTTTTTTTTTTTTTTTTCGCACTTTCAAAGTTATGGGAATTTCAGAATACATTTATTCAAACCTGTGAAGTCAAAATGAGACGGTCGAATCATGGCAGGAAGAAAATACCTCGACGTTCAGACATCAGGAGATGACACCATCTCACTGCAGGTCTGTTATAAATATGAGCAACAACACTTACCATTGTGATACATAAGCCAGAGTTGAGATGCATTAGCGACGGCTGAGATACGGCATTGACTTCTTAGGTACGTTATCGATTACTGAATTACATTAGCGCCTGCTGAGAGATAGTATCGATTAATCGGTAACATTAGCGCCTGCTGAGAGATAGTATCGATTACTCGGTAACATTAGTGCCTGCTGAGAGATAGTATCGATTACTCGGTAACATTAGCGACTGCTGAGAGATAGTATCGATTACTCGGTAATATTAGTGCCTGCTGAGAGATAGTATCGATTACTCGGTAACATTAGCGACTGCTGAGAGATATTATTGATTACAAAGTAACGTTGACGCCTGCTGAGAAATATTATTGATTACAAAGTAACGTTAGCGCCTGCTGAGATATATTATTGATTACAAAGTAACGTTGGCGACTGCTGTGAAACAGTATCAATTGCTGAGATAGATTTAGCGATTGCTAAGATGTGGTAGTGTTAATTAAGAAAAATTAGCAAATGCTAAGATACTTATCGGTTACTGAGATAAATTAGAAATTTGTGAGATAGAGTACTGAAATATATGCTAATATTAATGATTGCAGAGATATATTGATGTCTGTTGAAGTATATAAATGACTGCAGAGATATATTACTGACCGATGAGATATATTACTGACTGATGAGATATATTAATAACTGCAGAGATATACTGACTGAAGAGATATGTTAATGACTGTTGATATATATATATATATATATATATATATATATATATATATATATATATATATATATATATATATATATATATATATATATATATATATATATATATATATATATATATATATATATATATATATATATATATATCATAGAACAATGGAGAAATCAGAAGCCAGGACTGTGATAAAATTCTTGATGTTACAGGAAAAAACACCTACATAAATACACAGGGAGATGGAGCCAGTGTTTAAGGAAGTCTGTCCTTCGTATGCTTCTGTAAAAAATGATGTTTGCAGTTTAACTGATTCAGTGCCAAACAAAAATGTAGGTTTGGAGCATACATGGTACACAATCAAAAGAACAAGTGTTTTAATGTAAATTTCCATTCACTGAGCATTGAAACTGAAGATACCTCGAAACGAAACAAATAACATGAAGATCCTTGTATGGCGATGTATCGCTCTTCTGTTCAAATGGGAGATCACAGTTGGCGATATACTATCCTTCGGCACTGAATGAGTTAAGTGTGGCCGTTCCAAAAGTCCTCAGAGTGCAATGATGCAAATGCTGAAAAAGTGAAAAAAATCATAGACCAGGATTGGAAAATGACAACTGCAGAGATATCGGGTTCAGCAAAACTGAGAAAGAGTACAGTTTTTAGAATTTTACACAACAGACTGAGCATGAGAAAATTGTGTGCCCGCTGGGTCCCGCGCCTGCTGACATGTGAACAGAAACACACACGGGTTGATTGCTCTGGCCAGTTGCTCAACATGTGGGGGTCGAAAAACATGTTGACGTCCATGGTGACGGTAGATGAGACTTGGATTCACCATTATGAAGCAGAATCCAAAATTGCCAGCGTAAAGTGGAAAACCCTGGGCTCACCAACACATGTCAAGCCAAGAGCACAAAAATGTGCAAGAAAAGTGATGCTGACTGTTTTATGGGACGTCAAGGGTGTCATATTGAAAGATTACATGCTTCATGGCGACACGTTTAATGGGCAGTACTATGCAGATCTCCTTATCAAACTAAGAAAGGCTGTGACCAGAAAACGAGGGATAGCGCGTACGCAAATTCTGCCTTTGCTTCAAGACACACCCCCTCCCATAAAGCACAGCTTGTGCTGGAAACTGCCAACGATTTGAATATTGAAATTCTTCCACACCTACCATATTCTCCAGATTTGGACCCATCAAAATTTTTTCTTTTCCCAAATCTTAAAACAAACAGCTGAAAAGAAATCGTTGTGACAGTGTCGAAGATATCATACTGGCTTGTGATGACTGGTTTAGTTCGAAAAATAGGTTGTTTTATTCTGAAGGTCTTTTCAAGGTCACGCAGAGATGGCAGAAATGCATAAATTCAGGTGGTGGCTACATTGAGAAGGAATAAGCACTGTGCCAAATTTCAATTTTCTCCACCTACTCCTTCATGGTCAGGCTAAACTAAAGAACAAACGTGTATCAATAGTTACCGAGAAAGCACTCTACAAAACAACCTTCCTACCAACTCTGTGCTACCAATGCCACATCTGGACAATGAAAGAAAGGGAGAAAAAGAAAAATCACAACATCAGAAATAAGATTCCTGAAAAGATAGTAACAGAGAGTGCAAGGAAAGGACTCTCCTTGAATATCAAGAAAACAGTAACAATGGTAATATCAAAGAAAATGGTGACACCAAAATGTGACATAGAAATAGAAGGGAGAATCCTTAACAAAGTGGATAATTTTAGATACCTAGGGGCATTTATAACATCAGATGGAAGATGTACAACAGAGATTAGGAGCAGAATAGGGCAGGCAAAAGCCGCATCTAAGAAAATTAAGAGTATCTTATGCAATAAGTCGCTATCACTGAATGTAAGAAAGAGAGTGCTGAAATGCTATGTAGAACCAGTTTTGCTGTATGGCAGTGAATCTTGGAATGTAAATGAACAAATTAAGAAGAAATTAGAAGCAACAGAGATGTGGTTCCTGAGACGAATGTTGCGAATTCCTTGGACTGCCACAGTAATTAACAACGACTGCCTGAAACAGGCTAATGAAACTAGAACATTATATACAACAATAAGACAGAGACAAACATCTTTCTTCGGTCACGTTATGAGAAGAGAGGCATTGGAGAACATCGTAACAACTGGAAAGATCGAGGGGAAGAGAGGCAGAGGCAGACCAAGAGAAATGATGCTGGATGGATTGAGACGGTGGCATGGAGGAATATCAGCAGCAGAGTTGATCCAGAAAACCAAAAACCGAGATCTATGGAGAGCCATGAACGCCTACGCCAGCCGGCACGGCACTTGATGATGATGATGATGAAAAGAATACTCAATGTATCAAGAAGAGAGAATATCAGAAATGAAGAAATCAGGACTAAACGGGGGGTTATAGCAGCGTTAGATTTCATCAGAACGCAGCAAGTTAAATCGTTTGGCCATGTAACTAGAATACAAACTAACAGTACACCACAACAAGCAATGATGTACAGACTAAATGGACGCAGAAGAAGATGCCGACCATGTAAACGATAGACAGAGGGAATAGCAGAGTCCATGGGAACTCGATGCATGAAGCCCATAAATGGGCACTCTCCCGCTGTTTATTCTTCACCTCGACACCGCAAGGTACAAGAGGAATATGGTGAGATGAGATGAGACTGCTCTTAGGTCACAGTGTGGCCCACCCAGCTATAACATTGATAATGTCACAGGAATAGGTAATTAAATATACAATACAGAATACATATTGTGTGATTTGAAAAGATTATTACAATTAAAATAAAATGTTACACGTGCAGATGATATAATGTGTAGCTTAATGATTTCTTTAATTAAGATACTTGTCAAGATCATTCTGGAATGATCATTCGGGGCCAACTCGATTGACGGATGTCAGTCGCAGCGATCGGGCAAATTTTGAGCTACAGCCTACGATGGGTGACGTTGCAATATTCTACTTGTGGTGTGATAATTTGGTCGCGTCTAGCGTGTGCCGCGTGGTCTAGTGGTTACACACCCGCCCCACACGCCAGTGATCTGGGTTTGATCCCGGGTCCAGTCAAGGATATGCACTACTGGCGAGCTCAACCGAGAGCGAAACTCGAGTCTAGAGCTTCCATATTGACGTGGGCGGGGCTTTAGGTTCCAACCGGAATGCGATCAGCGTTGTCAGTAGTGGGTTGTGCTCAATATTTAAATTTCAAATCCCGAAAAAAAGCCAAATAAATCAATTCTGGAAAGAATTTAAAATAAAACAAATAAGTAAATAGCTACACAATAACAGTATTTACGTAAAATTATCACCAGAAAGCAATGGCAAACTACTGAACGTAAAACTTGCCAAGACATCAACAGCAGTTGACAAATAATAACTGCACAGATTTGTAGCATACGAAGCGGATATATGAATAAGCATATTGTTTGTGGCTGCCATATTTATTTTCACTTTGATCATACGTTAATAATTATTGTTTGTTGAAAAATAGATAACAGTTCAAGACATATTTTGGTATGTTTTATAGACTTCTAAAGCGCTTTTATCAGCGTGCAGCATGGACGTCTAATTGCAGGTTTTCAAGAGATAAGTTTCAATAGAAAACGTGTGGGACTCACCAGTGACCTGTTCAGGTATGCCAAGGAGTATGACCACATGAACAGTAGTAGTCGCGGTAGTGAAATGGTAGCACGCTTGCCTGCCGAAAAGGTAGTCATGTGTTCAAAGCTGCATTCTGGTGGGTTTTGTTTAATGGACCTTTACGACCCCCCCCCCTCCCCACCCCATGACCGACCCAGCCACAAACGAGTGCAGGAAGTATCTTGAGCATTAAAGACGGCTGGCGTGTTATTGGGCAACCACATCACTCGTCGAGTGCCCATACTATAAGATATAGGTTAAAGATAGTTGCATATTCTTTACAGGACGTCGCAGTCAACCCCATACATATTTGCTGTTTGTGATCTTTTGGCAAGTTTACGTTCAGTAGTTTGCAATTGCTTTCTGTGCGATAGGCATCCATACCATTTCGTAAAAACCAACGCAACGCGGTCTGCTGCCAAATCGACCACAGCAGTGTTTCGAACGCGGTATGCGGGATTACGAACTGCGTCCGTAACCTCTTCGCCACGGAGCGGGCTTAATAATATAGGGCTAGTACAATATAGGGCTAGTACAATACAGCCAACACGCCTCGAGAAGTGTAAAAAGGACCCTTACTTCACTTTGCTTACTGCAACAATTATCTGCTTGTCTTGTTACCCGCTCTGTTGTCAGCCAATATCTCTACGATTGTTTCTGTAGAGTTCGCCACAATTCTCCATTTACATGAGTAATAAAAAATAGGATGAGACAGCGCCGTCTAGAGTAATAATAAATCAATAAATAAATAAGTACCCACTGACTGGTGGGACAATGTAGAAATTACAGAACACCGCATGCAACAGACAAGACGGAACTATAGGTAGCCAGGAAATGTTAAACCCAGTCTTCCCAATACAGACATCAACCCTGAAGGAATCGAATGTATTCCGATTTTCAATTTCCTTAACACCCAAAACAGCAGCGCCACCGCCTGAGCAGACCTTTTATACGCTACTTACTAATTTAGCAGGCGATGTTTCTGAAGCGAAAGTCATAATTTAACATGCAGATATATTTGAACAGGTGGAAGCAAGGTGGCGAAGTGACTAGAACGCTAGCCTGGTGGACCGGTGGTTCTGGACTCGTATCTTATCGCGCACGGTGCTCCCCCAGCTGGACTCAACCTAAACGGGGTACCAGGAAATATTTTGGGAAGTGAAGGGCCGGGCATGATACTGACCACATCAACTCTCAAGTGTCGATTGGTTGGTTGGTTGGTTGGTTGGTTAGTTAGTTAGTTAGTTAGTTAGCTAGTTAGCTAGTTAGTTAGTTAGTTAGTTAGTTAGCTAGCTAGTTAGTTAGTTAGTTAGTTAGTTAGCTAGCTAGCTAGCTAGTTAGTTAGTTAGTTAGTTAGCTAGCCAGCTAGTTAGTTAGTTAGTTAGTTAGTTTAGTTTATTTAGTTAGTTAGTTAGTTAGTTAGTTAGTTAGCTAGCTAGTTAGTTAGTTAGTTAGTTAGTTAGTTAGTTAGTTAGTTAGCTAGTTAGTTAGTTAGTTAGTTAGTTAGTTAGTTAGTTAGTTAGTTAGTTAGTTAGTTAGTTAGTTAGTTAGTTAGTTAGTTAGCTAGTTAGTTAGTTAGTTAGTTAGTTAGTTAGTTAGTTAGTTAGTTAGTTAGTTAGTTAGTTAGTTAGCTAGTTAGTTAGTTAGTTAGTTAGCTAGCTAGTTAGTTAGTTAGTTAGTTAGTTAGTTAGTTAGTTAGTTAGCTAGTTAGTTAGTTAGTTAGTTAGTTAGTTAGTTAGTTAGTTAGTTAGTTAGTTAGTTAGTTAGTTAGTTTAGTTCATTTAGTTAGTTAGTTAGTTAGTTTGTTAGTTAGTTTGTTAGTTAGTCAGTCGAGGTTCCAACTTCACGGCAACGAGTCGTCCCCATTATGCTCCATTCCTGTGCCAGTGAATATCATACAAAATGCTCCCCACTGTCCAATGTGAAAAGTGGAATAGACAGGAGTCTCGGCTATCCAACATCCTGCACAGGTACACTGTGCAAAATGCCGCCGCCAGAATGCCAACACAAAATTCATCCACGAAAACCATAGTTCATTGTCGATGGACTCGGCAGTCACCAGAAAGACCTCAGTGACCCAGGTTTTCTCACATGGCTCGGTCTTTTACCGCAGGGCGACCCACCGAAAGTGTCGCATAAAGCACGAACTCCGTAGCTTCAGCGATGACTCCCAGGAGTCTCCTAAACATTGCACTCGTGAACCGAAACGGCAACACAGGCAATTCAGCAGCAGCCGGTAGCCTTTGTTCCGAACATGCATGTCATTGTACAGGACAGATGTAAAAGCATTCCACACGAATTTCACAGCTCACAGTGTCGCCCATGCACTCACTCAGTAGCAGGGAGACGGAACCATGTACTATCTGTCCAACATGAGGAAAATGAGATTGCAAACCGTAGCTACAAGTATAAACACGCCACAGGCCTTAACGGTTCAATGCCTAACGCCATATTGACAACCGGAAGGTCAACAAGAATAAGTTAAATCCTGACCAAAGCTCGTAAAAGGGGATCATTTACTTAATTTATATAATTGAACCAGGGTCGTGATTTCGTCATCATCAAGTGCCATGCCGGCTGACATAGGCTTTCACGACTCTCCACAGATCTCGGTCTTTGGTGTTCTGGATCAACTCCGCTGTTGATAATCCTCTATGCCACCATCAAAATCCATCCAACATCATTTCTCTTGGTTTGTCTCTGCCTCTCTTCCCCTCGA
This sequence comes from Cepaea hortensis, assembly GCA_963921405.1. NCBI lineage: Eukaryota > Metazoa > Mollusca > Gastropoda > Stylommatophora > Helicidae > Cepaea > Cepaea hortensis. The sequence continues at coordinate 84,445,707 of OY992882.1, read as the reverse complement.
TCGTTCCAGTTGTCACGATGTTCTCCAATGCTTCTCTTCTCATCACATGACAAAAAAGAAAAAAAAAAAGAAGCCTTTTGCCTCTTTCTTATTGTTGTATATAACGTTCTAGTTTCATCAGCCTCTTTCGGGCAGTCGTTGTTAGTTACTCTGGCAGTCCAAGGAATTCGCAACATTCGTCTCAGGAACCACATCTCTGTTGCTTCCAATCTCTTCCTAATTTGTTAATTTACATTCCAAGATTCACAAAAATACTGCAAAACAGGTTCTATATCATAATATAACTTGCAGAAATACATAAAGCGCTGTGGTAGGGCAGTGGCTAGACTCTTGTACCCCCGGCCTGATGGATATGTGCTCGTATCCTCTCTAGGCGAGGAATTTGTTTATATAATGCAGTACAATCGGCCGATGTGATACTGACAACATTACCTATTGGGTGTCTATTAACGCCTGTTCAGAATAACTGATACGTCTCATGGTATGCAGAGGGATCCTATACTATTACTTTTACATAAATGTGAAATGTTAGTTACGTGACCCGTGGTTTCTGATCACCCAGACGGGGGTCATTGTAAGGGCCGCGCATGAGTTCGTGTTTGTTGTTGTGCTTCCATGGACCTACCATACCGTTTTGTTCTATTGTATATTGAAAACAATGTGCTCCCTAATGAATGTACACACATAATCCACACACAATAAGTTGGACGGGTTCTATGACACGATCACCATGCTACTGGTGAGGAAAGTCTCGTCACTAAACACTCCAATAGAGGCAAGCCCCTTGCAGGCTCAGGTGACGTCAACATCAACACATCGGACTTCAGCGTTACAACTCAGTCTTCCAGAGGATTTACCAACCAACCAACTAACCAACCAACCAATCAAGCAATCAATCAACCAACCAGCCATCCAACAAGCAATAAACCAACCAATCAAGCAATCAATCAACCAACCAAGCAACCAACCAACCATCCAACAACCAACTAACCAACCAGCCAATATAGCAATCAATCAACCAACCAATCATCTAACTACCAACTAACCAACGAACCCATAAAGCAATCAATCAACCAACCAACCATCCAACAACCAACTAACTAACAATTCAACAAGCAACTAGCTAACCAACCAACCATCCAACAACCAACAAACCAACCAATGAAGCAATAAATCAACCAACCAACCATCCAACAACCAACTAACCAACCAACCATTCAAGCAATCAATCAACCAACCAACCACCCAACAACCAACTAACCAACCAACCAATCAAGCAATCAATAAACCAACCAACCATCCAACTACCAACTAACCGACGAACCAATCAAGCAATCAATCAACCAACCAACCATCCAACAACCAACTAACCAACAATCCAACAAGCAACTAACTAACCAATCAACCATCTAACAACCAACTAACCAACCAATCAACCATCCAACCAACCAATCAATCAATCAATCAACCAGCCATCCAACAACCAACTAACCAACCATCCACCAACTAACTAACCAATCATCCAACAACCAACTAACTTACTAACCAACCTACTAACTAACCGACCAACCAACCAACCAAACAAACAACCAGTCAACTAACTAAACCATTAACCAATCAACCAACTAACTAATAAATCAACCACAAAACATACAACCAACTAACCTACCAACCAAAACCACAAACAATCAACCAACTAACAAACCAACGAACCAAACAACCAACCAACTAACATATTAACCAATCAACCAACAAGCCAATCAACCAACTAGCCAATCAACCAACCAACCAGCCAACTAAGTATGTGACCAATCAATACCAGTATTTTATAGAATATGCGAAGCGTTTTAAACTGAATATGAGTATTTGAAATGTTTTGAATTTCCAGTACATAGAAACCAAACATGGTGTTTGCACCAAGCGGCAGGAAAACTGGCAAAGTTTGATTCGTTAGCACTAAAACAATGCGTTTCATTCCAGCAGCTTGACGGCTCGCGGAATGAAAATGGAATAAGAATTAGATTAGTAGAAGCAAGTGTGACGATATTTTCAGCGTCCCGTTGATGTGTAACGTGTAACACAAGAGAAAACTATAATGAATTGAAATGCGGTAAATTGAGTTTGGGCAGGTTTTCTTTCATTCGGTGCAAACTATGCCGTTTTAAAAGTGTCGAATGACTTGTAATTTGCTTAACCATATTTCCCCCCCCCCCCCCCCGAAACATTCGCGCATTTGATCAGCACAATTTAAACACACACGCGCGCACACGCTCGCGCGCGCGCACACACACACACACACACACACACACACATACACACACAGATAAGTCCCGTACTAGAATCCTGCTGTGGTTATATACAGTCGTAAGTTACTTGCATATCCTTTACAGGGCGTAGCAGTCAAACCCGGCATTTTTTGGCTGTTCGTGATACCTGTGAAAGTTTACATTCAGTAGTTTGCCACTGCTTTCTGAACTACCGGCACCCATACCATTTAATTACAAAAAAAACCTAATGCCGTCTGCTACGAAATTGCCCACAGCTTTGCTTCGAACGTGGTATGCGGGATCGAGTGAGATGGCGAGACATGACTGCTCACGCTTATCGGCATGGCACATGATGATTATGATGATGATGATGATGATGATGATGATGATGATGATGATGATTATGCGGGATTACAAACAGCGTCCGTAACTCCTTCGCCACGGAGCGTTAGGACCATCATATTTGTGTAGACCTGCGTGCACGCAGGAGTAGGTGTAGAGATTTACTTTGCGTAGCGAACGACGACACCATGCATCGATCCCTCACCCAACAGCGAGCAGGCCATTATCAGCGTAGCTCCTTATACCATTACACCAACGCACCAGCTAAATATAAGGTTCAGATTAATAAAAAAAAAAAGGTCGCGTAGTGATGTGTCTTTTAGAAATTAACAGCGATTTAAGATGATAAAGGGAGGTAAACGAACCTCAAAAGGGGACCAGCGACAAAACAGGTTGAGAGCCATTGATCTTCACCAGTCATAAACTAGAATTATTACATGAACTTACGATGAAGTATTAATGTCTGCTTTCACTTGGTGTGTGTTTGTATGTTCACGGTTGTTTACATCACACGTGTGTATTTAGCTATATGTGCACGTGTTCTCTATACGTACAGTTTATGTGTTTTGTATTGAGAGACCTGGCGTGTGTTTATGCTTTGGCAGGAAAATGATGTAGTCAGAAGTTGCACACAGCTGGAAGATAAGATAATATGCTGGCTCTCAAGAGATCCTACTAATGGAAATTAAAGGGCTTAGTTGGTTAATCTTTCACAAGATGTTTAGTATATTTGATATGTACGTTAATTTTTTCTTAAAACATAGAAGGGGGGGGGGGGGGGTAAGCCGGGGGTGAGTGGTCTCAAGGTATGGTGCCAGCCTCGAGTGCTCCCTGAGGCCCCGGATTCAAGTCCCGGTGAGGGCCGGGATTTGTTCATGTGGACTTCTAGTAACAAAATTTCCCCTGGTCTCTGGGTAGTGAGATTGGACACCCGAGTGTATTGTTGTGCGCGTAAAACATCCTTTGGCAGTTGGAAATCGAAAAGGATTAGCCTAACGGCGCTGCCCGTGCAAAATTTCGAGTTAAAAATCTACCCAAAGTATTTCAGGATCCTCGCCGGTGCTACGGAGTTCGTGCACTGAATTGAGATTCTCCGGACTCAGGCTTGAGTTAGGAGTAGAAAAGAGCACTTATAGGTTACACCCGTGTGCCGTGGTGTTGATCCGTCGACTAAACTAAGCTAAACTTAAAACATTTAGAATTCTTATCTTTTAATGTTTAAGATCGCCTGCTTGTTTTAATTAATTAGGTTCAATCAAATTTTTATCTTTCATCACCACAATGTAGATTGGCTTCAGTGCAACGCCAATACTTCTGTGTCTCGCTTTTCTTGTACTCTCTAAAACAGTGGGGGGGGGGGGGGGGATGTGTGGAATTAAGATTATTTCAAGATCACGTTACTACAAGAACCGATTACTTGATATTGTTTTTCCCTTCATACTTTACGGTTCTGTACGTCTCAGCCTTCTAAAATTCAATTTATAAAGTAAGTAGACCCACAAATCACGTTTTATGTGGACGTCTAGACTTGTTTTAGTATGTGCTATTAAATTTAGCTTCCATTATTACGTATACTGTGGGTGGGGGGGGGGGATTTTTAGGTAGGAAATACGAAAGGGGGAAATGACGTTCTTAAAATATGGTGAAGGGGGCACGGGTCAAATTTTTAGGTAGGAAATACGAAAAGGGGGAATGATGTTCTGAAAATATGGTGAAGGGGGGCACGGGCCAAAAACGGTTGAGAACCACTGCTCTATCAGAATGCTGTTCGTCCATCTCTTGCTGTTATCTTTCATTTAATATCGTTGTCTACATCTTACTTACCTGTCAACTATTGTTCCCCATTAGCGTGTGTTTATTTTACTATTTCTTTTTTCGTAAACACTGGAGAAGAAACTTAAAGCACGTAAAGTGTTTTGTTGCCTTGTCTATCAAGTAAAAAATTCCTTTTATCTACATGCCGGTTTAGATTTTTTTCTTCTTCTTTCTTCTTTCATCTTATATAACCAATGGGATATAATATATATATATATATATATATATATATATATATATATATATATATCACCCACAGCTTTCATATTCTTAGCTTTTCCATGCAGCGCCGTCCATTTCCTCCCAATAGTTTTCATGTCTGTTACTATTTCTCTTCTGCGTGTGTTTGTTACGTCTTCCTCTATGTCTGCAGCCATGTAGATTCCAGCGTCTTTTCTTGGTCCACTTGTATGTGTCTAGCTGTTACCATGAACTCTATGGTGATTCTGCGATACCATTTTAATCCTTCTATTTTGCTCAAGCACCAGTTAATGAATGTTTGAGGCTTTTTTGTTGTAATTGTTCAAGTTGTTCTCCATGTTTCTGCTCCATCAGTAGTTTAGGCCTTGCCGCGGTCAGTTATTCAAACATCCCCGCTCCGAGGGATTCTATCACATCATCACTGGCCCGGTAGCGCGCTTGTCACTCACTGTGCTACCGAGATCCCTCCACTAATGGGTACCAGGCCGTTTTCAGAAGATGAGAATGTCTTGGAAGGAATGGCAATGAGGGAGGTAACTGACCATCACACATCATATGATTTGTTGCATAGAATACACCAAGGGGTAACGTTTACTACCTTAAAATAGAGTATTTGCAATGCGTCTACTTTTCACGCATAAAAATAATATGTATGATATGTTTTTTTTCTACCATACAGCATATGGATTCTCGTCTATGCTAAAGAGTTCGTGTACTGTAGTGAAACCTTTCTTGTGTAATCTGTGGTAAAGATGCTTGCAGATCTCTAAATTTACCGGAAACATCTTTGACTTGTGAAGAACATACAAACATGTTTCCATAAAACATGAAGAGGTAGGCCAATACCAGCATGCAAGAGAGGTGTTCGTCAGGGATGTGTAATGTTTCCAGCCATGTTTTCCAGTATAGTTAAAACGTTATAAGAAATTTAGAAGATAACAGAGGAATCACCATCGGAGGATATTACGAGGTATCAAAAGTTGAAGATATGCAGGTGATACAGAACTGACTGTAGACAATGAACATTCAGTGAATGTGGTTTTGTAGACAGGGAATAACTAGGGTTAGAATTAAACTGTAAGAAAACTGAAATCATGGTAATTTCCAAAAAGAAAAAAAAAAAGATACCTCAATGTAGTATCCAAATAAATTAGATTATTCTTAAACAAGTGAGTCGGCACAACTATCTCGGAACAGTTATGACATTTGATAGAAGATGCCTAGTAGATATTGTAACAAGAATCGCCGTATCAAAGGTTGCCTTGTGCAAGAAGAAAGCCATACTCATATATATATATATATATATATATATATATATATATATATATATATATATATATATATATATATATATATATATATATATATATATATATATATATATATATATATGTGTGTGTGTGTGTGTGTCTGTGTGTCTGTGTGTCTGTGTGCGTGAGTGCGTGCGTGCGTGCGTGTGTGCAGGCGCACGCAACACTGCTGTGTAGTGCATAAGCAAACGCAATCTCAACTTATCTCATCACATCTCATCTCATCTCATCTAATCTTGTTTCTCTTGTACCTTGCAGTGTCGTGGTGAAGCATAAACAACAGGAGAGATAGCCCTCTTGTGGGCTTTTGTTATTCCCACAGACCATTGTATACATGGTGGGCCTTTTCTTCTGATTATATTTGGTCTGTACAGCATTGCTTGTTGTGATACACTGTCAATTGGTAGACAAGATATGTGGCCGAACTATTTCACTTGCTGTTTTCTAATTAAATCTAGCGCTTCTATCAGCCCCCCCCCCCCCCCGCCATTCCTTTACCCACTTTTGTCCGGATTTCGTCCTTTTTGAGTTTCTATAAAATTCCCCTGTCCCCTTGGACAGATTTTTCTGCCTTTTCTGCCTACCGACTAGTTTTAGCAAACCGGCATGGACATTTTCCTACTACTGGAAGAAAAAAGAATGAAGCAAATGCAATTAACATGCACCTCTAACATTAAACAATGGCTCTAGAAATAGTGATAAACAACAGTTGGATTTCATGGAAACAAAAGCAAGCAAATGAAGTGGTCTTAGAGAATCTGGGGATGATAACGGAGCTGATGGAAGGGGGAAAACAATTAACATATTTTGGCCATATTAAAAGACACCAAACCGGATGGCAAAGTGCAAGCTGAATAGCTAGAAATAATCCGTGATACACAAAAGAAGGAAGAGGAATAGCAATACGTAAGCGCCAATACGCATGGGAAATCAGGAACAGTAAAACGTAAGCAGTAGTGCACGTAAGACGTAGGTCTGCAATAAAGTATACGTATAGAAATACGTCCGCACACACACACGCACGCACTCACATCAGCATCAGCAACACGCTAGGAAATTAAACCACCTCCACACAGTCTGCCTTAGGAAGTTACTGAAGATTAAATGGCAAGACAAGATCCCAGACACTGAAGTCCTAGAAAGAGAGTCCATGCCCAGTATCCACACTCTACTAATGAAGAATCAGATTCGCTGGGCTGGTCACTTGACTCGTATGCCAGATCACAGGCTCCCTAAACGAATTTTTTTACGGCGAGTTGCGTTGTGGTAAACGCTCCCAAGGCGGCCAGGGGAAACGCTTTAAAGACACTCTGAAAATCTCACTGAATGCTTTTGGAATTCATCATGTCACCCGGGAGACTGCGGCCAGAGACCAAAATTCGTAGCGTGCATCATTACGCAAGGGTGCAGTGAGGCAACCAGGACTGCAACAGCTGTGAAGAAAAGACAACAGAAAAACTACTGCAGGAAATCCTCCTCCTGAAACGTCAAGCTTTCTTTGTCCACATTGTCAAAGAACATTTCGAGCCAAAATAGGCCTTATCAGCCATCTTAGAACTCACTGCTCCATACTTTCAACCCCACTGGATGAAATGAATGGTCATCATCATTCTTGATGGACAAACAACAACATGAAACATACGTATAGATACCCGAAGGAAGCTAGGCGATTAGCAAAGAATACAAAACAGCAGCAGTACACGTTAAAAGTAAGACGAATATCACGAAGTAAGAAGTGGTACACTAAAGAAGCAAGGTGAAAAGCTGGTAGTAAGCAGCGATACACATAGGAAGTGAGAAGAATAGTTATGCTTAAGTAACGATACGTAGCTAAATAAGGTGAATATTAGTTTAACATTTGGGCAAGTGAAAGCTGTTAATATTCATTGTGGAGAGGCCACTTTACTGGTTAACTACAGGACTTCGTGACACCGTCCACTTTTATAATCCATGATCATACACGAGGAAGTCAATAAGTAAGTCACAAGTGGCTGTAGAAAGGTAACTAAATATGATACCAGCTTGAAACCAGTTTATTTTTATAAATACATTGTCTCTTTATTTCTCAACGTAATTTCCACCAACATTGATGTACTTATCCCATAGTTTTATCAGTCCTCCCAAACCTGCTGCATAGAACTGCGTGTTCTGGTTTCTAAATCACGTTTTCACTTCATATTCAACTTTGGCGTCATTCGCGAAATGTCTCCCACCAAGGTGGCTTTTCAGTGGACTGAACAGGTGGAAATCGCTAGGGGCTAAGTCGGGGCTGTAAGGTGGATGTTCGAGAACTTCCCACCTTAGTTGGTTAATTTTCTCCTGAGTTAATCGAGCCTTATGTGGTCTGGCATTGTCATGAAGTAGCAACACTCCTCTAGTCAGCAGTTCTGGACGTTTTCTTCGAATTGCATCATGAAGCATCGATAGAACTACACAGTACGATACAGAATTCACATTGTCACCTTTCTTCTTGAAATTGGTTAAAAGCACTCCTTGACCATCCCAGAAAATTGCCGTCCCTGCTGATGGCGTAAGCTTGAATTTTTGGACACAAGGCGAAAAAAAGATATTTTCTACCCAGCTATGTACCGCTTTACGGGACACACATTTGTTAGCATAAACAGGAAGCATTTCTTTATGAATGTCCTTTGCAGGCAGTACTTTTGCCCACAAAATAAAACACACAACAGCACGTTGCTCTTTGGTTGTACACTCCGTAAGTACAGTCGCCATTTTGTGTATACGTTGCGTATGCGCATGAGACACCTAGCGCCACCTGACGAACGGCAATATAAAGTTCGGTATTGCTGTCACCTAATGACACCTGTAGAAAACCCCAACTACATTTACCTGCCATCCCACAGAACTGTGTGACTTACTTATTGACTCGCCCGCCTGGTAGTCTAGTATTAAATGTTGAAACACCCTCTCTGAGGTGAATTTTTGCATAATCACTAATCCCAGGGAGAGCCGCTATGGTGTAGTGGGCAGCACACTTGCCTGGAGGCCATGCGTTTGGATCTCCATAGACGTGGATGGTCTTTAAATTACGCTGGACTCTCAGGTTGACACAGCCAACCACCGATGCCAGGAAATGCCAAGGGAAGTGAAGACGTTCTCGTGCTTGTGGTGTTTACCACACCATCCATTGAATGCCAATTGGTCTATACAAATATACGGCCAACATTGTATACAAAATATACCTCAGGGCGTGTACAATGGCCTTCGCGTGTTGTATAACATAACTCCAGCGATGTACAGACCAAGGATAGCGGCTGGTGATTATACTACAAACAACGTAAGTTGAGCTGTTGACACAGCCTTGATAGCAACAAGTCAGAAAGAACTGCAGAAAATGATAGATGCAATGGTTATACATAATGCTTGAAAAAAAATTAGCCTCAGCTAGAAAAAAATGAAGATAGAAATTATGGTAGTAAATATTTTTAAAAAGAATATGGCTAAAAGTGCATTGGAAGTCTCATCATCTGATCTCATCATGTTCTTGTTTTTAACTCATTTCTGTATCGAATTGAAGCATAAACAGCGGGAGTGTGTCCGATTATGGGTTTCATATAATTGGAATTAACTGAAGTATATGAGTTGATCTGGGGGTGGGTAGAGAAATTGAACAATGAGAATTATAATGAAAAGGATAAGAAAGGAAATGAAACCAGAAATTTGAGATAAACAGTGTGGAGTTGTGGAAGGTAAAGGCATGAACAACGACATATACATGCAGAGTACATTAGTAGAAGGGAAGATTGAAAAAAATAGAGATCTATATATGAGGTTTACTGACTACACTAAAGCAGTCGACAAAGTGAAACGTGAGTAATTATCAGAATATAGGACATTTTAAACACTGATGTTGAAGGTCTGAGAATAATTAACAACATATATAGGCAGTAAAAAGCAGCCATAAGAAGTGGCAATCAATTAGGAACTTTTAAACATATTAAACTCCCGATCTGTTCAATTTGTAGGGGAAAATAATTGTCACAAAATGAAACCGTGTGTTTATCCGGTTGATTATTACAGAGGATTTTCGGATTAAGCGGACGATCGACCAGCGACATCTATTTGTACTAACAGAGTAAACACAGTTGTACAGGTTACATCGTGTCAGCCCATAAACACATTTGGTGGTGAGGGAGAAGGATATGGAATGGTTCCGTTTGTCATCTATACTGCCGGACATCAGACGGAAATGGCTGCTGGGATTGTCACCACGGAACAGAAGAGTGACAAGTTTGTCAACATTTGAATGCAGATGGAAGCCGTGAGATCACAGGGGCAGATGTAAAACGGAAGTACCTAGTACGGAAAACAGTGCATCTGTCAATTCTTGGTTTCCGGAACATCAAGATGATTGGCAGCTTGGTATCGAAACTCTTTGTTGGGAGTTTACAGAAACTAGCTGGCTTGTTTTGCGAATCTAGGCAATTGATGACAACTTTGACAATGACTCAAGCCAGGAAAAATCGATTCCTGACAATGGATGATATGCGCAAATAACACCTGCAGGACGTCACCCATATCACGTGACCAATTTTAGGGGTTTGCCAGAAAACCATGATTGGAGATGGGGAGTTGACCAAGAACCGTGGATTATGATGGACGTGTTTGTGGGAGAGCTCTACAGTGTTAGATTAATTTAAGATTAACTAGCATGTGCCGTTATGGCAAAGTGTAGTAGCCATCCCGGGAATGAGGCGGTTTTTACATAAGGTAGTCAATATAGTCTATTAGTTCTAATTAATATAGACTGTGGCCTTGTTAAACTATAGTGTGATGATTAGCACTGTTAGTGGAAACTAGTTAGAGTAGAATAGTGATATTAACTCTGCTAGTTAAGAATAGATTAGTGAAGTGTTGATAAGCTTTACTAGTTGAGAATTGAGTAATGAGGGATAATTGGGATCTTCCCGTAGGTGTCCCTGGTGGGCGGGGTTCCGCATTCTGTTTGCTGATATTTTTTCTTTGTCATCGCCTGATTCGACTCTAGGTGGGTAGCTAATCTGCTCTATGACTAAGTCTAGTTAGCTAAAGATCATTAAGCAAGGTGATAGGCTTACACTCAGCCGAAAGGATCAGTGACTAGTACTATCACCAGATGTGTTGTTTCTATCCTAGGTTCCCTACCAGATCCAAGGAAACTCTACAAGTTTTGGGAAAGAATTAAAAAACCCATTCTGAAGAACACCAGTTCAAGAGTCAATAAAGTTGCATACAGAAACATAACTTACGCTAGAAGGAAATTGATTCATCAAAGAGAGTGATGCATATTGATGCCCCACACAGCATTAGACAGTAGTAACGAACCGAGAACCGGCTAAGAGTACCTAGTGTTAGTACAGCAACAATTAACATTAGAAATTAGCACTTATGGACTGAATGGTTCGATGTGCAACGAGGATGATCTGTCGACTAACTAACTAACTAACTAACTGCGTACACACTACAAAAGACTTGTGCAGTTTGTTAAGGAACGTTAGGAACGGACATTGTGTAGAGTGCAACCGGTCCATGATTAACTGTTAATACCACCGGTGTCTATTTCGGATGTTCATGAAATTGGATTACCAGAGGTCTACAGAGGCAAAGCAGTATCCGGCAAGATGGTTTCGGCAACGGGTGAGACGTACTTGTTCTGACGTAACGTGCTGTGGTCTATCTTTGCTGTGATCAGCTGACTGAGTTGATGTCTGAGAGACAGAGTCTACACACTTTATAGAACACGTCACACATTTTCTTCACATACACGTCTCATATACGTTACACTTTTATTTTAATAAATTACTCTTTATTAATTTTTAGAAGCAAGAGTTGTTGAGTATGTTGCGTTGGGGAAGTATGAGAAGGGGGCATAGTACGACAGTGAGAGAGTGATAGGAAAAGGTGTCCATAGGCTGATGGAGTGTGTTGGACGGAAGCTGGTGGATTCTCCAGAATATTGAGAGGAACAAAATATTATAATGTGGGTGTCGACTCTCTTCACTCCAGGGACGACACTTTAAAGGAGGACACGACATTATTGGGGGCTCGATAACGGGATCTTTGGACAGCGGGATCTCTCGTAAACGTGATCTTTGGACAGCGGGATCTCTCGTAAACGTGATCTTTGGACAGCGGGATCTCTCGTAAACGGGATCTTTGGACAGCGTTATCTCCCGTAAACGGAATCCTTGGACAGCGAGATCTCCTGAAGCAGGAACCTTTGACAGTGGGATCTTCTGACAACGGGGTCTTTGGACACGGGATCCTTAGTTATAAGAGGGAGATATCATTTTGGAGAATCCAGCTAGAGTGAATGTGGATAGGGGTTAGGACTAATTATACGTATCTTACCTGTTCACACGTCACACGTCTGCATAGGTCTGTGGTCCTGATTCTACTCTTGTCACTGAGTGAATGTACTGTGTGTGGTAATATCTAGATTTATAGTACTTGTTCATATATCGGTATAGTAATTTGCAGTTATATTGTACTAGACCTGCTAGCTTACCTCTCTGTATAATGGCCACCCCTAAACTTAGCACGTTAGAATTAAAGGCCAGGGGGGAAGAAATGGGATTGGCTGGGTCTTCTCTAACGGATTACATACAGGAAGTGGAGAGAGAGTATCGTCAAGCGGAAAGGGATGATCGAAAGGCCGAGCTGGAATTGAGAAGGATGGAGTTGGAACAAGCAGCTAAGAAATTGGAAGCTGAGCAAGCAGCTAAGAAATTGGAAGCTGAGCAAGCAGCTAAGAAATTGGAAGCTGAGCAAGCAGTTAGGAAATTGGAAGCTGAGCAAGCAGCTAGGAAATTTGAAGCTGAGCAAGCAGCTAAGAAATTGGAAGCTGAGCAAGCAGCTAGGAAATTTGAAGCTGAACAAGCAGCTAGGAAATTAGAAGCTGAACAAGAAGCACAGAAGAGGGAGCACGAGTACCGGATGCGGGAACTCGAGCTCAAGAGTCAATCTAATGGAGAAACTGAGGGAGCAGTTGGAGGTTCCTCCATCCCAGGCTCAACACCAGTAGGTGGACATGGGTACCATGCCATGAAGTTTCCTTTGGCGGTCTACGAGGAGGACAAAGAGAAGATTGACCAGTACCTTCAACGCTTCGAGGCTATGTCGGTTGCTATGGGTCTGGAGCATAACAAATGGAATCTTAAGCTATCCCAGGGTTTACGCGGGACCGGATACGAGGTTTATTCTCGCCTGCCACCAGGACATGAGAACAATTATGACGAGTTAAAGACGGCTCTGCTGAAACGATTCGAGGTTACGTCACATACCTACCGGAAAAAATTTCGAGCAGCGAAACGAGAACCGGGGGAGTAGTTTGCCGCCTACAGTTTGCGTCTAAAATCTTATCTCCATAAGTGGATGGATTTGGCTGGGTTCGCACATGACTATGAGAGTCTGGAAGAGCTCATGGTGGTCGACCAGCTGAAGAAGCAAATGTCTAACCCTCTCAGGACGTTCCTGGGAGAACAAGGAGCGGAACGTATTGACCTCGTGAATAAATTAGCAGAACGGTTCGTCGAGGTACATGGGGAGGCAGGGGAAAACCTTTCCACCAACTCCAAAAGTCAAGAGAAACATGACAAGAAGAAAACCAAAAACTCAGGAACAAAAAAGTGGGAACCTTATGTGCAAAAATCAGAGGATAGTTCAGAGAAGAAGAAGGAGGGAAGCAAGAGCACTTCAAGCTCTACACCTAAACGACCGTGGTCGGAGAAGTGGTGTTCAATTTGTAAGTCACCCTCTCACAATACGAGGGACTGCAAATCGAAGGCTAAGAACCCTCACTTCGCAGCATGTCAAGTGACTTCTAAGGAGGTTGTCACGGAAAATGCCAAGGTCAACAAGGAAGCTCGCCACCAGGAGAGCTCACTCAAGTATGGCAATAGAACATCTAGGACAGTGAAATGGTGCAACCAATGCCAGTCGAATACGCACAATGCTATTGACTGCAGAGGAGAGTCAGGAGACACTCAATTCGTCGTGTGCTCAGGGAAACCTAAGGTGGAGCCCACCGAACAGGTCGAGGCCGAGGAAGAGACTCCAGACCAGGAAAAACCACCTGTAGTGGAATTGGTAGAGGTTAACGGTCGTCAAGTGGAGTGTTTATACGACACAGGACTGGACGGGGAGGCCGTGATTTCTGCGGATCTGGTACATCCAGAACAATTCACAGGTGAAACATTGGACATACAGCCTGCACAGAAGAGTGCTGTAACCATGAAGTTGCCCATTGCTAATGTGGAGATTCGGTCAAGGTACGTCACCGGCACCATCAAGGCCGCTGTATTGACCGATCCCATTTTTCCAGTCATCCTAGGTTGCCGGTATGTCTTTCTGGGAATGCCCAGGGAGCCAATCCATATGGGAGCAATGCAGACTCGCTCTCAGACGAAAACGGAAGAGGCAGACGCAATTGTGTCTAACCCAATGCCGGGGGAGCTACGAACTGCCCAGAGTGAGGATGATACTTTACGTCCTTGCTACAGAAAGCTGCAGAAAAGTGCTGATCCACCAGGACGGGGGCAGTACTACATGAAGAATAGGATACTCTTCAGGAGAGCAGGAAGGGGAGACAACCTATACGGTCAGTTGGTCGTCCCGAAAGCTCACAGGTCCCAGATTCTTCATATGGGGCATACCATCTCCTTTAGTGGACACATGGGTATTGCCGCCACCATGCAGCGGATTTCCTGCCATTACTATTGGCCGGGAATGACAGATGATGTGCGTCGGTATGTGAAGTCATGCCCTGAGTGCCAGAGGGTGGCACCGAAACACTGGACAGCACCGGTGGTGTTGGGTGAGATGCCCATCATGAACTCTCCTTTCGAGAGGGTAGCCATCGATATCGTGGGTCCACTTCCCAGGACTAGGAAGAGGAACATGTATATACTCACAATGGTGGATTGCTGTACAATGTGGGGTGAGGCTATACCGTTGACCACGATTGACTCGAAAAGAGTGGCGGACGCACTGATGGAGGCCTTTACCAGATTAGGCTTTCCGGATCAAATTCTGACGGACAATGGATCTCAGTTTTGTGGAAAACTCATGGAGGAGGTATTTAGGGTGTTTCACTCTAACCACATACATACCAGCCCTTACCACCCTCAAGCCAATGGACAAGTAGAGCGTTTCAACGGCACGTTGATGACAATGCTCAGGAAACTAGCGCAGGAAAAACCTGATAGGTGGGATGAATATATCCCAGCAGCACTCTTTGCCTATCGGGAAGTTCCTCATGGCTCAACAGGACTACCACCCGCTACGTTGCTGTTTGGTCGTCCAATCAAAGGACCGTTGGAAGCCATGTTGAGGAGTTGGACTGAAGAGGGGACGTCAGAAGAAGTGATCTCATCCTATCAATACGTGGAGGAACTGAAAGAAAAACTCCACAAGGGATGGACTCTGGCAAATCAAAACTTGAAAAAGGCCAGGAAAAGACATGCGGCTTACTACAACCGTAGGTCTAAAGAAAGATCTCTAGAGGTGGGAGATAAAGTCTTGTTGCTACTCCCAACGGGAAACAACAAACTGGAGATAGGTTGGCAAGGACCATTTCCCGTGGAAAGGGTGATATCCAGAACCAACTATCAGATCCGGATCCGGGGTAAGTCGAAGATTTTCCATATCAATCTCTTGCGGAAATATGAAGAGAGACCCGGAGACAAGGCAGCTCACCTCATGGCAATGGCAGTTGCAGTGGAGACGGAAGTGGGAACCAGCGAGGGCAGGGAATATCCCTTGGTACACCAGGAAACCTATAGGGATGTGCACGTGAACCCTGATCTGACCTCCCTGGAGAGGGAAAGGATAACCCAGGTTCTCAAGTCTCATAAGGAGATACTGACTGATAAACCAGGACGAACGAGGTTGGTTGAGTTCGAGATGACTTTGACCACACAGGAGCCTGTTCGCCAAAAGGTTTACCCAGTGCCATTCTCTAAAGAAAAGGCCCTGGAGGAGGAAATACAAAAACTGCTGGAGGATGACGTGATTGCACCATCCACATCCCCATACAATGCGGGGGTAGTTTTGTTACGCAAACCAAGTGGAGAACACAGGTTGTGTATAGATTACCGACTTCTGAACAGTCATACACAGTTTCAGGTGGAACCTTTGCCGAATCCAACTCAGTTATTCGCTAGGCTCCATAAGGCTCGGTACTTTTCAAAGGTGGATCTGAGTCGGGGGTACTATCAGATACCAGTCAAACCGGAGATTCGACCACTGTTAGCTTTCAGTACACCCAGTGGACACTACGAATTCAAGGTCATGCCCTTTGGACTCAGCAATGCACCTAGTGTGTTTACACGCATGATGAGGACTTTACTAGATCCGTTACAGGATCCGTCCATCATCTCATTCATGGATGATATTCTGATTTCCAGTGACAGCTTGGATGACCACTTACAATCCTTGGAGAGAGTGTTTAATAGACTCAAGGAAGCAGGGCTTACTGCTCGTCCAACCAAGTGCATGATTGGTTACCAGACTCTGGAATTTCTAGGCCACACCATCACTCCAGGACACATAGTCCCGGAAGAGAAGAACCTGGAGAAAATCAGAAATGCACCAAGGCCAAAAACGAAGAAGGATGTGCGATCTTTTCTCTCGTTGTGTGGGTTCTACCACAAATTTATCCCACATTTCACGGAACTGGGAGCTCCGTTGACGGAAACCTTGAAAAAGGGATTCCCGGACCAAATCATTTGGACACCAGAATGTGAGAATGCCTATAGTCAGTTAAAGGAGGCCTTGGTCAGCAAACCTGTATTACAGCTCCCTGACCTTTCCAAACCATTTGTGTTGAGAAAGGATGCAAGTGCGATTGGAATTGGAGCCGCTTTGTTACAGGAAGGAAAAGACGATGCTTCGGTTTTGAAACCTGTGGCATACGCAAGTAAGAAACTTCTACAGGCGGAGAGGAATTATTCAACTGTCGAGAGAGAGTGCTTGTCCCTCGTATGGGCAGTGCAAAAATTTCAGCCATATTTGTATGGAGTTAAGTTTCGGGTCCAGTCGGATCATCAGCCCCTGATGTTCCTGGCTACTTCTCAGAAGCTCAACGCACGTTTGATGCGGTGGTCGTTGTTACTTCAACCGTATAATTTCACAGTAGAGTACATTCCTGGGAAGGAAAATGTTGGAGCGGATTTCTTGTCAAGACACCCAGCTCCTGAAGAAGAAGAATGAATCATCTGGACTAAACTCACGGTGGAGAAGAGTGAGATGGACTACTCTCTTAGGAGGGGGCCTATGTCACAAAATGAAACCGTGTGTTTATCCGGTTGATTATTACAGAGGATTTTCGGATTAAGCGGACGATCGACCAGCGACATCTATTTGTACTAACAGAGTAAATACAGTTGTACAGGTTACATCGTGTCAGCCCATAAACACATTTGGTGGTGAGGGAGAAGGATATGGAATGGTTCCGTTTGTCATCTATACTGCCGGACATCAGACGGAAATGGCTGCTGGGATTGTCACCACGGAACAGAAGAGTGACAAGTTTGTCAACATTTGAATGCAGATGGAAGCCGTGAGATCACAGGGGCAGATGTAAAACGGAAGTACCTAGTACGGAAAACAGTGCATCTGTCAATTCTTGGTTTCCGGAACATCAAGATGATTGGCAGCTTGGTATCGAAACTCTTTGTTGGGAGTTTACAGAAACTAGCTGGCTTGTTTTGCGAATCTAGGCAATTGATGACAACTTTGACAATGACTCAAGCCAGGAAAAATCGATTCCTGACAATGGATGATATGCGCAAATAACACCTGCAGGACGTCACCCATATCACGTGACCAATTTTAGGGGTTTGCCAGAAAACCATGATTGGAGATGGGGAGTTGACCAAGAACCGTGGATTATGATGGACGTGTTTGTGGGAGAGCTCTACAGTGTTAGATTAATTTAAGATTAACTAGCATGTGCCGTTATGGCAAAGTGTAGTAGCCATCCCGGGAATGAGGCGGTTTTTACATAAGGTAGTCAATATAGTCCATTAGTTCTAATTAATATAGACTGTGGCCTTGTTAAACTATAGTGTGATGATTAGCACTGTTAGTGGAAACTAGTTAGAGTAGAATAGTGATATTAACTCTGCTAGTTAAGAATAGATTAGTGAAGTGTTGATAAGCTTTACTAGTTGAGAATTGAGTAATGAGGGATAATTGGGATCTTCCCGTAGGTGTCCCTGGTGGGCGGGGTTCCGCATTCTGTTTGCTGATATTTTTTCTTTGTCATCGCCTGATTCGACTCTAGGTGGGTAGCTAATCTGCTCTATGACTAAGTCTAGTTAGCTAAAGATCATTAAGCAAGGTGATAGGCTTACACTCAGCCGAAAGGATCAGTGACTAGTACTATCACCAGATGTGTTGTTTCTATCCTAGGTACCCTACCAGATCCAAGGAAACTCTACAAGTTTTGGGAAAGAATTAAAAAACCCATTCTGAAGAACACCAGTTCAAGAGTCAATAAAGTTGCATACAGAAACATAACTTACGCTAGAAGGAAATTGATTCATCAAAGAGAGTGATGCATATTGATGCCCCACACAGCATTAGACAGTAGTAACGAACCGAGAACCGGCTAAGAGTACCTAGTGTTAGTACAGCAACAATTAACATTAGAAATTAGCACTTATGGACTGAATGGTTCGATGTGCAACGAGGATGATCTGTCGACTAACTAACTAACTAACTAACTGCGTACACACTACAAAAGACTTGTGCAGTTTGTTAAGGAACGTTAGGAACGGACATTGTGTAGAGTGCAACCGGTCCATGATTAACTGTTAATACCACCGGTGTCTATTTCGGATGTTCATGAAATTGGATTACCAGAGGTCTACAGAGGCAAAGCAGTATCCGGCAAGATGGTTTCGGCAACGGGTGAGACGTACTTGTTCTGAGTAACGTGCTGTGGTCTATCTTTGCTGTGATCAGCTGACTGAGTTGATGTCTGAGAGACAGAGTCTACACACTTTATAGAACACGTCACACATTTTCTTCACATACACGTCTCATATACGTTACACTTTTATTTTAATAAATTACTCTTTATTAATTTTTAGAAGCAAGAGTTGTTGAGTATGTTGCGTTGGGGAAGTATGAGAAGGGGGCATAGTACGACAGTGAGAGAGTGATAGGAAAAGGTGTCCATAGGCTGATGGAGTGTGTTGGACGGAAGCTGGTGGATTCTCCAGAATATTGAGAGGAACAAAATATTATAATGTGGGTGTCGACTCTCTTCACTCCAGGGACGACACTTTAAAGGAGGACACGACAATAATAATGATATCCAAACAAGACCACGAATGCTAGGAATATCGGTTGGTGAGCATGATATGAACAACCTGCGTTTTACTGATGACATGGTTTTGGTCGATGAAAATGAAACGCAGTTACAATAAATAATAGATAATTGCATCAGAGCGTTACAATAAAGGGAAACAGAAGTAATTGTTATAACAAATATTGCCCTTATGCGGTATCAAAGGAATGGGATCATGCTGAAACAAGTCAATGTATTTTGGTTAATAGCAGCAGGTGGAAGATAAGTTAAGAAAGTTAAATATAGATTAGCCCAAGTAAACACCGCATTTAACAAGTGAAGAATAGTCTCTGACATTTATCTTTGGTGAGGAAAAGAGTTCTTATGAGCTATACTGAGCCAATCTTAATATACGGAAGCGAATCATGGACAGTTAGCAGACAAGTGAGAAATTATATGGAGGCTGTGGATGGGTGGTTTTACAGACGAATGATTAGAACACCGTGGACATATAGGAAGGGCAATGTAGATGTCTTGAACGAAGTTCATTCACAAATAGAACTGGCAATTTGCATCAGGAAAGGACGCAGAGGTGTTTCCAAGGCACCAGGGCCGGGTTATATACTGGCCAAGACCTATTGATGCGTCCTCGTCGAGCGTCCTGAGCAACAGGTCCCTTCGGGGTCCTGGCTAAAGTCAGTAGGATCGCCGATTCCTCCAAAGTCGGAGAGTGTCTGCCTGTACGGCGAGGAACCACCAGTCTGCACACCAATAAGCCAGACATGGGACAACGGATACTCACGCAAACCTCAAGTCCTGTATGACATCACACTGATGTTGGACAACAGGATGCCTTCATCCGACATACAGGACTTTGCGTTGGAGCTCAAGCCAACGAACACAAGCAAGCAAGCATCAGGAAAAGACAGTTTTCATTCTTTGAGCATGTCATGAGAAGAAGAAAGCTGGAGTGTTTCGTCACAATAGAAGGCTGGCGGGAAAGAGAGGCAGAGTAAGTCCAAGAGAGAAGATGATGGAATGTTTGACATCATGTCATGGACGAATGTCGGTATCAGAAATAACTGACAGCACACGAGACAGGAGGCTAGGGACAGACATGATCGCCACCGTCACACGGCATGGGCTAGAAGAACAGGAAGAATAGGAGGACGAGGAGGAGGAGGAGGAGGAGGAGGAGGAGGAGGAGGAGGAGGAGAAGGAGTAGGAGGAGGATGAAGAGGAGAAGTAGGAGGAGGAAGGAGAAGGAGAAAGAGAAGAAGAAGAAGAAGAAGAAGAAGAAGAAGAAGAAGAAGAAGAAGAAGAAGAAGAAGAAGAAGAAGAAGAAGAAGAAGAAGAAGAAGAAGAAGAAGAAGAAGAAGAAGAAGAAGAAGAAGAAATTCAAATTTCTAAACAAATGGATAATATCAGATGGAAGATTGTATCACGGAGACTTTAAAATTAGGTAGTTTTACTAGAATCGAAAACATTTAAAACAAAAACAAAAACCGTCACCTTGCGACCAACATTAACCTCGTCAGAGTTAAATACACAGTTGGAATGCCATGTAAAAAGTTAAGAAGCTGCTCAGAAGTGACAAGTCACTTAGGTAAGTCGCATTTCATCATGTTTGTCATTGTTTCTCATCTCCCAAAGCCTCCCAACGGACGCCTAATAAAAGAGCGGTGCAAGGATAGTTTGTGTTTATACTTGTCTGTTGGAATTTGTTAATCGTTCATTTACATTCCTTGTTCCGGGCTTGCTTTAGCTGCCTTGTGTCTCATTGTTAACGAGACTCACATAACACGCTCTACGTTTTAAGGAGTAACTTTTAATTTTCTTGCCCTGCTAGCTTCCAAGCAACTTATTGTACGTTGACATGTGATTGCTTACAAACACTGTTAATTATATTGACTCATTTTATACTAAGCAACCCACTATACGTTAAAGAATTAATGCGTTTACATCTTCTTAATTTTTTAAAAATCTCATTGTTTACCAAACAACTCACTATACGATAAATAATTGCTACGTCTACCATTTATGCTTCTTCTTCTCTGTGTGTGTGTGCGTGCGTGCGTGCGTGTGTGTGTGTGTGTGTGTGTGTGTGTGTGTGTGTGTGATACTCTATAATTCACACTTCACTGTACATTCAAAAATTATTACAACAAATTACATGTGTTTGTTCTTCCTCATTGTATACCAAACAAGGCCCTTTATTCAAAACAACCAATAGTAAACCGATTACCGCACTACACTGCTATTTTTCTTGTCACTTACTAGATTAAACAAAGCACTGCGCGAACATTAGCTGAGTTTCCAATTTACCACTTGATGGTTTTGTAGAAAACCAGCAATAGTGCGGCCTTGAAGGTAATACCTGCTTTGAAAGAGAACGCTTTGAAGTGTCAAACGTCAGAAGGGGTTTGTTTGCCAGCATAGTGGCTCATAGAAATGTCACTGGATTCCAGGGAGCGATGGTGATCTACCCACTTGTGGACACAGTTTGCAACTAAGCTGTTGTTTCTGTTATTTTGGTTGTTGTTGTTGTTGTTCTATGAGCCCCGTCGTTTGACTACTACGATCGAAACGCCCGTCTGTATCTCTATATGGTTTTCCGCTACCCTAACAATGGCATGTGTTCGGTCGGAATGTGTACACCCATTATTCGCTACCCCAGGGAAATACTGATCACCTATTCACGCATTCACTTAAGCCTAGACTCCTTTACTCGTGTAATTATCCTAATCTTAGCTCGACCCTTCTTTTCAAATGTATTTTTTTTACAATCTCAATGGGCGAAATTAAGTCCCATTTTGACGCAGCACGACCCCAGACTGTTATTACCTAAAGCCTGTTCCATCGATCTTTCGATTCAGTAAGCAGTGTAGATAAGTAAACATAAAGACATTTTTTTTAAAAAGTGTAATCCAGTAAGGAAAATTTCCGCTTCACTGACCAATTTCATCACGGCTGAAAACACGTAAGGAAAAAATAATTAGTAACGGTAATAGAAAAACTCCCTGGCGTTAGCGGTTGATCAATGAACGCCGTTCGTTGTTACGTCCCTGTAACTAAATAGCCATGACAGACTAGCGACAGTTCTATTCAGCATACGTCTAACAGCTTGAAGAACATGACGGTAGTACTGATGTAAGAAGGAGAAACTATTCTATAATGTACTAGGGAGTCTAAAATTATGGTCTCGCTCTGTTCAGGAAGACACCGAACTGAACGTACTAATGGTAGAGGACCGGTAATCCACAAGAGTTGGGGAAACTTATTCGGGGACAATTGCATTTGAGGAGGCGCGGTAACACATTGGCTAGAACGCTCACTTCTCTGCCGGGTGGCCAAGTGCTCGATCCCCATCGAAATGGGGATACTGTTATGTAAATGAACCTCAGCACACAGGTCGAAGCAGGGAATGTTCTAGAAAATAAAGGCAGCAGACTTGATGTTGACAAGTACACCCATCGAGTGACAATTGGTTTCTACAGATGTGGGCTAGCATCATATACTCATTGTCCATCATGGCGTCGACAATGGTTCTGCAATGCAGAATAGAACATTTTCTTGTCCTGGCAGCCGACTATAGCTGTCAAGGGCGGATTATGTCAAACCATTCATCCGGACGAGAAAGTCAGGAAAGACGAGAATACTATCTGTCTAAGGAAATATTCATGCATCTGATAGATAGACAGATAGACAGACATATAAATGCACACAGAGAGAGAGAGAGAGAGAGAGAGAGAGAGAGAGAGAGGGAGAGAGAGAGATAGAGAGAGAGAGAGAGAGAGAGAGAGAGAGAGAGAGAGAGAGAGAGAGAGAGAGAGAGAGAGAGAGAGAGAGAGAGAGAGAGAGAGATTAATCTGTCGCCAGGGACAGAAAGATGCATTCAAGCAGGAAGACAGAGATACAGATAGATATAGAGAAAGTCGTGATGCTTGTCGCAAGATGTTATGCACGCAGGCAGGCATACTTACACAGAGAAACACAGAAAGACACGATGCTTCCCCCAAGAGCAGATGTATGTAAGTAGAGAGAGAGAGAGAGAGAGAGAGAGAGAGAGAGAGAGAGAGAGAGAGAGAGACAGACAGACAGACAGACAGACAGACAGACAGACTGACTGACTGACTGACAGACAGAGGCGGGTATTTTAATCAGAGCAATGAGAAATGGCCGTTCTCCCTGCCGAAGGTTTTAAGGACGCTGTTCGTAATCCCGTATACCCACGTACGAAACACAGTTGAGCGAGATGCGACAGCGGATCGCTTCGCGTTGGTTTCTTACGGAAGGGTATGTGAGCTGGTCGTTCAGAAAGCAATGGCAAACTACTGAACGTAAAACTTGCCAAGACATCAACAGCAGCTGAAAAATGCTGGTGTTGACTGTGGCTTTAATAATTCGCTTTAAACAAAAAAAAAAAGAAAATAAATAAATAAATGAGAAATGAGAAATAACAGGACAAACTCAAATTCGCCGTCGAGGGCGGACTTCTGTCAAACACAGTGCTATACACATCAACCATTTATTTATCAAAATATGCGGGTTCTAGCATAATATGTTTCCATTACAAGTCATTTCTAATTATCTTTTCGTATATGTACAGTTTGCATACTTTCAACATCAACATTTAGTGTACTATACACAATGTTTATAATGGTCTTTACTAAAGTCAGCCATTCGACGACAGGTGTGTCCAGTACAACATTTTATGTCCCACATTCGGTATTGTGTATATGTATGTTATTTATGCTAAATCACATAGTTCCCATGTTGTCCTAGTTGCGGTCGCTCGCTTTGAACTCAAACGTAGTCAATATACGTGCTACTTCTTCTAGTGCTCTGGACTGATTTTTCCGTGTTGATTAGCTTTCCCTGTTACGAGTGTCCGTCGCCATCAGGCGAACCCACTCCGACTTCAGAGGCACTCGTAACTTACGTTCTGGGCCGCTTGGGAACATAATTCATTCTAGGATGTTTAAGACTCACACGCCTAATGACACAGTGGCACACACACGTAGACATATATTCATACATACTAGTGACGTTTCGACAGGAATTAACAGTTGAGTTGAGCTAAGAACTGACAACACTGCACCCAGGACATTCCCATACGCGCTCTGTCCCCTATATCAACAGCCAGCGAAGAGTTACACTACCAATCGTTCCTACCGCTATCTGATTAAAAGTTCTCCTGGTCTTCACTCTCAGTTTTGAGATTCTACCAGAATGATAAAAAGTGCACTTGCTTCAAATATTTTAGGACCGAGCCCAGCAAACCAAAGGACACAAATGATTCTAGGCTTGTCATTAACACTAAATTAATGAGGATGAGAAACAGTAATGATTTATGTCACGATGACACTTCAAAATGCAGCTATCCGATTCAAAATAAAGAACACATAATACAGTTTGACATCGACAGTTACTCAAGTTGCAAACTGCACAATAACTCCATAAACACTTTATATATATATATATATATATATATATATATATATATATATATATATATATATATATATATATATATATATATATATATATATATAATTAATGACCCAAGATATTCAATATTTCCCACAACCTCCAAATTTTCCTCATTAACATATATTTCTTTCTTCATATTAGTTTTATCTGTATGAATTATCATTGTTTCCGCTATGTTAAGAAATAAGTTGTTAATTTCGCTATTTACAATTGGAATACAACATATTTACAAACAGCTTTAAAAAACACAAGAAATAAGGGCATCGAGGTCGCCTCAAATAGATATAACAGCATGTTCATAACCGGATTTAAGCCAGCTATATCTGGTTGAAGAAAACATAAATAAGAGATGCTAATCGCTGAAAGCATGGAACAATGCAGGCATAAAAATCCTGAGGAGAAAATTATTACAATATGGGGATGTGTAAAAACTAACAAACAGATCGTAAATATCAACTTACCACTGAAGGAAAATAAGAAAAAGCAATTGTGGATAACCGATGAAATCTAGATCAAAATGTCAAAATGAAAGAATGCAAAGAACACTCCATAACATACGAGGGGGGATAAAATAAAGATCTTTAAAGTGTGATATAAATTACAATAACCATGCCATTGTCTTGTAATCTGTTAATTTTGTTGTTAAAGATGTCAAGAGTGTTAAGCACGTGACATCACGGTGCATACGAACATGGTGATGTCATAAGGACAGTGTAAAGATGGCCGCCCCACTGTTGGCATGCACCAAAGAGGAGCAGTATTATGTTATCCGTTTTTTTAAAAATCAGTTAAGGGTTTAACCTATAGAATTTCGTCGGCGAATGACGGTCCAGTATGGTGATGCATTCCTGTCATTCTAGTAAGTGTATGAAAGGCGATGTCTGTGACGGACTGTTCATGACCGGGTCAGACACACCAGAGTAGTGACCACAAATATTTTTTTCATTTTTCTACAGGAACCCAAGCACTTTATCGGCACAGGAGGACTTGCATTGAATGCAGTGGTGACTATATAAAAAATTATTAATTTGTTCTTTAATTTTTTCAAAATAAATTCACAACAACAAAAACAAACATCTAAGGTTTCAATTTGAAGCACCCTCCTACGTTATTAGACAGAGAAATATGTCCACGTGTGCAGAGCTGCAAAAGAAGCGTGGGTTAAGATAAAATGTAAAGAAATGGAATTTCTAGAAATAAAACACAACTCAAAATGGCTACATGAATATATACAACTGTTTATAAAAAAGAAAAATAATATAACACGAAATGGTTGTATTAGAGGAACAGATGGAGAAATTATAGTTGATAATACCGATATAATAAAAAGATAGACAGAATACACGGAAGATTTATTCTGGGACAACAAGGGCGATAAATCAACACTGTATAATATTCACGATGAACTGAACATATTAATGACTGAAGTAGAGAAGTCTATTTAAAATATGAAACAAGGAAAAGCTGCAGATTCTGACAAGATAAACACGGAAATGATAAAATCCTTTTCCAACTTTGATATTAATACTTTGACAGAATTATGTAATAATATATTTTATCCTGGGTATATCCCCAATGATTTGAAAACATCCATTTTCATCACGCAGCCCAAGAATACAAGAGCTGTTGATTGTGTGGATTAGAGAGCTATTAGTTTAATGAGTCATATGAAAAACATACTGACCAATAAAAAGATGTCAATTGAAACGAGAAAAAGAGTGTTGAAGTGCTACATAGAACATATACTTTTGATTGGATGTGAAGCTTGGACAATAAGCAGTCAAGCTGAAAAACAGCTGATGGCTGTGGAAATGTGGTTTCTGAGGAAATGCAAAGAATACCATGGACAGACAGAAAAACCAAAGAACAAGTCCTTCAAGAAACACATGAAGATCGTAAACTGACTAGAGATATTAGATGTAGACAGTCACAATTTTTTGGACATGTTATGAGAAGAAATGACTTGGAGAACTTGGTGACGACTGGCAAGATCGAAGGGAAGAGACCAAGGGGAAGATCGAGAAGTAAATACCTGGATGGCTTGGCCATGTGGCATGGTCGAGACAGGAACACGGAGCTGATCCACGACTTTGGTGATCAGATGAGATTGTAGAACATGACCACACAGGCTTATCGGCAAGGAACATGATGGATGGATGACTAAGATACTCCACAATGTCATACAAAAAAGAATGAAAATTAAAATAAATGACAAAGTAGCTGAAAAACGATTTGGGTTCCGCAATAAACAGCGGCACCAGAGAAACCATAATCTCTTTGAGGATGTTGACTGAAAAATATATAGAAATTCAGACAAATATATATTTATCTTGTATAGGCCACAATAAAGCTTTTGATATAATACATCATGAACGATTAATTATACGACTTCAATATATAGGAGTAGACGGAAAGGATATCCACCCTTATTAGTAACTTGTAATGAGAACAAGTGGCAATATTTAGATATGTAAATAATTACTCACCGCAATTAGAGATAAAACGATGAGTCAGACAGGGATGTGTGTTATCCACAAGCTTCTTCAACTTATACATAGACAGCATTTTTAAACATTTCGAACTGTCTGGACTTAATACCAATGGAAGAATCGCAAACAATTTTACGGACGCTGATGATATAGTGTTACTAGCAGAAAGCGAGCAAGAGTTACAAAACATATTTGAACAAGTAAACAGGCATGGTATGCAATGTGGCTTAGATATTAATATCCAAAATACGACAGCTGTGCTAATTAGCAGTTACAAGAAGAGGCCATAAATGAATATCACAGCAAACAGGAAGATACAAGAACAAGTAACAAGTTTATCCTATCTTTGACATGTAATAACAGATTATGGCAAAAGTGAAACAGAAATCAGACAAAGAATCGATTTGGCTCAAAATATTTTAAAGCCAGGAAATCAGTGTTAACAGCTAAAGAGATTAACACCGTTTTAAAAATAAGAATTGTCAAATGTTATGTATATTCAACACTATTATATATCGTCTGGACAATGAACAAGCAATTATAAATTCGAATAGTGGCCCTGGTTATGTGGATGTACAGAAGAATGTGTTGTATTTCATGAAAACAAAAACAATCAATTTTAGAGGTTCCTGAAAACTGGGAATGAAAAGAGAGTTGATGAGATAATAAAAAAGAGGCAAGTGAAATATTTCGGCCATGTTAAAAGACATAACTCGCGTATAAAAAAAAAACAACACTGAAGGGTAAGGTTGAGAGCAAGCGAGCAAAATGAGAGAATGTACACTCAAGGCCAGAGACAAACAGTGTTGGAGGCCCGTTACAGCCAACCTTCGGCAGCTGATTAATTGATTATTCATGTATTCACTAAACAAGACATATAACTCGGTATGTACTCGGCGAGATGCAGCAAAATATGCTGGCAATAAACCGTGAAACATATAGATTGCGACTTCTATGTTTAAATTCACAAAGGGAATATTTTGTTTTGAACTGTCCCGTTCATAAAAAAACGAGGAGCTGACCAGTGGAGACATAACTTAGCATTCACAAAGAAAAATATCTCAGCTGACTAAAGGCAGAAATCGCATGCTTATGCCTGTCAATCAAGTAACATTTTAAGTTACGTATTTCCTCCGAAGTCGGAGAGTGTTTGCCTGCATGGCGAGGAACCACCAGTCTGCACACCAATAAGTCAGACATGGGACAACGTATACTCACGCAAACCTCAAGTCCTGTATGACATCACACTGATGTTGGACAACAGGATGTCTTCATCCGACATACAGGACTTCACGCTGGAGATCACAGCCAGCAAACACAAGCAAGCAAGCAAGTTACGTAGTTTGTCGTTGTCGTGAATGTTGATGAAAATTCATATTAATGTTTACATCACTTGATACGACAATCATTTCACATAACTATCTGGCATATGTGAATGTCCTGCGTCTCGAAATAACCAGCTCACTATCATCATAACACAAACAATCATCATCATTATCATCAAGTGCCCTGCCAGATGGTGCAGGCGTTCATGGCTCTCCGCTCTGGACAGACAGACAGACAGACAGACAGACAGACAGACAGATGGGCGGGCGGGCGGACGGACGGACGGACGGTCGGATGGATGGATAGATGGATAGATGAATAGATAGACAGACAGACAGACAGACAGACAGACAGACAGACAGACAGACAGACAAACAGACAGACAGACAGACAGACAGACAGACAGACAGACAGACAGGCAGGCAGGCAGACAGGCAGGCAGGCAGGCAGGCAGACAGACAGACAGACAGACAGACAGACAGACAGACAGACAGACAGACAGATAGATAGATAGATAGATAGATAGATAGATAGATAGATAGATAGATAGATAGATAGATAGATAGATAGATAGATAGATAGATAGATAGATAGATAGATAGATAGATAGATAGATAGATAGATAGATAGATAGATAGATAGTACTTATTAGTACAATTTACAGACAACATTACGCGATAAACATTTAAGTTGGAGACAATAAAAATAACAATAAAAGAAGCATCATGGATTCTACCAATGCGCGTCAGACAGTTGCCCTGTCTGAATGCCAAAATACCACAAACTGTTAATGTTTCTTTGGCCTTTGGTGAGAAATCAAGACAGGAATACTGATTACCTGTGCACCTCTCTGTCTACCGGATCTCAGGAGTCCTGACATACGTGAGAGCTGAAGGGAACTGTGGGTGGAAATGGTATAACGGAAATCAACTGCTGTTTCAGCATCGATAATATATATTCTTTTCATCCTCACAGGGAGGCGGCTATGCATTAGCGAATGATTGTATTATAACTGTATATGTGGCATGATACAAATGCATGTGTATTCTTCTTCCAACTGGTTTCTACGTATGACGTTTGTTGACTTGCAACTCCGCAGCCGCCTGTATCGCGTGTTGGCTGCTAGTTATTCTCATTTTTTTATGTTGCATATAATTTACAGGACGTTGCAGTCAACACCAGCATCTTTCAGCTGCTGTTGATGTACTAGGCAAGATTACGCTCAATAGTTTGCCATTGCTTTCTGAGCGACCGGTTCACATACCAACGTGTTACCAATTTAATAACGCGCCGAGAACCGCTACCGTTTCTCGAGCAGGTTACGTTCTTCACGTGGATATATGGCATTACAGAAAAAGACGTTAACGCCTAGGCCAGGGAGACCATTATAGGTGTTAATCTATGTATGCTAAAGTCTCAAGTTATCTATACTATTATTTACTTACTTACTTACTTTCAGGATTTCAGTATTTCAGGATCCTCCCCGGTGCTACGGAGTTCGTGCACTGAGCTGAGTTTCTCCAGACTCACGTTTGAGTTAGGAGGAGAACGGAGCACTTATGGGTTGCACCCGTGTGCCGTGATGTTGACCATTATAGGTGTTAATCTATGTATGCTAAAGTCTCAAGTTATCTATACTATTATTTACTTACTTACTTACTTTCAGGATTTCAGTATTTCAGGATCCTCCCCGGTGCTACGGAGTTCGTGCACTGAGCTGAGTTTCTCCAGACTCACGTTTGAGTTAGGAGGAGAACGGAGCACTTATGGGTTGCACCCGTGTGCCGTGATGTTGATCCATCGACTAAACTAAACTAAACTATACTATTATTTTTATCCCCTCCCCCACCCCATCAATGTTTCCACTCCTTTTACCCTCCTCTCCCCATCCTCACCTCCATCCCAGCTTCCCTGTTGTTACCACGGTTGTGTGTATATGTATAGTAAGTGTGTTGCATATATATATATATATATATATATATATATATATATATATATATATATATATATATATATATATATATACACACACACATATCATCATCATCAAGTGAAGTGCTGACTGGCGTAAGCGTTCATGACTTTCCACATATCTCGGTCTTTGATTTTCAGGATCAACTCTGCCGTTGATATTCCTCCATGCCACCGTCGCAATCCATCCAGCATCATTTCTCGTGGTCTGCCTCTGCCTCTCTTCCCCTCTATCTTTCCAGTTGTCACGATGTTCTCCAGAGCCTCTCTTCTCATCACATGACCAAAAAAGCTGTTTATCTCTTTCTTATTGCTGTATATAATGTTTTAGTTTCGTTAGCCTCTTTAAGGCATTCGTTGTTAGTTACTTTGGCAGTCCAAGTAATTAGCAACCTTCGTCTAAGGAACTACATCTCTGTTGCTTCCAATCTCTTCCTAATTTGTTCATTTATATTCCAAGATTCACAGCCATACAGCAAAACAGGTTCTATCTAGCTCTTCGGCACTCTCTTTCTTACATTCAATGATAGTTGCTTATTGCATAAGATATTCTTCATTTTCTGAAATGCAGCCTTTGCTTGCCCTATTCTGCTCTTGATCTCTGTTGTGCATCCTCCATCTGATGTTATAAATGTCCCGAGATATTTAAAACTATCCACTTGGTGAAGAATTTTCCCTTCTATCTCTATTTCACATTTGGTTGTCACCTGTTTCTTTGATATCACCATTGTTACTGTTTTCTTGATATTCAAGGAGAATCCTTTCTTTGCATTCTCTGTTACTACAATGTATAACAATTGTTGTACATCTGTTGCATTATCCACTATCAATACTGTGTCATCTGCATAGCATATATTATTTATATTATAACGTCCAAATATTATTTCTGGCTTTTCTTTGATCTCTCTCATTATTACTTCGCTATACAGGAAGAAGAGATCCGGTGACAAAACACATCCCTGTCTGACTCCCAACTTTAAGTGTTCAGAATTTCCTTCTTTATTTCCCATTTTAATTGTTGTTGTTTGGTCCAGTAAATATCTTTTTTTATTATTCTGAGATCTTTCCCATCAATGTTAATATCTTCCAACATTTTAATCAGTCCATCATGTTTTACCTTATCAAATGCCTTAGTATAATCTATGAAGCACAAATATATGTCTTTCTTTGTCTCTACTGATCTCTCTAATTGTGTTCGTAATGTGTATTTTGCATGGTTTGTACCTTTTCCTTGCACAAATCCATATGGTTCTTCACAAATTTCCATTTTCATTTTCTTCCTTGTTCTTCTCATTATAATTCTGAGTAGAAGCTTAGTGACATGATTTATGAGGTTAATTGTACGAAAATCTTCGCATTCAATTGCTCCTGGCCTTTTTGGTATAGCTATAAATATTGATTTCAACATACAGTTTAGTATATATCCACCGCTATAAATATCATTCAATATTTCGGTTAATATATCTACTCCAAATTCTCTCATTACTTCTAATTCTTCTATTGTGATTCCATCTGGGCCAGCTGATTTTCCTTTCTTCGTGTGCTTGATAGCGTTATCAACTTCATATTTTAGAATAAGTGGACCTTCTAATTTACTTTCTTCTGTTAATTCTGCCCTTTCTCCGTCATATAAGTCTCTTATATACTCATTCCACCTCTTCATTATAGCATCTTCCTCCAATAATATATTTCCTGTTTTTGATTTTAAACAACCTGTATTTATTCTTATTTTTCTTCCTGTAATCTCACTGATTTGTTTGTGCATATTTATTTTACACCTTTAATATAATTTAATTCAATTTTCTTGCACTGTTCATTTAACCAACTTTCTTTTGCCTTCACACAATTATTTCTTATTTCTTTATTTATCTCATTATATACATGCTTATCATTTATACATTATATACATGCTTATCATCGGTTTCTGTGGCTAAGGGCTTGCGAACGCGGTTTGTGAGCCCGTATACCTGGGTTCGAAACACAGCGATGCTGGTTTTTTTTCGAAAAAGGTATAGGGGCAGGGCGTTTAGAAAGCAATGGCAAACTACTGAACGTAACACTTGCCTAGTACATCAACAGCAGCTGAAAATGCTGGTGTTGACTGCAACGTCCCGTAAGGGATACGCAACAACAACAAAACAATATCATTTTTACTCTTTTTTCTTTTGGCCATCAACATTAATATTTCTTCAGTCATCCATTTTTTCTTAGCCTTTTGGCTAAGCTCCGGTAATATTTCTTTGCTCGTTTGATGAATGGAATCCCTTAACATTTCCCACTGTTCTTTTATATTCTGTATTTTAGCTATTGCATTATACTTATTTTTCACAATCACTTTGTATTGTTCTTGAATTTCTTTATCTACCTTCAAAACCTCTTTAATAAGTCTCATATTCCTAATCACTTTTTTTCTTCTATTCAGACTTACTGTTATTATACCACATAGTGGTACATGATCACTATTACAGTCAGCACCCGGCATTGTCTTTACATTAATTAACGCATTTCGACACCTTTTATTATATCATTGATATTTGCCGAGTCTAATAGTTATTCTCCTCGTTCATGTTTTTGGTACCTAAACCATAATTCACCACTACATCCGCCATTTTTCCTTTTCCTAATTTTTTTTTAAAATTAAAATCATCTAGTATTATTTCTATATCTTGTGATTTACTTTGAGACATTGCCATCGTAAAAATCGTAAAAATGTTGTATTTCTTCATCACTACTGCTTGTTGTTGATGCGTATACTTGTACAATATTAATATCTATTGGCTTGCCTTTCAATGTGACCATAATAACTCTGTCTGAAATACACCAGTAACTATTAATTGATTTAGCTGTTTGTTTATCAAATATTAGCCCTACTCCTGTTTCGTGTGTATCCCCTCCAGAATAAATTATTGTATGTTTTTCGTTTATAATTTTGCCTGATCCCTTCCATCTCATCTCACTTACGCCTAGAATATTCAGTTTCATACTTTCCATTCACTTATACCATTGTGTAACTTTCCAAGCTCACTTAACGTTCTAGCATTCCATGTACCTATATTAAACTTATTTGTTTTAATGCCTTCAGTCTTTGGATAACTGTTTGGTGGCACTTGACTGTTCCGACCGGACGAGAATGTCCTAAAACAGCCACTGACGTCGTTTACTGACATTGAAGTGTGTTTAGTCATGAAGTGAAGTGTGTTTAGTCATGAAGACTTGGGAAGATAATGTGGCTGTTTCCCCTTACCTTTCACATCCACATGGAGTTTTGTTACATCAGCCTTTGACAGCTCAATCCGACGGTCAGGACAAGTGAGTGTCCTTCTCTGCCCAGCTACAGAGCTGTCCAATTATCTTGGTTACACAATCTTTCTTTTTTTTTTTTAAATCTGGTTGAAGTATAATTTGACATTGGCTTGTAGTTATACGAATTTCGTCTTATTATTATCTGTTATAGAAGATTGGTTCTTTACAATTGTTGGTATTGGTCGGAGTCCTTGATTTGATTATCACAAAAGTCCACATAATGCAGCTGATCTTCCGGATCTCTCTCTCTCTCTCTCTCTCTCTCTCTCTCTCTCTCTATATATATATATATATATATATATATATATATATATATATATATATATATATATATATATATATATACTAGCTGACCCGGCCCGGCTTCGCCCAGTCCTTGGTGGGGAGCATCTCATTTAATTCATATAAGTAGTCATATAAGTTCCCGTTCCCGTTACCGACTGTCTGTCTGTCTGTCTGTCTGTCTGTCTGTCTGTCTGTCTGTCTGTCTGTCTGTCTGTCTGTCTGTCTGTCTGAGCCGGCCCGGCATTGCCCAGCTCCTGGTGTGGAGCATCTCATTTAATTCATATAAGTAGTCATATAAGTTCCCGTTCCCGACTGTCTATCTGTCTGTCTATCTGTTTGTCTATCTGTCTGCCTGACCCTGCCCGGTTTCGCCCAGTCCCTGGTGGGGAGCATCTCATTTAATTCATATAAGTAGTCATATAAGTTCCCGTTTCCGTTACCGACTGTCTGTCTGTCTGTCTGTCTGTCTGTCTGTCTGAGCCGGCCCGGCTTCGCCCAACACCTGATGGGGAGCATCTCATTTAATTCATATGAGTAGTCATATAAGTTCCCGTTCCCGACTGACTGTCTGTCTGTCTGTCTGTCTGTCTGTCTGTCTGTCTGTCTGTCTGTCTGTCTGTCTATCTGTCTGTCTGTCTGTCTGTCTGTCTGTCTAATCATTTATTGGTTGCAGTTAGAACAACCTTAGATAAACGAAGACCAACTTGGTAATATATTAACTTGGGTAAATGGAGCAGCGGCAGCAGCAGCAGAAGAAGAAGAAAAAGGAGGAGTAGGAGCTGGGAGGAGGAAGAGGGAGGAGGAGGGAGGAGGAGGAGAAAGAGAGAAGAGGAGGATGGAGGAGGGAGAGGGAGGAGGGGGAGGAGAAGAGGAAGAGGGTAGGAGGTGGAGGAGGGTAGAGGAGGAGGAGGAGGAGGAATATAACGCATATGCCTGTAGATTTAATAATGGCTGAGGTTGTTCCATGTCTTCTTAGAGTTGGCGACAGTGTAAAGAAATATAAAATCTTCAAACTTGATAGAGATAAGGTAACTATTATTTATTCATTCTTTAAGCAAAAAATGATGAGTTACAATGTTATGCATTATGCATTATTTTTATGAAAACTTTGAAAATGCCTTACAGATTGTATCATTATTTATTATAACTGATATGCCGGTACATAACTATGGACAAAGAGTTTATAAATCTTTGTAAACGATGCCACAATATGACTATAAGTTATACAGAAAAGTTATGCCCCTTGAAATAACTTTTACAGAGTTAAGTCCCCTGAAATAGATGAAATTATAATGACAAATGAAATAATTTTGGGTAAGCAGCCGATTTCATACTAAAAAAATATGACAGTGGGCTGCGCTGGAATGAAAGGAAGACGTGTAAAAAATGTCATCTCAATGGGATGGGCCGTTCGCGAGCGCATTAGGGACATATAGACAGACAGACAGACGGGCGGAGATCGCCTTTTATATATAAGATATACCCATCCATGTTGGGTTTTCCTCTTGTCCGCTTACTCGTTAGGCCTCCCTCCATATACATCTTTTCCAGACTCTACACGCCCAAAGTATTTCATTTCCCTCACTTTCGTTTGTCTTAATAACCACATTTCTTTGACAATGAATCCCTGTTGAACGGTTCAGTGTGTTCTCTATTTCGCCCATGCAGGAGGAGGAGAGGGAGGAGGAGGGAGGAGGAGGAGAGAGTAGGAGGAGGGAGGAGGCGGAGGGAGAAGGAAGAGGGAGGAGGAAGAGGGAGAAGGAGGAGGGAGAAGGAGGAGAAGGAGGGGGAGGAGGAGGGAAGAGGAGGAGGGGAGGAGGAGGAGGGAGGAGGAGGAATGTGAAGGGAGGAGGAGAGAGGAGGTAGAGGGAGGAGGAGGAGGGAGGCGGAGAGAGGAGAAGGGAGGAGGAGGAAGAGGGAGGAGGAGGAATGTGAAGGGAGGAGGGGGGAGGAGGTAGAGGGAAGAGGAGGAGGAGGGAGGCGGAGAGAGGAGGAGGGAGGAGGAGGAAGAGGGAGGAGGAGGAATGTGAAGGGAGGAGGGGGAGGAGGTAGAGGGAGGAGGAGGGAGGAGGAGGTAGAGGGAGGAGGAGGGAGGAGGAGGAGGGAGGAGGAGGGAGGAGGCGGAGAGGGAGGAGGAGGAAGGAGGAGGGGGAGGAGGGAAGAGGAGGGAGGAAGAAGGAGGAGGAGGGAGGGAGGAGGAGTGGATGAGGAGGAGGGAGGAGGAGGAGGGAGGAGGAGGAAGAGGGAGGAGGAGGAATGTGAAGGGAGGAGGAGGGAGGAGGTAGAATGAGGAGGAGGGAGGAGGAGTGAGGAGGAGGAGAGGGAGGAGGAGGGAAGGAGGAGGGGGAGGAGGGAGGAGGAGGAGGAGGGAGGAAGAAGGAGGAGGAGGGATGAGGAGGAGGAGGGAGGAGGAGGAAGAGGGAGGAGGAGGAATGTGAAGGGAGGAGGAGGTAGAGGGAGGAGGAGGAGGGAGGAGGAGAAGGGAGGAGGAGGGATGAGGAGGAGGGAGGAGGAGGGATGAGGAGGAGGGAGGAGGAGGAAGAGGGAGGAGGAGGAATGTGAAGGGAGGAGGAGGGAGGAGGTAGAGGGAGGGAGGAGGAGGAGGTGAGGAGGAGGAGAGGGAGGAGGAGTAAGGAGGAGGGGGAGGAGGAGGAGGGAGGAGGAGGAGGAGGGAGAAGAAGGAAGGAGGAGGAGGAAGGAGGGAGAATGAGGAGGGGAGGAAGGAAAGAGAGGTGGAAGGGGAGGAGGAGGGAGGAGGAAAGAGGTAGGGGGAGGAGGAGGTAGAGGGAGGAGGAGGAGGAAGGAAAGGGAGGAGGAAGAGGAGGAGAAAGGAGGAGGAGGGTGGAGGGAGGAGGAGGTAGGAGGAGGAAGAGGGAGAGGGAAAGAAGGGAGAAGGAGGAGGGAGGATGATGAGGGAGAAGGAGGCAGGAGGAGGAGGGAGGCAGGAGGAGGAGGGATGAGGAGAGAGAGGGAGGAGGAGGGAAGATGAGGGAGGAGGGGGAGGAGGCGGAGGGAGTAGGAGGGAGGAGGATGGAGGAGGAGGGGAGAGGAAGAGGGAGAAGGAAGAGGGAGAAGGAGGAGCTAGGAAGGAGAGGGATGAGAGGGAGGAGGAAGAGGAGAAGGGTGGAGGGAGGAGGTAGAGGGGAGAGAGTTCGCCATTCCGAATTCTTACTCGTCTAGTTCTTCCCCTTCTACACGACTGTAGACTAACTTCCTTACACATAAAAGATGAATTGTTATTGATTTTGCCGTGGCATGGAGGAATATCAGCAGCAGAGTTGATCAAAAAAACCAAAGACTGAGATCTACGGAGAGCCCTGAACGCCTACGCCAGCTGGCACGGCACTTGATGATGATGATTGCCGTGTGACGATTCTGTGTAGTCACGTCATTTTCTTCCCTTTCCCTAGCGTTTTGGTTCGGGGATTCTTTCATCATCATCATCATATATTTACGTACGTATTTTGGGAGGGGGAGGAGGGAGGAGGAGGAAGAAGAAAAAAAAACTATGACAGTTGACAGCTCTGGAATGAAAGGAAGGCGTGTAGAAAATTTCATCTCAATCGGATGGGCCGTTCGCGAACAAATAAAGGACATACATATTTACATACATACATATATACATACATATTTACATACATACACTTTGTTTTATAAATATAGATATATATATATAAAATGTTTTGCATATCCTTTACAGGACATCGCTGTTAACATCAGCATCTTTTAGCTGATTGTTGATTTCTTGGCAAGATTACGCTCAGTAGTTTCCCATTGCTTTCTGAGCGGCCGGCTCACATACTCCGTAAGTTACCGACGCGATTCGAATCACTGCTGATTCTCACCGTCGTCACGTTACCTACGAGAGTATAAGAGATTACGGAGAAAAGTCGTAACCTCTAGGCCAGGAAGCCGGTAATTGTGTCTAAATTATACATAACAGTTGCTTTCATTAGTATATATCGCTTAATATTCATGTGAATGTTTCTTTTAACTTCTTCATTCATTCATTCATTCAGTAGAATGTCCTTTGCAGAACCTCGCTCCCATAACAACCTTCCGGAAAACCTCTAGGTCGTAAGCCAGATGTCCCGCCTCCGTTACGCTCATCTGGAGATCATCTGCCACATCCTGCACCCAAACTTCTCTTTGGCCTTCCTCTTCCCCTCTTCCTGGACATATACCCCTCCATTATTGTTCTCTCCAAACTTTCATAACGTGTCAAGTGACCATAATATTTCAATTGTCTTTGTTTTATCGTCTTTAGTAGCCAACCTTCTTCAGTATTCAGATCTTGTCGTATGGAAGCATTTGTTCTTTTCTGCATCCAAGATATTCTTAGAACCCGTCTATAACATTTATATTCAAAGGCATTTATGCGTCGCTAAGCTTGTTTAGTAAGTGTCCAGGTCTCACAGGCACATGTTGCAATGGGAGAGGTGCATGATCTTAAATATCTAATGTTTGAAGGTCTATTTGTCCCACAACACAATTTACTAAGCTATTTTGATTTTTGAAGAACAATAGATACTGGTCTTTCATTTTATTTTTATTTTTTTCTTTTCATTGTGTCACCATTGTCGATAATTAATGCCCCAAGATATTCAAAATTTTCTATCATCTCCAATTTTACCTCATTAACATAATTTCTTTCTCCATTTTACTTGTATCTGTATGCATTATCTTTTCTTTTTTGCTATGTTAAGATATGAGATGTGATTTTCACTATTCTTTTAGGTTGAGGTTAATAGTTTTTCTATATCATTATGTGATGTGAATAGTAATACTGCAATACTTTTAACTGCTTCAGTGAATTGTTAGACAACAAACGAATTACAAAGTGACTGGATAAATGAAAGCGTGAGGGAACAGTCTGTAATACAAGGTGTATTTTTAATCATTGTGCAGTGTTTGAAAATATTGCCGGTCCAAGTTTTGTTTGTACCTATTATGTTGCATGAACTTTACAGAGGGTGAATACAAAACTTGGACCGGCAATATTTTCAAACACAACACAGTCATTAAAAATACACCCTATAGATTGACTGAATGTGTTGGAGAGTTTTCAGTGAATACAGAGTCAATGGGGAACCGCAGTTCGAAGTAGCTATCACGTTTGCTTCCCGCCCTAACTTTGATGTGTTCGAATTAATAGTGGGATTCTATTTTCTCATTGTCGTGTGCTATCAGGTCGGCCAGCCTAAAGTAGGTGCCAGGAAATTACATGGGAAGTGAAAGTGGCCTGTGTTATATTGATGACATCACGCATGATGTACAGAATTGTCTAAAATTATGGGTCATATACTTAATACATCCTGGGGTGTGAAAAGGAAGCCTTCTTTACAGCTTACAGACTGAACGAATACTGAACAATTAATGTAGGAATAGACTTCACTGCACTCGGTACATTCCTTCACATGCTCAGTCTACTTCTTCAAACGCCACCGAAGGGTTCCCATGTTGATTATTCCAGTCGCAAGATGATTGGAAGTCCATCTGTCTTTCATCTAGACCAGTGGTTCTCAACCTTTTTTGGCCCATGCCCCCCCCCTTTACCATATGTTCAGAACGTCACCCCCCCCCCCCCTTTTTCGAATTTCCTCCCTATAAATCCCCCCCACCCTTACACAGTATACATAAATATGAAAGCTAAATTTAATAACACATACTAGAACAAGTCTAGACATCTACATAAAACGTTATTTGCGGGTTTAATCTTATATATAAAAAAGGATCTCCGTCCAAATGTATGTATCTCTATATGTCCTTTATACGTTCGCGAACGGCCCATCCGATTGAGATGAAATTTTCTACACGCCTTTCTTTCATTCCAGAGCTGCCAACTGTGATATTTTTTTAGTGTGAAATCGCATGCTTACCCAGTATTATTTCATTTTTCATTTTTCATCATAATTTCATATATCTCAGGGGACCTAACTCTATAAAAGTTATTTCAAGGGGCATAACTTTTCTGTATAACTTATAGTCATATTGTGGCATCGTTTTCAAAGATTTATAAACTCTTTTTCCATAGTTATGTACCGGCATATGAGTTATAATAAATAATGATACAATCTGTAAGGCATTTTCAAAGTTTTCATAAAAATAATGCACAATGCATAACATTGTAACTCATCTTTTTTTGCTTAAGAAGTTACTGTAGTCATGCAGGTGATTAGAAAGCGTTTTCATTAAAAATAATGGATGGTGTGTGGAAGGGCATTTTTTTAAGTTACTTTTTTTGTTGTATGAATTTAATGAGACGCTACCCGCCAGGAGCTGGGCGAAGTCACGCCGGGTCAGATAGATAGACAGACCCACCTTTTCGCTGCAGTTGTCTACTCCTCCTTTTCCTTCTTCTGCTGATGCTGCTGCCGCCGCTCCATTTACCCAAGTTAATTGTTGGGGGAAGATGTAAAGATCTTTCAAGTGCTCTTTCTAATGCTTTTTGTAAGTTGGTCTTCATTTATCTAAGGTTGTTCTAACTGCAACCAATAAATGATTAGACAGACAGGCAGACAGACAGACAGAGAGGGAGGGACGGACAGACAGACAGACAGACAGACAGACAGACAGACAGATAGTCGGTAACGGGAACGGGAACTTATATGACTACTTATATGAATTAAATGAGATGCTCCCCACCAAGGACTGGGCGATGCCGGGTCAGACAGACAGACAGACAGACAGACAGACAGACAGACAGTCGGTAACGGGAACGTGAGCTTATATGACTACTTATATGAATTAAATGAGATGCTCCCCACCAAGGACTGGGCGAAGCCGGGCCGGGTCAGCTAGTTACGTTATAAAACGAATTTAATTAGGGCGAGAAGTACAGAGGGCAAAACAATATCAAGTAAATGGTTCTTGTATTAATGCGATCTTGAAATAATCTTCATCCCCCCCCCACCCCTGGAAACCCTAAAATTCCCCCGAGGGGGGGGGAATTCTTCACCGATTGATAACCACTGATGTAGACTTTGAATATCGCCCAGATTTTGAATATCGCCCATTCTCTGTGCCCTCCTTTATGAGCTTATCAATCCAGATATAGATACTATGTCTGTTCAGCTGCATTATCCACTTAATATCAGAGAGCTTTCACTACATCACATTTATCATAATGTAGTTCTCCGCCTAGAGGTGCAGCAGAAGTTAACCCATCCCCCAATTCATTGCCCCGCACACCTACACGTCCTAGGCAGAACCTACTCGCAATTTCCATCTCGTTGAGCGATGAATACAAAAATGAGGGGTTTCTCTACTTGAACTGGCCTTAGGGAATCAAAGAAGCCAATGGCTACATGGCACATCTGAACTGACGGCTAAAATATTACACAGAAATGTTGCAGGTTTGAAATATTTGTTATTCTGAGTTGATGAATCATTTGATTGATTATTCCGTGTTCATTGTTCAGTGCTTACGTTTATTTATCTGACAAAGATTAAAATCAAAGTCTTTGAGTCCATACAATATTACCCAAACAAAATGCCAATGCCGTTGTACAAGAACATTGATACTGATTATGATACTATCTTTAATTAACTACCTCACTGTCCGTTTTGGGCTTACTAGCAGCATTACAGTCTGCAACAATTATGATACTGTGTCTCCATTTCATATCACCGTAGGCGATCTGTTTATTGATGGTAATCTTGTCGTATTCTCATAGTCTTTCATTTGTTTGTATCAATCAAGTGCCTAGTTTTGTTTTTCCTCATTTAACAATTACCAATGGACGATGGTAGAATTAACTGCAACCTGCACAAAGAAGTGGCTGGCATATTAGACAACAAAGGCGTAAGGCGACCCGAGCCTCGTATAGGCATAATCGAGAATAATGAGGCCGATATGACTGTTGGAAACTGTTTTAAAGAAAAAAACACAGGGAGCAGATAATCCAAATCACCTGAGGTTGAGTTGAGTTGAGTTGAGTTAAGAACCGACATCGCTGCACTCAGTGCATTCCCATACGTGCTCCGTCCCCTCGTTCAACAGCCAGCGAAGAGTCATACTACTAATCGTTCCCACCGCTATCTGATTAAAAGTTCTCCTGGTCTTCCCTCTCAGTTTTGAGATTCTTCCAGAACCCCTGCCGATCCCCCGCAATCTCATTCTTTCCACATATGGGTTCTAAATCTGTTCCATCGCCTTCTCCACCTGGTCCCATAAGCGCACGATCACCTCCCCCTTGTCTAAAGACAAAATACCACCAAGAGGTGCATTCCTTGCTAGCCTATCAGCCTGTTCATTCCCACGTACACCGCATTGCCAGGGCAAAATATCCATACAATTCTCACAATCTGACCTCTGAAGCGACGAGAGCCATTCCGCACGAAACATTCCTTTCTCCACCTTGCTAAGCATACTCTTTGAATACGTAATGAATACAACGTGTGTTGCAGTAGTCTCCTCTAGCCACCGGAATGCCGCTGTTACTGCCTCCACCTCCATTCTCATGCTGGAGGTCGTAGTCTCATATGCCAGACTCTCCTTTTCCAAGACTCGCCCATTAGCCTTTGCAATAAAGCCCCAGCCATTACTTCTGTTTCTCACCACTAACCCATCGGTGTAGATGATTATGTCAAATTGATGTATGTTGCTCTGGATCAGCTGTTGCACTTCAAACTCTGTGCGGCCCGCTGCCCATTCTCTGCACTTATGACCCAGTGTTATTATTACATTGTGCCAGTCCGTCATGTCTTCCGGAACTTCAACCCACTCTCCGTCACGATTGATGGTCTCTAGATCACACACCTGACGTATAGAAAGTCAATGAGGTCTCTCTGGTGACTGCCCCAGTATGACCTCCAACCTGTCTGCTGGTGTCTGACGCAACTTACGTTAGCAAGTAGTCTTCCACTTCTTCTTCTTCTTCTACTTCTTCTTCTTCTTCTTCTTCTTCTTCTTCTTCTTCTTCTTCTTCTTCTTCTTCTTCTTCTTCTTCTTCTTCTTCTACTACTACTACTACTACTACTACTACTACAACTACTACTACTACTACCACTACTACAACTACTACTACTACTGCTGCTGCTGCTGCTGCTGCTACTACTACTACTACTATTGCCACTACTGCTACTAACTTTACTACCACCATTTCTACTACTACTGTCACTACTACTGCTACTACTACTACTACTGCTGCTACTACTACTACTACTACTACTACTACTACTACTACTACTACTACTACTACTACTACTACTACTACTACTACTACTACTACTACTACTACCACTACTAGTGCTACTACTACTACTACCACCACTGCTACTATCTCTACTACCTTTACTACTAATATTACTACTACTACTACCACCACTTGGAACCGCAGTAGCGTAGTGGCTAGAAGCTCGCCTGCCAGCCCAGTATTCAAATGTTAGAATCCTCATCGATGCGAGTGTTTACTATTGGAGGAGGGATATGAAGGCTAAAAGAAGAAGAAGATGAAGTTAAGGAAGAAGAAGGACAAAGAAACTAAGAAAGACAAGGAGGAACATGAGGTTAGGATGGATGAGATGGAACAGGATGCTCATTACATATTCATCTTATGTTTAAAAGCAGCAAATGAATTAATAGGTGGCAGAAGTGGAAGAAGTTAAATCTTAAAAAATAACTCCAAAACAGACAGAATAAATAATTCAGCTACTTGTAGTCAATTAGTAGTGAATGTAACTGCAACAATATATAATTGATGTACGAAAGATGAGTGGTTGGCAGGGTGGAATAATACGAGTCTGCGTGCCCAATTAGAAACCCTTTGGAAATAAATTTCGTTCCTTTGTTCGTGTCGTACAGACAGACATATCAATTTATTTCTTCCCCTGTTTCTTTGTTTTACCGATTCATACATTGGATTGTGGTACTGATGCATACATTCACATGTATTTCTACAAGTATACGTTGATACGTATCATCTGCTTGCAAAGTTGGAGGAGGGTAGCATCAACGGGTATATTATTATTAATATACAATTCGGGGCCGTTGTCTAAGAGTTGAAATTCATAAATAATGTCTTCTATAAAATGTGTAGTGAGACATGTGGCAGAATATCATGGCAGTATTCCTTTGATAAACTACGCATAAAAAAAAGACAACGGATATATTCGACATATCAATATGCGAGAGATACATATGTTGAGCACATACAAAGCCATCATACACTGCTAGAAATCATAGGCTTGGTGTCGTTCTTGGCAAGGGTCACTTGCAATGCACACGATATCTCTATAATTGCTACGGCCTGCTCCCATTTTCACACAAGTGGAGGGAGGTGGGTTGGGTGAGGGGGTGGAGGGGTTCTCTCCGTGGCGAAGTGGTTAAATCGCCTGCTTCTAAGGTGGTAAGTTCGTTTCCGAGCTTCCTCATTTGGTTTTCCAGTGTAATTTGTATCAGAGACTCTTAAGGGTCATCGCTAGAGCTACGGAATTCCCACTCCGTGAGACGTTTTGGGCAGGCCGGTCTGTGGAAAAAGACCGGGCCATATTAGATAACACCTGGTGCAATGAAATCGATCCTCTTGTCTTTCACCCCTTTTTACGCAAGGAGAATCTCAGCACAGTGCACGAAATGTGTAACACCGTCGAGAATTACAATGTGTGTATACCGGACTAACACATGCTGAAAAATATTCATTTGTGGGTGTGTTTCCTCATGTCTAAAGTTAGCTTGGGGGACTGGTAACGCCCTGAACGCGTTACACGTCACTTCCGAGTGTTTCATCCTTGTCCAACAAGGCTAAACGTCGGACCCACAATGTCTTCGACATGGAATGAGCCAGATCGACACCAGCCAGATGTAGACAGCAAATATGATA
Organism: Cepaea hortensis; assembly: GCA_963921405.1. Classification (NCBI taxonomy): domain Eukaryota; kingdom Metazoa; phylum Mollusca; class Gastropoda; order Stylommatophora; family Helicidae; genus Cepaea; species Cepaea hortensis. The sequence continues at coordinate 84,400,785 of OY992882.1, read as the reverse complement.
GATGAAAACAACGATGTAAATGAGCAGATATCAGAAGATGGTTTGGACGGAAGATGTTTGACGCTATCATCATCACGAGGAACAGGATATGCTGAAAAATAATTAAAGTCGAGCTCTGTTTTGAAGGTGCCAATTGATCTGATGTGTTACGTTTATACTCTTTTCCCACATGCAAGATAAACACTGTTAACTGCTTCTTGTGAACATATCTCTCTTTACAAAATGTTCAACTATTTGTTTGTATTCACAGTGAACTACTATCAGTACATGCGAATCTGCATGTATTTCAGTACATGGGACCTACTCTAGGTATTAGAACACATGGGGACTACTGGACAGATCTGCTGTAGATGAGGCAGTGGCAGACAGAGAGGGGTGGCCTCGGATGACTAAATACCATGACATGGAAGGATATGCCGGTAGCTAAAGAAGATTAATAAACCAACACAGAACGGGTGCCGTAGGCCGCTACAAGCTGCGGGATTTATTGAGGAGGGTATCCGAGAACTTGTGGACTGACAGGTTCGGTATGCAATGGGGATGATCTGTCGGCTAACTAACTAAACATATAGAAGGATAACATCAATTGGATTTACCTAAGAAACTAAGGCCCGAAATATGTGGAGATATATGAATGCCTACGGCATTTGGCAGGGTATACGATGATAATAATCTGACACTACACTGTTATGACGACAATGTTTTATTGAAATCATGAAACATAAATTATAAGGCACCATCTTACATTGTGGGTTGCATTCTGTCAGGTCAGTGCGTTGAAGCGACAATTGTCTGTTAACCTGGAATCTCTTCTCATCAGCTCACAGTTCTTGGGTGTACACATCCTCTTGACATGTGTAGCAGAAATTTAAGGGGAATGACATGTGACGTAAAAAGGAACTGAGTTCCCATGCCCAAAATGGTATGACCTAGTATATGGGAAGACATGTAAGCTAACTAAATCATTATTTACTAGCGACTTATTTCTAAACCCCAGCAGTAAAAGAACCTCAACCTCTGTACGTCAAATCCAATTGTATTTATCAATTTACATACAGGTGCCAGTCTACCTACATCGGCAAAACAGAGAGGCAGGTAAACAACAAGGTGGTCGCACACATACCGGATGTTATTGACAGAATAACCCCCCCCCCCCCCCCCCCCAAAAAAAAAAAAAAAAAAAAAAAATAACGCTGGGAACCTGGTCAAGTCGATACACCACAAACCTCCTACGTCATTGATTGTACGGCATATTTTGGAAACAGGTTACGTTATTGATTAGGACAGTGGTTCTCAACCTTTTTTGGCCCATGCCCCCCCCCCCCCCCCGTTTTGAATTTCCTCCCTATAAATCCTCCCATCCTTACACAGTATACATAGAAATGGAAGTTATATTTAATAACACATACTATCTAGACATCCACGTAAAATGCGATTTTCGTGTCTACTTACGTTATAAAACGAATTTCATTAGGGCGAGAAGTACAGAACCGAAAAAATTAGAGGGAAAAATAATATCAAGTAACTGGTTCTTGTATTAATGCGATCTTGAAGTAATCTTAATTCCCCTTCCCCCCTGGAAACCCTAACATCCCCCGGAGGGGGGGGGGGGGCAATTCCCCACCGGTTGAGAACAGCTGGATTAGGACAATGCGTTTCGCATGTTGTTTAACACACAAACTGGTCGCTTGTTAAAAGTCGCTAAGGCAATAGCCATTAATCGGCAGAAGCCAGTCTTGTGCAAACAGAAAGACACGATAGTTAGTTTAAAATTACCGAGGTGGACAATTGAAATTACCGTGTGGATATGTGTATATTTCAGCTTTAAGGATTTATCTAATCACTTTAGTTCATGTTGTGTGATTTCTGCAGTATGTACCGAAATATGCCAGGCAATAAATCACGCAATATATTGTTTTGTGTCTTCGTTATTGAAATGCCATTTTAAGTTCTATGCTGAATTATGATCTGGTTCCATTCTGATATGACTCTCCGCCGATGTGAAGCCACAATACCCACCGTGCACATTCTGTTGCTTTCTCACCTTGGAGAGGGGGAAGGGCAATATGTAACAGAATTCCAGTGGAGGTGCTATTCTGTTACCGGGTCGAGAGGAAGGTTTCACCACAAACATCAGTCCGATGCATACAATCTCTTTTTGAGGCTCAAAGATCCAGACATCAATGTATAGGACTTCAAAATTAACAATCAACCTTCCAGCGCACTGACCAATCAACCAACCAATACAAACTATACGTACTACTAGTGAGATAGCACAGTATCATATAAGGCACATGAACGACTCCTTCCTCTTCTTCTTCTTTCCTCTTACGAGAGTAATACGTTTCACCTAGTTAGGCACCCCAGAGGTCAATGTGCCCGACTTCGGCAAGCATTTGTGTAATATTTACATATGAAATATGACAACGTATGTGGCAAACGTGTATAACGATACACAACGTCATGGGACCACACGAATGCATTTGTGTAATGTTTACATATGAAATATGACAACGTATGTGGCAAACGTGTATAACGATACACAACGTCATGGGACCACACGAATGCATTTGTGTAATATTTACATATGAAATATGACAACGTATGTGGCAAACGTGTATAACGATACACAACGTCATGGGACCACACGAATGCATTTGTGTAATGTTTACATATGAAATATGACAACGTATGTGGCAAACGTGTATAACGATACACAACGTCATGGGACCACACGAATGCATTTGTGTAATGTTTACATATGAAATATGACAACGTATGTGGCAAACGTGTATAACGATACACAACGTCATGGGACCACACGAATGCATTTGTGTAATGTTTACATATAAAATGTGGCAACGTATATGACAAACGTATGTGACGATACACAACGTCATGGGACCACACGAATGCATTTGTGTAATGTTTACATATAAAATGTGGCAACGTATATGACAAACGTATGTGACGATACACAACGTCATGGGACCACACGAATGCATTTGTGTAATGTTTACATATAAAATGTGGCAACGTATATGACAAACGTATGTGACGATACACAACGTCAGGGGACCACAAGAAAGACCTACTCACCCAAGTGTTGTCATGGTGACGATAGTGTACCAAAACGCAGCAGGAATGCTAGTGAAGTCTGTATTGTCCACGTTTTTCTCAGCATAAAACATGATGGTTGCGAAGATGATGATAGCCATAGTCAATGAGAACAAGAGGAAGCCCAGCTCGCTGGCGCAGGATTTCAGGGTGTAGCCAAGAATCCTCAGACCCTGGGAATGCCGAGAGAATTTGAAAATGCGAAACACTCGGAACACTCGTAGGGTAACAAAGGCTCCGCTGACGTCATCGTTGTTTGAAATGACAAGGCCGATGTAATATGGGATAATAGCCACTACATCAATGATACTCATGACACTGCGCATGAACCGGCATCTGTCTGGTGCCGCATAGAGTCTCAACAAATATTCTGCCGTAAAGATCATCACACAAGCTGTATCTAAGCAGAAGAAAGCGGTGAGGTATCTCTCCCCACAAGATAGCTCCCTCCTAGCTCCAGGAATCTTTCCGCAAGGAACAGTCTCTACCACGTTTGCTAAGACAGAAATGGCAATGAAAAATCCGGTGACATAGTAAAAGACCAGCGCTATCGTGCCGATGTGGGGGTTCTCGAAAGATCTCCACATCTGCTCTCGGATGGACACTGCAGGATCGAAGTCTCCGTTGTCACTCTTCTCATCATCGATGAGTCTCTCGGTGTTCTCCCTTTTCCTGTCCCTATAATCCTCGTAGCAACAATCGCCGATGATATCTGGCAGAATTCCAAAGAAAGCCAGCTCCTCGTCATAAGAGCTAATACATTCGTGCTTAGAATAATGTAGACGACTTGTCCGATAATAGTTAAGGATATGTCGAAAAATATCTGGATCCCTGTCAAAAAAGTACTCCTTCGTGTCTTCGTCGTAAAAATATTCCCGCTCGCTGGATCCCAAGAGAGAGTCTGGAAATTTCTCTAACGTTGTACGCCATGTTTCGAACTTTCGACCACTGACGTTTATTCGGAGCTTTTCGTCTCCACGTTTGCTATGTAAATGCAAGTCGGTACATGGAAGCGGATTTTCAGAAATAGGTACCCAGCCGATAGCTGAGGCTCGCACAAAGGGCAACCAAGCTGCTACCGATGACATTATGCTGTGATATCTTTAATCGGAACCAGAATGTGGAACATCGGTGAAAATATCTACTTGGAGTCGTTTTCAACGGCGATTAGGTCTCTCATACAAATAAATGTATGATGCAACATTCAGAGAGTAATGTTGGATAAAACAAGCTAGGAATTACTTACGCCACACATAAGACAACCATATGATTTCTGGTACTGATGATTACTCCAAGAACCGGAATAATATGCATTAAATGCATAGAACCATTTGCATTTTGTAAATTCATGCAGATGATACAGATCCTACTTGTTGTAATACCATCGATCTTACGAAAACTCAGCTATGACAAACATTTTGAACAAATACATCTGCCCTTTTGGGGTATGCATGAAACTATACATGTAAATTGTGGTGAGTTTTCCGTCTGATTCTATTTAGTTATTTTATCTTCACTCTTCAAAGTGTACCATATTTACTAATGCACAATTGAGACAAAAACAGATTTTTTAATGACGTTATTACATTGTAAACCCTCATGTAATTGAATAGTATAGGGGGCTAGCGTATAAGGTGAAGTAGGCGCCCAAACTTCTGCTGGCTGTGATGAAAATAAAGTTGGTTATCTAGTTTCACCTTTCAAGACCATAGACACTCCGTGCGCTGTCATATTGTGCATTTAATGACACCACGTTCGCCCAACCGTTATGTAACGGGTACCCAGGAATCTGTAAACTGTTATAATCAGAGAGGTCAAAGAGGTGCATTGCTCGTCTGGCGGCAACATCCAGGTGAGGCATTCCGTACAGAGGCGTTTGCTTGAGGGTTGTATGCAATCTGTCAAAGTAAAAGAGTTTCAATGTATTCCCTTGAGTACTAACAAAACAATTTAATATACATACGGTATTAATGTATACATGCAATTTGTGTGTATATTGATGTTTATGAAACAACATTATGTACAAGATAAACGGATTCATTCAATATATGCTTTTGTGTATCAAACAACGTTGTGTAATAGGCAGTTTCGATGTGTAGGAATGTGTATGAAACACAACTATGTAACAGATAAACAGATTGAATATATAGTCATGTTTATGAAACAACATTATTTAATAGAAAAACAGCAAGAATATATAGTTGGGTGTATGAAGAAAAAATATTCTGTTGCATATCCTTTACGGGACATAGCAGTCAACTCCAAAATGTTTGGCTGTTTGTGATTCCTTGAGAAGATTACGTTCAGTAGTTTGCCACTGCTTTCTGAACGACCGACATTCATACCATTGTATGGAAACTAATGCAAGACGGTCTGCTTCCAAATTGCCGGCAATGCGTATGAAACAACAACATTTAATAGATAAAAAGATGGAATATATACTCATATGTTTGAAACAACAATATTTAATAGATACTCTCATGTAAATGAAACAACAGTATTTGATGTATAAACAACTGGAATATATACTCATGTGTTTGAAACAACAATATTTAATATATACTCTCATGTAAATGAAACAACAGTATTTAATGTATAAACAGCTGGAATATATACTCATGTGATAGACACAACAATATGTATCAGACATTCAGCACGAATGTATATATCAAGTTTGGATATGCCCATGTGTATGAAATAATAGTATGCTACAGTTAAACAGGCTGAATGTAACTTCAGGTGTATCAAGCAACTTTATTTAATAGATAGTCGTCGTCATCGTTGGTGTCGTCGTTATTGTCTTCTTCTTCTTCTTCTTCTTCTTCTTCTTCTTCTTCTTCTTCTTCTTCTTCTTCTTCTTCTTCTTCTTCACCTCCGCCTCCGTCCACTTCTCCTTCTCCCCCTCCGCGTTCCCCTCCTTCATATTCTTCTCCTAATCCGCGTTTCCCCTTCACTTCCCACCTACTTTCTCTTCTCCTCATCTCATCTTCCGTCTTATATATATTTTCTTCTTCATCTTCTTCGTGTTCTTCCACATTTATTATAAACATGTCACATCAACAACTTTAGCCCAACAACCAGTACTTAGTTGGCGACATGTCCATGCAGTAGATATTGTAAAAGACTAGCTGATCCCTTTGCCTGAATCATTTATCACTCTGAGGTGGACGGGACAGGCCGGCAACAGATGTGCTGATGTCACTAGGCTACAGGTACAGAAATCTGTTGTAGTGAATGTATAGCTGAAGTAAACAACAGATAATAAACAGTGAAGTATTGGCGGCTGCAGGTGTTACTAGTTCAGTCATCAAAACCATATGGATATAAATAACATTTATAGCATATTAATTCTGGCCTATTCCATCATAGCATGATAAATAATTAACAGTTATAGGGCATATTAATTCTGGCCTATTCAGTCACAGCAAGATAAACAAATACCATTTATAGGGCATATAAATTCTGGCCTATTCAGTCATGGCAAGATAAACAAAACACATTTGTGTTTCGAGGCTATATATGTCCCTTGCATCCAACGCAGGCACGAATGCGCGCGCGCACGCGCACACACACACACACACACAGACACACACACATGCAAACACACATATACACACACCCACACACTCACAAACTCAAGTAAAAACACTCAGTTATACATTTCTCACAATTAACGATGTAACACATTTTCGCAACATCAACACCTGCTAGATGAGATGCCTGAGGAGAGCTGCCAACCTAACAATCCGAGACCGAGTAAGAAATGCTGTCATCAGACAGACAGTGGGATCAACACCTTGTGCCACATTTATTGAAAGACTGAAGATCAAGTGGTTTGGCCATGTCGTTAGAATGCATCACCATCAACTACCATAACTGTCCTTACATCTAAGATCATGTGCGACGAGACCAAAAGGATGTCCAAGAAGAAAATGTATTGACGACATCAAAGACATTGTACAATCACACGGAATGACACTATCAGTGGTTTCCATCAGGCGCTAGAACGCAAATTATTCCTCCCCACGACGCTTAACAGCTGAAGTGGAAGATAATGATGATGATGATGATGATGATGATGATGATGATGATGATGATGATGATGAACGATGTAACAAGGAAGGACACGTCATTGACGTTGCACAAAAGCAAACACACGCGCAGTTACACACTCATACATTTCTCCCAATTTGTGCAGACGTCACCAAAAGCATGTTATTG
>OY992882.1:84378447-84390947 GCA_963921405.1 Cepaea hortensis | reverse complement strand
AACTCACTCACTCTCTCACTCACTTACACTGTCACACGATATGCATGTGCTCAACTCTCTCTCTCTCTCTCCTTCTCTCTCTCTCTCTCATTTTACATAGACACACACACACACAAACAAACACACAGACACACATTAACTCACTCACTCTCTCAAAGTCACACTTTCTCTGACTCCTCTCTCTCACTCACCATCACTCACTCTCTCTCCCTCACACTCACTCTCTCACTCACTTAATCACTTACTCACTCACTCACTCTCAGTCACTCTCACTCACTCTCTCACTCACTCACACAAGACAAACACTCACTTTCTCACTCACTCTCTCACTCTCTCACTCACTCTCTCACTCCCTCTTTCACACTCTCTCCCACTCTCACCCACTCACTCACTCACTCTCTCACATGGCATGCATGCGCTCAACTCTCTCTCTCTGTCTATCTTTTTCTCACACTTTTTCTCATACACTTTTTCTCTCACTCTCTTACTCTCTCTCTCTCTCTCTCTCTCTCTCTCTCTCTCTCTCTCTCTCTCTCTCTCTCTATCTATCTATCTATCTCTCTCTCTCACTCACTCACTCACTGAATCAAATTCTCTCTATAACACACACGCGCGCGCACACACACAAACACACACTACTTCACATAATCACTGAAACTAATGTTTAAAAACTCCCACACTTCACACACACAAACACTGACATCTGTCGTGAGCATCCTCACATAAATGGGAAAAAATATGTTATACATATACATTGTTGCGTAAAAATATTGATTAAATTTAATAAGATAATATTTTCTAACATTGATATAAACATAATGAAGTAAGCAGTGCAAATATTTTCATAATGTACATGTTAAAATCATGACACATTAACAATAATAATCTGAAAGATAAGGATACACAAAAATATATGGAATAGCATGTTACATGACATGAATGCGCTCAACTCTCTCTCTCTCTCTCTCTCTCTCTCTCTCTCTCTCTCTCTCTCTCTCTCTCTTAAACATACGCACACACTCACACACACTCACACACACACACATACACACACTAACCCACTCACCCTCTCACTATCTCACTCACTCGCTTACTCTCTCTCTCTCTCTCTCTCTCTCTCTCTCTCTCTCTCTCTCTCATCACACACACGTACACTGACTTACTCTTTCATTCACTCACTCTCTCACATGGCATGCATGAGCTCAACTCACACTCTCTATTCACACACACACACACACATATTAACTTACTAACTGTCTCGCTGTCGTACACGCTCTCTCTCATTCACTCTCTCTCTCTCTCTCTCTCTCTCTCTCACCCTCACTCACATGCATCACTATTGGGGGATGTGGGGAGATGTGTGTGGGTGGGGGATGTGTGTATGGGTGGGGGATGGTGAGTGGATGCGGGATGTGTAGGTGGGTGAGGGATGTGGGTGTGAGGGTTGGGGAGGTGTGGTTGGAAGGGTGTGTGTGGGTGGGGGATGTGTGTTTGGCTGGGTGGTTGTGAGATGTATGGATGTTGGTGGGTGAGTTGGAGGATGTGTGTTTTGATGGGTGGTGGGGGTGTGGGGGTGTGAGTTGGGGGTTATGTGTGTGTGTGTGGGGGATGTGTGTGTGGGGATGTGTGGGTGGGTGGGTGATAGTGGGCGATCTGTCGGTGGGTGGGATGTGTGTGTAGGTGGAGAATGTGTGGATGTGTGGGTGTGTGTGGGTGTTGGTGGGTGGGTTGGGAATGTGTAGGTGGGAGATGTGTGAGTGGGTGGGTTTGTGGGGAGGGATTGTGTGGGTGGGTGTGTAAAGGGATGTGTGATGGGCGGATGTGTGGGGAGATGTGTATGTATGTATGTATGTATGTATGTATGTATGTATGTATGTATGTATGTATGTATGTATGTATGTATGTATGTATGTATGTATGTATGTATGTATGTATGTATGTATGTGTCACAAAATGAAACCGTGCGTTTACCCAGCTGATTGTTAGGGAGGATTTTTTGATTAACCGGACTATCTGCTAAGCAACCAGTGTTTCAACTAATACAGAGAAAACATTCATAGTTGGGGCTGCACGTGTTTCCAAAAAAAAACAGGTCGGGCAGAAATAACAGTTGTACTTGCACATATGGTTGACGGATTGGCCACCCTCGGAAGTGCGGGAAACGAATCCCGACATCGCCTTGACAAGTTTGTCAACATTTGAATACAGATGGAAGCAGTGGGGTCATAGTGGCAATCGGATGTTGCCGTCACCTGTCGGACAAAATTAACAAGTGGAAGATGTATAGAGGAAGTGAGTGCGCTGAATCATACATCTCGTTGACAAGTCAAAAACATATCAGAGGGAAAACGGAAGTAACAGTACATAGGTCAATTCGTAGTTTCCGGAACATCGAGAAGATTGACAGCTGGTTATTTGACACTATTGTTGGGATCATACAGGAACTCGCTGGCTTGTTTTGGGAATCTAAACAATTGATGACAACTTTGACAATGACTCAAGCCAGGAAAAATCGATTCCTGACAATGGATGATATGCGCAAATGACACCTGCAGGACGTCACCCATATCACGTGACCAATTTTAGGGGTTTGCCAGAAAACCATGATTGGAGATGGGGAGTTGACCAAAACCCGTGGATTAGGATGGACGTGTTTGTGGGAGAGCTCTACAGTGTTAGATTAATTTAAGATTAACTAGCATGTGCCGTTATGGCAAAGTGTAGTAGCCATCCCGGGAATGAGGCGGTTTTTACATAAGGTAGTCAATATAGTCTATTAGTTCTAATTAATATAGACTGTAGCCTTGTTAAACTATAGTGTGATGATTAGCACTGTTAGTGGAAACTAGTTAGAGTAGAATAGTGATATTAGCTATGCTAGTTAAGAATAGAGTAATGATGGATAATTGGGAGACGGGGAAATTGCCCGCTGGGGTTTTGCACTCTGTATGGGTCTTTTCTTATCATAGCCTGATTCGGCTCTAGGTGGGTAGCTAATCTGCTCTATGACTAAGTCTAGTTAGCTAAAGATCATTAAGCAAGGGGATAGGCTTACACTCAGCCGAAAGGATCAGTGACTAGTACTATCACCAGATGTGTTGTTTCTATCCTAGGTTCCCTACCAGATCCAAGGAAACTCAACAAGTTTTTGGGAAAGAATCCAATCCCATTAGGAAGAACACCAGTTCAAGAGTCACTAGAGTTGCATACAGAACGTAACTTACGCTAGAAGGAAATTGATTCATCAAAGAGAGTGATGCATACTGATGCACCACACAGCATTAGACAGTAGTAACGAACCGAGAACCGGCTAAGAGTAACTAGTGTTAGTACAGCAACAATTAACATTAGAAATTAGCACTTATGGACTGAATGGTTCGATGTGCAACGAGGATGATCTGTCGACTAACTAACTAACTAACTAACTGCGTACACACTACAAAAGACTTGTGCAGTTTGTTAAGGAACGTTAGGAACGGACATTGTGTAGAGTGCAACCGGTCCCTGATTAACTGTTAATACCACCGGTGTCTATTTCGGATGTTCATGAAATTGGATTACCAGAGGTCTACAGAGGCAAAGCAGTATCCGGCAAGATGGTTTCGGCAACGGGTGAGAAGTACATGTTCTGACGTAACTTGCTGTGGTCTATCTTTGCTGGGATCAGCTGACTGGGTTGCTGTCTGAGAGTCAGAGTCTACACACTTTATAGAACACGTCACACATTTTCTTCACATACACGTCTCATATACGTTACACTTTTATTTTAATAAATTACTCTTTATTAATTTCTAGAAGCAAGAGTTGTTGAGTATGTTGCGTTGGGGAAGTATGAGAAGGGGGAATAGTACGACAATGAGAGAGTGATAGGAAAAGGTGTCCATAGGCTGATGGAGTGTGTTGGACGGAAGCTGGTGGATTCTCCAGAATATTGGGGAAAAAAAATATTATAATGTGGGTGTCGGATCTCCTCACTCCAGGGACGACACTTTAAAGGAGGACACGACATTATTGGGGGCTCGATAACGGGATCTTTGGACAGCGGGATCTCTCGTAAACGGGATCTTTGGACAGCGGGATCTCTTGTAAACGGAATCTTTGGACAGCGGGATCTCTCGTAAACGGAATCCTTGGACAGCGGGATCTCTCGTAAACGGGATCTTCTGACGGCGGGGTCTTTTGACACGGGATCCCTAGTTATAAGAGGGAGATATCATTTTGGAGAATCCAGCTAGAGTGAATGTGGATAGGGGTTAGGACTAATATCTTACCTGTTCACACTTCACACGTCTGCATAGGTCTGTGGTCCTGATTCTACTCTTGTCACTGAGTGAATGTGCTGTGTGTGGTATATCTAGATTTATAGTACTTGTTCATATATCTGTATAGTAATTTGCCGTTATATTGTACTAGACCTGCTAGCTGACCTTTCTGTATAATGGCCACCCCTAAACTTACCACGTTAGAATTAAGGGCAAAGGGGGAGGACATGGGACTGTCGGGGTCTGCTCTAACGGATTACATACAGGAAGTGGAGAGAGAGTATCGTCAAGCAGAAAGGGAAGATCGAAAGGCCGAGTTGGAATTGAGAAGGATGGAATTGGAAGCTGAGCAATCAGCTAAGAAATTGGAAGCTGAGCAAGCAGCTAAGAAATTGGAAGCTGAGCAAGCAGCTAGGAAATTGGAAGCTGAGCAAGCAGCTAGGAAATTGGAAGCTGAGCAAGCAGCTAGGAAATTGGAAGCTGAACAAGCAGCTAGGAAATTAGAAGCTGAACAAGAAGCACAGAAGAGGGAGCACGAGTACCGGATGCGGGAACTCGAGCTCAAGAGTCAATCTAATGGAGAAACTGAGGGAGCAGTTGGAAGTTCCTCCATCCCAAGATCAACACCAGTAGGTGGACATGGGTACCAGGCTATGAAGTTTCCTTTAGCGGTCTACGAGGAGGACAAAGAGAAGATTGACCAATACCTTCAACGCTTCGAGGCTATGTCAGTTGCTATGGGTCTGGAGCGTAACAAATGGAATCTTAAGCTATCCCAGGGATTACGCGGGACCGGATACGAGGTTTATTCTCGCCTGCCACCAGGACATGAGAACAATTATGACGAGTTAAAGACGGCTCTGCTGAAACGATTCGAGGTTACGTCACATACCTACCGGAAAAAATTTCGAGCAGCGAAACGAGAACCGGGGGAGTTGTTTGCCGCCTACAGTTTGCGTCTAAAATCTTATCTCCACAAGTGGATGGATTTGGCTGGGTTCGCACATGACTATGAGAGTCTGGAAGAGCTCATGGTGGTCGACCAGCTGAAGAAGCAAATGTCTAAACCTCTCAGGACGTTCCTGGGAGAACAAGGAGCGGGACGTATTGACCTCGTAACTAAATTAGCAGAACGGTTCGTCGAAGTACATGGGGAGGCAGGGGAGAACCTTTCCACCAACTCCAAAAGTCAAGAGAAACATGACAAGAAGAAAACCAAAAACTCAGGAACAAAAAAGTGGGAACCTTATGTGCAAAAATCAGAGGATAGTTCAGAGAAGAAGGAGGAGGGAAGCAAGAGCACTTCAAGCTCTACACCAAAACGACCGTGGTCGGAGAAGTGGTGTTCAATTTGTAAGTCACCCTCTCACAATACGAGGGACTGCAAATCGAAGGCTAAGAACCCTCACTTTGCAGCATGTCAAGTGACTTCCAAGGAGGTTGTCAGGGAAAATGCCAAGGTCAACAAGGAAGCTCGCCACCAGGAGAGCTCACTCAAGTCTGGCAATAGAACATCTAGGACAGGGAAATGGTGCAACCAATGCCAGTCGAATACGCACAATGCTATTGACTGCAGAGGAGAGTCAGGAGACACTCAATTCGTCGTGTGCTCAGGGAAACCTAAGGTGGAGCCCACCGAACAGGTCGAGGCCGAGGAAGAGACTCCAGACCAGGAAAAACCACCTGTAGTGGAATTGGTAGAGGTTAACGGTCGTCAAGTGGAGTGTTTATACGACACAGGACTGGACGGGGAGGCCGTGATTTCTGCGGATCTGGTACATCCAGAACAATTCACAGGTGAAACATTGGACATACAGCCTGCACAGAAGAGTGCTGTAACTATGAAGTTGCCCATTGCTAATGTGGAGATTCGGTCAAGGTACGTCACCGGCACCATCAAGGCCGCTGTATTGACCGATCCCATTTTTCCAGTCATCCTAGGTTGCCGGTATGTCTTTCTGGGAATGCCCAGGGAGCCAATCCATATGGGAGCAATGCAGACTCGCTCTCAGACGAGAACGGAAGAGGCAGAAGCAATTGTGACTAACCCAATGCCGGGGGAGCTACGAACTGCCCAGAGTGAGGATGATACTTTACGTCCTTGCTACAAAAAGCTGCAGAAAAGTGCTGATCCACCAGGACGGGGGCAGTACTACATGAAGAATAGGATACTCTACAGGAGAGCAGGAAGGGGAGACAACCTATACGGTCAGTTGGTCGTCCCGAAAGCTCACAGGTCCCAGATTTTTCATATGGGGCATACCATCTCCTTTAGTGGACACATGGGTATTGCCGCCACCATGCAGCGGATTTCCTGCCACTACTATTGGCCGGGAATGACAGATGATGTGCGTCGGTATGTGAAGTCATGCCCTGAGTGCCAGAGGGTGGCACCGAAACACTGGACAGCACCGGTGGTGTTGGGTGAGATGCCCATCATGAACTCTCCTTTCGAGAGGGTAGCCATCGATATCGTGGGTCCACTTCCCAGGACTAGGAAGAGGAACATGTATATACTCACAATGGTGGATTGCTGTACAATGTGGGGTGAAGCCATACCGTTGACCACGATTGACTCGAAAAGAGTGGCGGACGCACTGATGGAGGCCTTTACCAGATTAGGCTTTTCGGATCAAATTCTGACGGACAATGGATCTCAGTTTTGTGGAAAACTCATGGAGGAGGTATTTAGGGTGGTTCACTCTAACCACATACATACCAGCCCTTACCACCCTCAAGCCAATGGACAAGTAGAGCGTTTCAACGGCACGTTGATGACAATGCTCAGGAAACTAGCGCAGGAAACACCTGATAGGTGGGATGAATATATCCCAGCCGCACTCTTTGCCTATCGGGAAGTTCCTCATGGCTCAACAGGACTACCACCCGCTACGTTGCTGTTTGGTCGTCCAATCAAAGGACCGTTGGAAGCCATGTTGAGGAGTTGGACTGAAGAGGGGACGTCAGAAGAAGTGATCTCATCCTATCAATATGTGGAGGAACTGAAAGAAAAACTCCACAAGGGATGGACTCTGGCAAATCAAAACTTGAAAAAGGCCAGAAAAAGACATGCGGCTTACTACAACCGTAGGTCTAAAGAAAGATCTCTAGAGGTGGGAGATAAAGTCTTGTTGCTACTCCCAACGGGAAACAACAAACTGGAGATAGGTTGGCAAGGACCATTTCCCGTGGAAAGGGTGATCTCCAGAACCAACTATCAAATCCGGATCCGGGGAAAGTCGAAGATTTTCCATATCAATCTCTTGCGGAAATATGAAGAGAGACCCGGAGACAAGGCAGCTCACCTCATGGCAATGGCAGTTGCAGTGGAGACAGAAGTGGGAACCAGCGAGGGCAGGGAATATCCCTTAGTACACCAGGAAACCTATAGGGATGTGCAAGTGAACCCTGATCTGACCTCCCAGGAGAGGGAAAGGATAACCCAGGTTCTCAAGTCTCATAAGGAGATATTGACTGATAAACCAGGACGAACGAGGTTGGTGGAGTTCGAGATGACTTTGACCACACAGGAGCCTGTTCGCCAAAAGGTTTACCCAGTGCCATTCTCTAAAGAAAAGGCCCTGGAGGAGGAAATAAGAAAACTGCTGGAGGATGACGTGATTGCACCATCCACATCCCCATACAATGCGGGGGTAGTTTTGTTACGCAAACCAAGTGGAGAACACAGGTTGTGTATAGATTACCGACTGCTGAACAGTCATACCCAGTTTCAGGTGGAACCTTTGCCGAATCCAACTCAGTTATTCGCTAGGCTCCATAAGGCTCGGTACTTTTCAAAGGTGGATCTGAGTCGGGGGTACTATCAGATACCAGTAAAACCGGAGATTCGACCACTGTTAGCTTTCAGTACACCCAGTGGACACTACGAATTCAAGGTCATGCCCTTTGGACTCAGCAATGCACCTAGTGTGTTTACACGCATGATGAGGACTTTACTTGATCCTTTACAGGATCCGTCCATCATCTCATTCATGGGTGATATTCTGATTTCCAGTGACAGCTTGGATGACCACTTACAATCCTTGGAGAGAGTGTTTAATAGGCTCAAGGAAGCAGGGCTTACTGCTCGTCCAACCAAGTGCATGATTGGTTACCAGACTCTGGAATTTCTAGGTCACACCATCACTCCGGGACACATTGTTCCAGAAGAGAAGAACCTGGAGAAAATCAGAAATGCACCAAGGCCAAAAACGAAGAAGGATGTGCGATCTTTTCTCTCGTTGTGTGGGTTCTACCACAAATTTATCCCACATTTCACTGAACTGGGAGCTCCGTTGACGGAAACCTTGAAAAAGGGATTCCCGGAACAAATCATTTGGACACCAGAATGTGAGAAGGCCTATAGTCAGTTAAAGGAGGCCTTGGTCAGCCTGTATTACAGCTCCCTGACCTTTCCAAACAATTTGTGTTGAGAACAGATGCGAGTGCGATTGGAATTGGAGCCGCTTTGTTACAGGAAGGAAAAGACGATGCTTCGGTTTTGAAACCTGTGGCATACGCAAGTAAGAAACTTCTACAGGCGGAGAGGAATTATTCAACCGTCGAGAGAGAGTGCTTGTCCCTTGTATGGGCAGTGCAAAAATTTCAGCCATATTTGTATGGAGTTAAGTTTCGAGTCCAGTCGGATCATCAGCCCCTGATGTTCCTGGCTACTTCTCAGAAGCTCAACGCACGTTTGATGCGGTGGTCGTTGTTACTTCAACCGTATAATTTCACAGTAGAGTACATTCCTGGGAAGGAAAATGTTGGAGCGGATTTCTTATCAAGACACCCAGCTCCTGAAGAAGAAGAATGAATCATCTGGATTAAACTCACGGTGGAGAAGAGTGAGATGGACTACTCTCTTAAGAGGGGGCCTATGTCACAAAATGAAACCGTGCGTTTACCCAGCTGATTGTTAGGGAGGATTTTTTGATTAACCGGACTATCTGCTAAGCAACCAGTGTTTCAACTAATACAGAGAAAACATTCATAGTTGGGGCTGCACGTGTTTCCAAAAAAACAGGTCGGGCAGAAATAACAGTTGTACTTGTACATATGGTTGACGGATTGGCCACCCTCGGAAGTGCGGGAAACGAATCCCGACATCGCCTTGACAAGTTTGTCAACATTTGAATACAGATGGAAGCAGTGGGGTCATAGTGGCAATCGGATGTTGCCGTCACCTGTCGGACAAAATTAACAAGTGGAAGATGTATAGAGGAAGTGAGTGCGCTGAATCATACATCTCGTTGACAAGTCAAAAACATATCAGAGGGAAAACGGAAGTAACAGTACATAGGTCAATTCGTAGTTTCCGGAACATCGAGAAGATTGACAGCTGGTTATTTGACACTATTGTTGGGATCATACAGGAACTCGCTGGCTTGTTTTGGGAATCTAAACAATTGATGACAACTTTGACAATGACTCAAGCCAGGAAAAATCGATTCCTGACAATGGATGATATGCGCAAATGACACCTGCAGGACGTCACCCATATCACGTGACCAATTTTAGGGGTTTGCCAGAAAACCATGATTGGAGATGGGGAGTTGACCAAAACCCGTGGATTAGGATGGACGTGTTTGTGGGAGAGCTCTACAGTGTTAGATTAATTTAAGATTAACTAGCATGTGCCGTTATGGCAAAGTGTAGTAGCCATCCCGGGAATGAGGCGGTTTTTACATAAGGTAGTCAATATAGTCTATTAGTTCTAATTAATATAGACTGTAGCCTTGTTCTGGCAAAACCCCCGGTCCAGACAGCGTCACAACAGAAATGATTAATGCTTTAGAAGAATATGGAATAGATAAAGTTACCAGTCTGCTTAATACAATATATGATACTGGAAACATACCTCATGAGTTATGTAATTCTGTATTTATTGCAATCCCAAAGAAATCAGGAGCCTTGGAATGTGATCAACATCGAACAATTAGTATAATGAGTCACATCACGAAGATTTTGCTAAGAATTATCATGCAAAGAGTTAGGAGGAAAATACAACCTGAAATAGGAGAAGAACAATGTGGGTTTGTAGTAGGCAAGGGTACAGTAAATGCTGTGTATATACTGAGAACCGTAATCGAACGTTCTATAGAAGTAAACAAAGATCTACACCTTTGCTTCATTGACTACACAAAGGCTTTTGATAAAGTGAGACATGTCAACATGATAAGGATGCTTGAAGATCTACAAATTGATGGGAAAGACCTTAGACTTGTAAAAAACATATATTGGAAACAACAAGCTGCCATAAGAGTTGATAATGAAGTAAGCCAATATCAGCCTATTAAGAGAGGTGTGAGACAGGGATGTGTAATGTCTCCAGATCTGTTTTCCCTGTACAGTGAAAATATTTTCAGAAATATTGAAAATATGGAAGGAATCAACATTGGGGGTCGATGCATCAATAACATTAGATATGCAGATGATACAGTCTTGATTGCAGACAATGAACAGGACCTGCAAAATTTAGTAGATGCGGTTGTTACACATAGTGAACAACAAGGGTTAGAATTAAATTGTAAAAAGACACAGATTATGGTCGTCACTAAGAAGAACGAAATACCACAGTGTAATATACAAGTAAATGGGAATACTCTTCAACAAGTGAATAGGTACAATTACCTCGGAACAGTAATAACATCTGATGGTAGATGCCTTGAAGAGATTAGAACAAGAATCGCCATGGCAAAAGTAGCCTTTAGCAAGATGAAAAACATACTGACCAATAAAAAGATGTCAATTGAAACGAGAAAAAGAGTGTTGAGATGCTACATAGAACCTGTACTTTTATATGGATGTGAAGCTTGGACAATGAGCAGCCAGGCTGAAAAATATCTGATGGCTGTAGAAATGTGGTTTCTGAGGAAAATGCAAAGAATACCATGGACAGCCAGAAAGACCAATGAACAAGTCCTTCAAGAAACAAATGAAGATCGTAAACTGATCAGAGACATTAGACGTAGACAGTCACAATTTTTTGGGCATGTTATGAGAAGAAATGATTTGGAGAACTTGGTGACAACTGGTAAGATCGAGGGGAACAGACCAAGGGGAAGACCTAGAAACAAGTATCTGGATGGCTTGGCCTTGTGGCATGGTCGAGACAAAAACACGGAACTGATCCACGACTCTGTTGATCGAGTGAGATGGCAGAACATGACCGCCCACGCTTACCGGCATGGCACATGATGGATGGATGGTAGCCTTGTTAAACTATAGTGTGATGATTAGCACTGTTAGTGGAAACTAGTTAGAGTAGAATAGTGATATTAGCTATGCTAGTTAAGAATAGAGTAATGATGGATAATTGGGAGACGGGGAAATTGCCCGCTGGGGTTTTGCACTCTGTATGGGTCTTTTCTTATCATAGCCTGATTCGGCTCTAGGTGGGTAGCTAATCTGCTCTATGACTAAGTCTAGTTAGCTAAAGATCATTAAGCAAGGGGATAGGCTTACACTCAGCCGAAAGGATCAGTGACTAGTACTATCACCAGATGTGTTGTTTCTATCCTAGGTTCCCTACCAGATCCAAGGAAACTCAACAAGTTTTTGGGAAAGAATCCAATCCCATTAGGAAGAACACCAGTTCAAGAGTCACTAGAGTTGCATACAGAACGTAACTTACGCTAGAAGGAAATTGATTCATCAAAGAGAGTGATGCATACTGATGAACCACACAGCATTAGACAGTAGTACCGAACCGAGAACCGGCTAAGAGTACCTAGTGTTAGTACAGCAACAATTAACATTAGAAATTAGCACTTATGGACTGAATGGTTCGATGTGCAACGAGGATGATCTGTCGACTAACTAACTAACTAACTAACTGCGTACACACTACAAAAGACTTGTGCAGTTTGTTAAGGAACGTTAGGAACGGACATTGTGTAGAGTGCAACCGGTCCCTGATTAACTGTTAATACCACCGGTGTCTATTTCGGATGTTCATGAAATTGGATTACCAGAGGTCTACAGAGGCAAAGCAGTATCCGGCAAGATGGTTTCGGCAACGGGTGAGAAGTACATGTTCTGACGTAACTTGCTGTGGTCTATCTTTGCTGGGATCAGCTGACTGGGTTGCTGTCTGAGAGTCAGAGTCTACACACTTTATAGAACACGTCACACATTTTCTTCACATACACGTCTCATATACGTTACACTTTTATTTTAATAAATTACTCTTTATTAATTTCTAGAAGCAAGAGTTGTTGAGTATGTTGCGTTGGG
>OY992882.1:84353447-84373447 GCA_963921405.1 Cepaea hortensis | reverse complement strand
GTACAACTACTACTACAAAAACAACAACAACTACTACTACTACTACTACTACTACTACTACTACTACTACTACTACTACTACTACTACTACTACTACTACTACTACTACTACTACTACTGCTACTACTGCTGCTACTACTACTACTACTACTACTACTACTACTACTACTACTACTACTACTTCTACTACTACTACTACTACTGCTACTACTACTACTGCTACTACTATTACTAAAACTACTACTTCTTCTACTATTACTGTTACTAATATCATTACCACTACTATTGTTATTGTTACTATTATGACTACTCTCAGCATCACTACCACTATTGTTATTGTTAATATTACTATTCTCACAATATCTACTAACTATTATAATTACTTTTATGACAACTGGTACCATCACTAATACTACTACAAATACTACTACTACTGCTATTACTAGTACTATTACTACTACTACTACTTTTACTGCTATCACCACCACCACCACCACTACTGTTATTCTTACTATTTCGACTACTCCCACCACCACTACTACAACAACTACACCTACTATTACTGTTATTATCACTGTTACTGCTGCTAATCCTACAACTACTACTTCTACTACTGTTATTACTATTACTATCACAAAAAAACATCCGCTACTCTTACTATCGCTATAATCTATGGGGACATAAGCTACAAGTACTTCTGAAGTGAGAGTGCGCTCGCCTGATGGCGAGGGACACTGATAATATCGAAAGCTAATCCACACGCAAAAATATGTCCATTATACTAGAAATAGTAGCACATGGTGGACTACACTTCTGTTCAAAGCAAGTGAGCGCAAACAAAACATAAATTATGATTGTATTATTTGATAGACTACATTACCAAATCAATTATTCTTACAGCATTTACAACCACAAAAAAAACACCATGTCCCAGATGTTGGCAGTTATTGACAATAACAATATTTTCACACAAATCCTGTTATATAAATGAACTGATTTGTGTGTGTTGAAGTTTACATTAATCCATTCACAAAACCTCAATATGTTACTCGACTTTCTTATGCTAATTATGACATCCCGAAAGGTCAAATAGCGCGTTGAAATATCAGCCAACAATTTTATTTAACTTCACGTGTTTAACTCTTACATGTTGTGTGGGTTTAATGAATGACTGCTGTCTATCTCTCAGCCTGGCTGGCTGCCAGAATGTCTGATTGTCTGACTATCTCTGTGTATTTCTATCTCCCTAACTATCTTTCTACATATCTGCCTATCTGTCTTGCCTGTCTGTCTAACCATGGCTGTCTCTATCTCTCTAACTACTGTCTGTCTGTCTGTCTGTCTGTCTGTCTGTCTCTGTCTCTCTCTCTCTCTCTCTCTCTCTCTCTCTCTCTCTCTCTCTCTCTCTCTTCCTCCCCTCTTTCTCTATGTATCCCCTCTATCTCTCTAACTATCTTTCTATCTCTCTCCCTGTCTGCCTGTCTGTTTATCTGTTTCTTTCTCCCCTATATCTCTCTCTGTCTCTCTGTCTATGTCTCTCTCTCTCTCTATCTCTCTCTATCTCTCTATCTCTCTCTCTCTCTCTCTCTCTCTCTCTCTCTCTCTCTCTCACGTCGAAAACGCATACGCTATCCATGTTTACAATGTGATATCTTTGTTTTTATTTCCCAAAAAGGATATTGATGTTATGCTTTACATATAAACAATAAAATGATGCTCAGGCACAAACTTGTTCCGAGCTCCTGTTGTAACAAAGATACACTACAGGAATACGATCAGAAGATTTCGATACCAGACTTGTGGTTGTCTTCAGTAGTGAATGAATAGTTCAAACGTGAATATTAAACAAACAATTTGGCTTAGCCTTATGGCCACCAACCCAGGTTCCAGTTACCAGCGCTTAGACCCCCCACCCCCACCCCACCCCCCCCCCTTTCTCAAATTCCGACCTTTTATCGTTTGGGACAAGTTGAGTTTAAAAAGCGACGAGTGTTGTTATTGATAACTCACTAAAGTTAAGGCGAAAGAACAAGAAGGAGATATACAGGTACACAATAGGCTATACAGAAATTAAGGCTAATGTTATACCACTTTTAAGCTTTCACTTCCCAATGAATGACTCCTCAATGAATGCAGTAAACTGACAGGAAACAGAAGAAATATGAAGAGTGAGATTTACCGAACACGATCACAAAAAGAGGAGTGTCTGGCCGAATGGATAGGATGCCGGATTCACCCTCGGAAGACCCGGGTTCGAATCCTCGGTAAGGTGTGGGTTTTTTGTTTTGTTTTTTCTGTCGAGGACAAAAAGAAAACCTTAACCTGCACGGTTCGCGGCGACTGCACCACTAGCCAGGCGGCCTTACGTCCTCGAGCTCAAGACCCCCCCCCCCCCCCCCCCGCCATACACCGCAAGGTACTATATCATCTCATCTCATCTCATCAAGTTCCTCTTGTACCTTGCGGTGTCGAAGTGAAGTAGAAACATCGTGAGAGTGCCCGATTATGGTCTTTGTGTATCGATATTCCAATGGACTCAGCTATTTCCTCCGTCCAACGTTTACGTGGTCGGCCTCTTCCTCTGCTTCCATCTGGTCTGTACATCATTGCGTTTTGTGGTATGCTGTTGAACTGTAACCTACTTACATGGCCAAACCATTTGACTTACTGCTTTCTAATAAAATCTAGGTACTATATAGGTAGTAAATGAGAGTTAAACGGCAGTTCACAGAAAACCAACGGTCGACGTTGTGACGACAAGCTTTCTCAGCAAAAAAAACCATCAAAAACAAAAATGGAAAAAGAAAAGTGATTTTTACTGTACAGACCTGCCGGAATTCTAGCTGAGAACATTACAATTCCTGCTTCATCGTCAGGCGTTTTGGCAGCAGACCGTACTGCGTTGCTTTTAATACAGTGGTATGAGTGCCGATCGTTGCAGAAAACAATGGCGAACTACTGAACGTAAACTTTCCAAGAAATCAGAAACAACCAAAAATGCTGGGATTACTGCAACGTCCTGTAAAGGATACGCAACCTTTTAATGTATTTTTCTGTAGTTGTTTTTGATAATAATATTCGAAGCCGACCCGTTTTGTATAACTGACTTTCTGCACTAGTTTTTCCTAGTATTTTCTGCGAGTGTCAAATCTATTCCACAGTTGACCACAGCTGTGTGTGCATCTAACTGACTCCGCCCGTGGATAGGTCCCTTGGCAGTTGAAATATATATATATATTTACATATAATAAACAAAATGCTTCTGACAAGGTTGTTTGATGTTTTCACGTGTGCCACGGGAATTAAATACAGCACGGGACATCTAAACATAGCGAGTGCACGACTGTAGAGGGTCCTGTTGTATTTTTATACAGTTGAGTTCAGTTGAGTTAAGAATCGACATCACTGCACTCAGGACATTCCGATACGTGCTCCGTCCCCTCGTTTAACAGCCAGCGAAGAGTCATACCACTAGTCGTTCCCACCGCTATCTGATATTATAGATTTGATCATCAGTGGTTCTCAAACGGTGGGGAATTCCCCCACCTCCTCCAGGGGGAAATTTTATAGTCTCCAAAGGGGGGGGGGGGATTAAGATTACTGAAAGATCGAGTTACTACAAGAACCAATTACTTGATATCGTTTTTCCCTCCATACTTTACGGTTCTGTTAGTTAGTTAGTCAGTCAGTCAGTCAGTCAGTCAGTAGGTCAGTCAGTCAGTCAGTCAGTCAGTCAGTCAGTCAGTCAGTTAGTTAGTTAGTTAGTTAGTTAGTTAGTTAGTTAGTTAGTTATTAGTTAGTTAGTTACTTAGTTAGTTAGTTAGTCAGTTAGTTTAGTTGGTTAGTTAGTTAGTTAGTTAGTTAGTTAGTTAGTTAGTTAGTTAGTTAGTTAGTTAGTTAGTTAGTTAGTTAGTTAGTTAGCACATCGAACCATTCAGTCCATAAGTGCTAGGATCCCCTCCTCAGTAAATCCTTCAGCGTGTAGAGGCTCACGACACCAGTTCTGTGTTGGTTTATTACTCTTCTTTGGCTTCCTGCTTAGTGTTCTTGTTTTGTCACGCCTCTTTTAACTTGCTGTTCTCGCAGCCTGACCATGATTGTAGATTCCCAGTTATCGCTTGATTCTCGTAGAGCATTCAGAATGTCTTGCCTTGTTCATGGCTCGTCCGCCTTCCACAGCAGCCTTACCTGCAAGCCTGTCAGCCTGCTCATTCCCTTGTACTCCCGCATGTCTTGTCACGAAGATGAAACTAATATTTGCCAGCCGAGACCGTTCCAGAGACAGCAGCCACTCTTTTCGGGCCCACCACATCTCTATCATCCTGAGCATACTCATTGAGTCACTAAGGACACATGCCCAATTGAATGTCTCTTTCTCGAGCCATGTTATTGCTTTAATTACTGCCATGACATCCATAGTTAGGTTGCCTGTGGTCAAAGTAAAAAAGCGCCAGACTCCTCCTTCACAATTTTTCTTCCGGCCTGAGCCGTAAAGGCCGATGAACTTCTCACTCCTCGGACGATCGACCCACCCGTGTAAATGACAGCATCATCCTCTAACAAATTCTCAAAGATAAGAGCCTGTACTTCCGCCTCCACAGCAGCTGGATTTTCTTGTATGCATTTCCTGTCTAGTTGGATGCACACTGAAAAGGATGTACAAAACTATATTGGCACTTGTACCCACTCCTAGCCAGGTTCTAAGTCCTCAAGTGAACACACCTGCCGAAGAATGTCTTCGGCTTGACCCATCCACGACTTTCCTCTTTTTAACCTGCTGCCCTTTACCTTCTTAATCTCGCTGTACAGTGGATGTTGTGTGTATGCGTTGACTCTGAGATAGGCACGTGCTTGGCAAAATTGTATTCTGTCCCTCATGGTTGGAAAATCAAGAAGGTAGCGCATCGCCCTGCATGCTGGATCTCTTGTACATCCAATAATAATGCGCATAGACTCGTTCTGTATCCTTTCCATCCTTTCTATCTGCTTACGGCTGAGAGTCAGGATCGCCATCGCATACTCCAAAACAGAAAGGAGCAAACCCTCGTAAAGAAGACATAGATGGCGCTGTTCACAGTTTGCCCCCGCCATCACACGCATTGCATTCAAACTCGGCTTGGCCTTTGTTATCACCTGGTCTACATGCTCAGTATAAGCTAGGCTTCGATCAAATCGTATCCCCAGGTAATTCATTGCCTGCGTTCTTTCCACGGTCTCTGAACACAGATTTACAGTTGGCGTTGGGATGTTGACAATATGGTTATTCAAAGAGAACCATGTCACCGTTGCCTTTGTTGAGTTGACCATTGCCCCAGCTTCAACACATCAAGTGCTTATGCGATTGAGTTCGGTTTGTAGTTCCACAGCAACCTGATCTCTATCCTTGCCCTGACGATACACTAAAACATCGTCTGCATACGACAATGTCTCCCCCCCCCCCTACCCCGGTCCTATAATTTGCTCGCTGATGATTCTGACAGTGTAAGCGTTGAACAGTACCGGAGATAATGGTGATCCCTGTGGTAGCCAGGATATTTCTTGTTGGTTGTGAAGTCCAAGAGAGTCCAAACTGCCACATCTAAAGACTACTTTCCGTTGGAAGAGGTCTGCAGTGAACCAACTAATGAGGAAAGGACTAGTCTTGAGTTCAAGAAGCTGAAACATTGAAAAATCCATTTATACTCTGTTGTACGCGTCCTCAAGATTAATCGCTGCAGCAAATGTTTCAATGCCTAAGTGGAAACCTTCGTAGATATCATGGGCAAAAACTGCTGAATATTGGTCCAGGTTTCTCTCTTTGGACGGTACCCTCACAGATTAGGTTGGAAAGCCTTGTCTCTCTAGCTGGCTTGATATTTTTGTGGCAATTAACTTCTCCAGCAGCTTGCCTGTTGTATTCTGCATGGTTATTACTCGATATCCCTGAATTTGTGTGTGGTCTTTGCCAGGCTTCGGCAAGGAAATCAGATAGCCGTGTAATCACTCTTCCTTGAAGCTACATAAATACACACACATAGTATTGTTTGGAGCTCACAGACGGAGACGAACGACGTAGAGACTAGAGGACGCACTAGACAACATAAAAATGTGAAATTATTTATATTTATTTCAAATTTTATGTTGTCTAGTGCGTCCTCTAGTCTCTACTTCCTTCGTCTCTTTCTGTGAGCGCCAAACAATACTTTGTGTGTTTATTTATGTAACTGTCTCAGCGGCCTCAACGCGTTCTCAAATTGATCTCCTTAATGCTAGCACTCCCTATACTGTTGTTGTTCATGTCTGCTAATTGCGCTAGCTCGTTGACGGTACACCTATCGATGTCGCCATATCTTATGCCATCTGGCCCTGAAGCGCTATTTTTTTTTTTTTTGTAAACGTCGTAGCACAGCCTTGATTTCTTTCACTGTCTTTGTGTCTTCATCCGAAATGTTCTGGGCATTGCACCTATCTGAGGTTACCTCCTTGGCCAGATTTCGGCTTCTCATGTCTGTCTGGTTGATCTGCTATAAATAGCGTTCGAAGAGGGGTTTGCCCTTGTTCTCGTCGGTCCTTTGCCAGATGAGGTCAACACCTTGGAAGCCAGGAATACTCTTATTCTCGACTACCCCACTCATGCTTTTATGTAGTCACCAGAACAATTTAAGTGACTTGTCTGTGCTTACACTGTGACATACCTTTGCCATTTTTCACTTTTAACCACCTTAACCAGTTCTTTGAAGTAGCTTACTTTTGTGTGCATCTCTCATTAACCAACATGTTAATAAACATTAACCAACACGAATGGTAGACCGGATTGAACTCTAACGGTCTGTATTTGTATGTCGCCATTGTCCCAACTGGACATGTCTAGCTTTGAAGCCACCATACTGTCGCGAATGAGAACTCCCATTCCCAGGTGTCGCCTGTTGTAGAAACATTTGAAACCGGCAGTTTGGAGTAACTGATCACCCAGTCTCGTCTCCTGAAGTGCTACAATGTCGTTCCTGTATACTAGGTTTTCCAGAATTTTCCACCGTTTCTGGAAACGATTCTGTACTTCTCGCCCTTCTGAAATTTATTTTATGACGTAAGTAGACCCGCAAATCACGTTTTATGTAGACATCTATACTTGTTCTAGTATTTGTTATTAAATTTAGCTTCAATTGTTACGTATACTGTGTAGGGGGAGGGGGTGGATTTATAGGGAGGAAATATGAAAGGATGGAGGGATGATATTCTAAACATATGCTGAAGGGCTGCAAGGGCCTAAAAACAAGGTAGAGAACCACTGGATTATATAGTACACGGGAGTACACTACATCTATATATGCTAGATATGCATTGTTTGTGATAGGTACGTTGTTTACAAGTGTAAAGATAAAGAACTGCTGCTGTTGTTGTCATTTGTAGTTAGTTAGTTAGTTAGTTAGTTAGTTAGTTAGTTAGTTAGTCAGTTAGTCAGTTAGTTAGTTAGTTAGTTAGTTAGTTAGTTAGTTAGTTAGTTAGTCAGTCAGTTAGTCAGTTAGTTAGTAAGTTAGTTAGTTAGTTAGTCAGTTAGTCAGTTAGTCGGTTAGTTAGTTAGTCAGTTAGTCAGTTAGTCAGTTAGTTAGTTAGTTAGTTAGTCAGTTAGTCAGTCAGTTAGTTAGTTAGTTAGTTAGTTAGTTAGTTAGTTAGTTAGTCAGTCAGTTAGTCAGTCAGTTAGTCAGTTAGTTAGTTAGTTAGTTAGTTAGTTAGTCAGTTAGTTAGTTAGTTAGTTAGTTAGTTAGTTAGTTAGTTAGTTAGTCAGTCAGTCAGTCAGTCAGTCAGTTAGTTAGTTAGTTAGTTAGTTAGTTAGTTAGTTAGTTAGTTAGTTAGTTAGTTAGTTAGTTAGTAGCGGTTCCAACTTCACGGGAAAGGTTGTCCCCTTTATGCTCCGTTCCTGTGCCAGTGAATATCACACAAAATGCTCCTCACTGCCTAATGTGAAATGTGGAACAGACAGGAGTCTCGGCAAGCCAACAGCCCACACAGGTACACCGTGCATAATGCCGCCGCCAGAATGCCAACACAGTCCTCCACGAAAAATACAGTTCGTTGTCGATAGGATCGGTAGTCACCAGATATACTTCATTGACCCGGGTTATTTCCCACATGGCTCGGTCTCTTTCCGCAGGGCGACCCGCCGAAAGTGCCGCGCAAAGCACGAACTCCGTAGTTCTAGTGACGACTCCCAGGTACAATGGCAGACTGTCGCTGAATTGACTAGTTTGCCTATTCGGTTCACGAGTGCCATTTGTAAAGTGACAATGTACACTTCTTACGAGGTTACAAGTATAAACAAATGCGAATGAAACACAAACAGCTTAATGACACTAATACCCCACTGAAGAAATATGTGTGCAGCGATACTCGAAAAACTACTGGATGCTAGTACATTATTTTTATCCATTATCTGTTTCTGTTATATGCACATAAAATGCAATCAACCATCCCCTAATTTCTACTTGTTCCTATATCTTTCATGAGTGTCAATCGGTACAAGATGTTAGTTCAATAGCTTCAGTGATAATAATAAATATTGCAATGTTACAAACAGGCACATTGGTTTTTGTTTTCTTTTTCTTGGATCTCGTTAGATTTCCCTTATAAAATAGTTACACAACAACACACTACGGTCATTACACTATTGCTGCGTCTTCCTCGGCACACAACGCACTGTCTGGATGCTAACTGCTCCAGTCAACGCTGTTTATACACTGTCTGGGTGCTAATTATTCCAGTAACACGCTGTTTATACACTGTCTGGATGCTAATTATTCCAGTAACGGGCTGGTTATACACTGTCTGAATGCCAATAGTTCCAGTAACAGGCTGTTTATACTCTGGATGCTAACTGTTCCAGTAACACGCTGATTATTCACTGTCTGGATGCTAATTGTTCCAGTAACAGGCTGTTTATACTCTGGATACTAATTACTCCGGTAACACGCTGGTTATACTCTGGATGCCAATTGTTCCAGTAACGCGCTGTTTATACTCTGGATGCTAATTGTTCCAGTAACGCGCTGTTTATACTCTGGATGCTAATTACTCCGGTAACACGCTGGTTATACTCTGGATGCTAATTGTTCCAGTCACACGCTGGTTATACACTGATTGGATGCTAATTGCTCCAGTTTCACACTGTTTATATATTGTCTGGATGCTAATTGCTCCAGTAACAAGCTGGTTTGACACTTTTGGAATTAGTTCTCTCATTCACTCTATTTTGCTGCACCCACACATAAATCCAACATCCCACCTTACTGGAACGACACATAAATCCATCATCAATCCTTACTGGAACCCACATACATACATCATTTATACAAACTCTCACAGTAATACACGTAAGTATTGAATAACACACACATATACACCCCATCGCATACACATACACCCACTCACAATCACAAATACACTAACAAACGTTTACACATTCATACTCTCTCTCTCTCTCTCTCTCTCTCTCTCTCTCTCTCTCTCTCTCTCTCTCTTCATCTCTCTATATGAGCCAATGTACTAGCTGGCCGAGCTTTATACTACGCATATTTCTTCAGTGGAATGCTAGTTTCATGTCGCTGTTTTGTCAACCTCGCTCGTTCACGCCTGCAGCGTCCCATGTTATCTCTCCACAAATGACATAACATCAGCGACAGCCCATTGCACTTGTATAGGCCAGATGTCCTGCCTCTGTTGTATTACACAATAAATACAGAGTAAATGTAACACTTGATCACACATAGTTTTAATTCGTGTATGGGAGGTCTGAAGCCTCATTAACTTGTGGTAATAACCACATATGTGTGTATGTAACTGAAACAATCCATGTTTAGGACACATTGGTAGCTCTAATAATATCTGTGAACTGCATGGCCTTGGGTAACTCTAATAATATCCCTAACTGTGAGCTACTTCGCCTTTGGTAGCTTTAATAATATTCCTGTCTGTGAGCTACATAGCCTTTGGTAGATCTAATAATATCCCTAACTGTGAGCTACTTCGCCTTTGGTATCTTTAATAATATCCCTGTCTGTGAGCTACATAGCCTTTGGTAGATCTAATAATATCCCTATATGTGAGCTATATGGTCTTTGTTAGCTCTAAAATTATCCATATCTGTGAGCTGCATGACCTTTGGTAGCGCTAATAATATCCCTATTTGTGAGCTGCATGGCCTCTGCAAGACATTACGATCAACCCAATCCTAAGTTGATTTACTAGGAAATTTTACGTTCAGTAGTTTTCCACTGATTTATGAGCGAAAAATCAACACTGAATCCAAACTGACTGATGTAGGAAAATAACCCACTACCCCGCCATCAGAGCACTTGAAGTTTAAGAGCGAGCGCCGCTGTTACCCAGTCGGATACGTTAACCTCTTATTAGGGGATGGGTTAGTGAATAAACAGATCTTACTGGTGCACTGGTGAGGGAAATAGGTATGTGGTGCTTACCATATACCGGTGTTTTTAAAGTCTCACTACATTTTGTACGTAGAACAAAGTTGAAGGATGAAGTACATGATGTCATGAGAAAACGTGCTCCACAGTCCATCTTGTAACAATATGCAAAGAATGGTTGTTACCTGCTGGAGTAATTCTTTGCACTCCAAAACGCAACTTCACACACTGCTAGAGAATCCCTGCGTTTTTTTTTTTTTTATTTAGGGGGGAAGGGGGGCGGAAGACATGTTCGCATATCACGTGGAATTTGGCCTGCTAGTTCTCCAGATCTAACTACATTAGAGTATTATCTATGGGGTTTCTTGAAAGGAAATGTTTACGAAAATAATGTTGTAACATTTCTTGTTCAGCCCTAATAAATCCAGAAACACCGCAAAGATACAGAGAGACAAATACTTCAGTGTTAGGGTACCCCAGACAGAAACACTGTGACTTTTAACTTTAACATTCGTCCACCTCCCTCCTTCACCTTGTAGAAAATTGTCGACGACTGGAGTTGTAAACAAGCTAAGAATAGATAACCATCTGGCGTTTCATCACAGTCGAGCTGGCAGAATGAGCCCATCCCAGAAGATGTTTGTGAAAATCGTTGTCATGAAGAACTAACGCTTGGCAAGAAAGAAGGGCGACAACCGGGACAATTATTGCCCTTTGTTTCACATTATTCCCTTGGTTTCTACAATTACTGAACCGTCAACAATTTTACCAACCGTCTAGACGTTGGGAAACTGGAAACAGCGACTTAGAAGAGACACCGCCTACACTGCCACGGAGAATTTAACGCCTACACCAAGGATTGGACGGGTAGATAAAATTATCCCTTCTACTCCCAATTTCAGACATGTCAACAACCCCAACCCACACTAGAGTGACGTCAAGTTTGCGCGAAAATTGTGGCCTACCGTTGGAAGCTGCATGAGTCCTTTTATTAACATAATATATGTTAATAAGGTGAGCTGAGCAGATGCCGGCAGAAGTTTATGTTGAGTTGCAGTCACTAGAGAGGAACTGACTCAACTAGAAGTGTTCGCCAGTCGGCTGCTGTTGTTGTTATGTTGTGTTTTCATTTAAAATTCGTGATGTTTATTGGTAAGTTGGAAACTATAGTTAACTTAAGAACAGGTACTTCTGAATTTATAGAAGAGTTTCTTTATGAAGTTATAGAGTAATCTTGGGAAGAAAATAGGTGATTATTTCTTCGACTTAGGGAGATAGTGACTGAACTTTATTCTGGTTCTGTTCAAACGATATATGAGAGATGAATTTCACATCCTCTAGGCATACAGAGTTCCCATGTGTAGTTATGTTTCCACAGGAACTATATTGATTCTGTTCTTTAATATCACCTGTATTTTTATAGATGACTCTTTTCTGGAAATCTTTTATAATTTATAGGTCTCTATATTTAGAGGAGCCTAAGTTTCTTTACATGTGTATTCATGTAGGGATCATTAATAATGAGTTTACATAGACATGTATACATGTGATGGGAGGATATCTATACCTTTAAACGGGAAAGAGAAGCACCGCCAAGATGGAGAAAGGGCATCACTCTTGCTGATGTCCACCAGATATTCTCGGCGCTAGAACCTTGAAAGAACGCGAATGAATCACCTCCATAAGGCAGGAATGAGAGAGACATATCATGTCAAGATAAAGGAGGAAAAACTGCATCAGATATTAGAGAGATGGGGTCCAACAGGGCCAGGTCGGACTGTAATCTTCACCTTCACCCTCTCTCTCTCTCTCTCTCTCTCTCTCTCTCTCTCTCTCTCTCTCTCTCTCTCTCTCTCTCTCTGTTGTTGTTATTGTTTGGTGATTGTTGTCTTTTCTTTTGCACTTGTTTCTATGGGTATGACTATAGGTTTTGGCACATGTTGTCTACAGGGACCAGTGGTTTCTTCCTTGGGCTGAAAAGGTCCTTGGTGGGATAAAGATGGGGTATTTTCATAAATCATGATGATTGACAACAGGAGGGTCTCAGTCCTCAAGACAAGAGGAGGAGAATGCTTTTCCAATGTGAGAAGAGAGATTCACCATTCATTATCAATGGCCTCTCTATTGTCCGAACATCAATCTCAGCATGATAAACGCCACTAGGCCTCATTTAGTACTATTTCATGTTTTCCGTTGCCAACACCCGCAGGGTTTTGAACCCAGTAACTCCATTTGTGACTCCTATTGAATAATGAACATTAGAACTCCTGTGTAGTGAAACAATAGACATTTACATGTGTAGATGAAACAATAGACATTTATCTGTGTAGATGAAACAATGGACATTTATCTTTGTAGTTCAAACAATAGAGCTCGGAAGGTGTTAATTTAATTTCTTCTTCAAGACAACATATGGACAGTTAATTAATTAAATAGATATTATTGACATACGTTTTGTTCAAATTGTGCTGTCCTTTTTATTATTGTTGAGTATCACTATGCCATGTTACATAAACATGCACACACTTTCCCCCTTCCTAAGGTTACCCCAATATAATGTTATCTGATGTATTTTGGGACGCAGAGGTGTTTCCAAGGCACCAGGGCCGGGTTATATACTGGCCAAGACCTATTGACGCGTCCTCGTCGAGCGTCCTGGGCAACAGGTCCCTTCAGGGTCCTGGCTGAAGTCAATAGGATCGCCGTTTCCTCCGAAGTCGGAGAGTGTCTGCCTGTACGGCGAGGAACCACCAGTCTGCACACCAATAAGCCAGACATGGGACAACGGATACTCACGCAAACCTCAGGTCCTATATGACATCACACTGATGTTGGACAACAGGATGCCTTCATCCGACATACAGGACTTTGCGTTGGAGCTCAAGCCAACGAACACAAGCAAGCAAGCAGCATCTGATGTATTTTAGAGCTGTTTATTTACTTGGTATTTGGTGTTTGAGTCTTTTCATGTGTGTTCTCGTTGATAATATGTGTCAAGGGACAATATTACTATGGAGCTGAATGTGGGATGGATAATCACACGAACCCTCGGTTTACAAAGAGTGAGTGCTATCCTCTCAAAGGTTCGGTAAATTTCCAGTGCTCTAATGGCCTCTGTTAGGAAACAGCACTTTATAATTATTCTATACCTCTAAAAAATCTTATTGAGCCATTTAAAGTTTCTTATACAGTTGGCTGTTAGAATTAGTGCCGTCATCCCCTATTATTTCATTAATAACTCCACAAATGTCCACGCAATTGAAGACCTGAAAGAAGCAATCAAAATCACCATTCAATAAATAACAACAAACACGTTGCAGAAGGTATTTAACAATGTGAAGAGACGTGTACAATCATATCTTGAAGCCAGTGGTGGACATTTCCAACACTTGTTATAATGAATATTTCATTAGTACTTTCCAACATCCCCAAAACAGAGTCAGACCATAGCAGTAACTATTGTAACTAATTTAATGAACATTTTAGCACTTTTTTTTATGACATCATGCATTTCAGTTTTGAAATTTTTTCTACATACAAGGTGCAGTGAGACAAACATTCTGCACTTGTATAGGCCTATTTGATAAATAAAAAGAAAGCGTTTCTTCGTGTCCACATCTTTTTACACGCTCAGCATATTTACTAACATAAACACAGAGACCGTCCATAAAATAGTGCACGTTTTCTCGCCTTGCATATTTCGTTGCATTTCGTCCGGTGCATACTGAAGAGATATATATCATTTTATATGAAACAAATGAAGCATATTTTGGCTGAAATATGATGTTCATCGTCGCTGATAATGTGCGAACATAATATCCTCTGCGTATACACCCGACGAGATGCAGCGAAATATGCCAAGCCAAAAATAGTGCAATATTTTATGTACAGCTTCTGGGATTAAATGCACTAAGAGAATATGTTTTTGACATTTACAATTACCAATTTTCATCTTTTTTTATTTTCAAAACCGTATTGATGCTATTTAAAAAAAAAAAAAAAAGTTCCGCGGCAGGTATCTGTTGTGAGTATGTGAATTGTTAGAACCATCAAATATTGTGGGGGGGGGGGGGGGGGGAGCTGAGTGGTCTCGGGGTATGGTGTCCTCGTCGAGTGCTGGAGGTCCCGGTTTCAAGCCCCGGTGAGGGCCGGGATTTTTTTTCACGTGGACTTCTTGTACCAAAATGTCCCCTGGTCTCTGGGTAGTGAGATCGGACGCCCGTGTGTATTGTTACGAACGTAAAAAATCCCTCGCTGTTGGAAATCGAAAAAGAATAGCCTAACGGCGCTGCCCGGGCAAAATTTCGAGTAAAAAATCTACCCAAAGTATTTCAGGATCCTCGTCGGTTGCTACAGAGTTGGTGCACTGAGCTGAGATTCTCTGGATTCTCATTTATGGGTTACACCCGTGTGCCGTGATGTAAATTCGTCGACTAAACTAAACATTTCGTCTGCCTGGGTGCACGGTAGAATAGGTGGCTAGTTGTACCTCACTGTCGGTCGTCGCTGGAGTTACAGAGCACGCTAGCCGCTATATTGAACGAACGAAGGAATGCACTTTATTTTCAAAGGGTAACAATTTGGACACGCAGGCCCGTGTTACACACACTTCCAATCACTCATCTTTCTTACATCAATTATCTATTGTTTTATTGGTCTGAAACATATTACCACATTATGTAAAGAGACCGAGTCATATGGGATAAAACCCCGATACAGTTAAATGATCTCTTGCACTTAACCGTTTCCCCTTTGAATATTTGGGAGTTTTCTCGACAAGGATCAAGTGTGCCATAGGACATAAAGAAAGGCTGAATTGCATATACATGTGTGAAGTATATCCATGCCTGCGGAGCTAAGGACAAACAGAATCGAATGGAAACACATTCCAACATATGATAGCACCTTGACTCACCGCCAATGAAATCAAGGTACGAAGATTACTCATGGATCGTTACAATGTATCATATGGAAGATACTTATTAAAACAGAACGATGGCACATGTTTGTAGCCACTACATACCTGGAATGCTGGAGGCCTGTAGAAGAGTTGATTCAACAAGAGATTGGATAGTCTACGGAAGGTAGTTAGCGCTACAAATGTGTGGTGCTAATGCAGAACCACGTTCGGATACAACTTTGACATAAAAGAGTGAGTCTGTATATTATTTTTACATCTTGCTTTGTGCTGTCTAATTAGCCGTGCGTTGAGCTAATGTGTTTTGTCAGAAAGACATTATCGTCATTTGGAGGAGGCAGATCGTAATCCAGTGTTATCACCGATCCAATCCAATTTGTAGAAAACAAAACAAACTTTCCACCACGTTCAACCAGCCTCTATGGCGTCGGTTATAGTTGTGGTAGTTCATGGTGCAGGTTAAGTTTGTCTCGTTTTCTGCATCAGTGTTAGCTGGCTTTTCGACTGTGAAGCGTTCATGTATGTGACGTCAGCTGGGGGATTTCCCGGCGGGTTCTCCTTTGTGTTCGTCTCCTCCTGCAGTTCCTTTTGTCGGTGTTGGCATTTACTTGACTGGTTAGCCAATCGTTTGGATACTGCTCTCATTTCAGCTAAAAGCTTTGACCTCGCTTCTTTTTTTCTTTTTCGCGCTGTTTCTTTCTCGAGTTTATTTTTCATGTCAAAGTCTTGTTTCCATTCGATGTATTCCTCATCATCTAAGCCCCAGTCAATTTCAGACGTGTCGGCTTCCTCCTCTGGGCTTTCTTCGTATGCTGTCGGGATACTGGTTTCTTGAGTTTCTTGGACATCGTGGTTGTATTGCTGGCTGTAGCTTACGGTTTCTGATTGGTCTCAGGTTTGGCTTCAGCTTGTGGCTTCTCTGTGGTCTTTCGCGTGGCTTCTGCTGGCTTGTGTTTGGTTAGTTCCCTTTCAGCTTTTTTAAGTTCTCTCTCTGATTTGATGGCTTGTAGAATTTCTTCGTTCTCCTTCTGTATCTGTGCCATGCGTTGCACCTCTTGCTGGATGCTGCGCTGGATTTCCTTTATGTCATCCAGTAGTTTTTCGTTGCCTCCGGTTGGTGTCGGTCTCTAGCTTGACATGCTTCGTCAGTTTGTCAATCTGCCCTTGGAGCTGGAACTTTTCAGCTTGTGAGATGCTCGTGGCTGTCTCGCACCTCCGCAGTGCTTCCTTTTTTTGGTGTCTTTGTGGTTATGGCGATCTTTGCGACGTCTCTGTATCTTTGGAGGTACGGCAATCCAGGTATCTTGCTCTGTGTTTGCCAAGTCGTTGAGCTTTCAGAAGTCTTTATACTGTTTGGCCAGAGGTCATTCTTTGAATGCATGCGGCTCAGTATCGGCATATCTCTCTCTTGCTGCGGCACAATGTTCTGCCGTGGCCGGCCCTCTGGCACCTTGAGTATTGTTTTATTTTGGGGATAAATCGTTCGGGCTGTTGGGCTTTCTTGTTCATCGACACTTGGATTTGCATCTCGATACCCTCTGTTGTCACCACCACTAATGTAAAGTTGTAGGAACCTTCAAGCTTCGAATGATGAGACTTTCCTGTTATAGTTGCGTCTGTATCTGGTCATCTGTAAGCTCCACTTGGATGCGTTTCATAACCCATCTGATCGTCTGGAAGTCTGTGTTTCCGACTCCGGTGTCTTTCTCCTCGCTCTTCTTCTCAGTAGTTTTCGGATCTTGTCTGTGGTGGGTTGTCGTCGCCCTTCCTCATGGTAGCTTCATTTGAGGTTACTTGAGGTTCTGGCGCTTTGTTGCAGCTCGCAAGCAGGTTCCCTCCTCTCGTCTTCTTTACGGCGTTGGCGGCGTCCACGCTGCTCATCTTGAATGTCGGGTGTCTTCTAGTTTTAGGTTTGCAACGTGCCATTCTTTGCCCCCTCGTATCAGGTTTCTTGAACAGCTTTTAGGAAACTTATCCTCGATAGCTCTTCGCAGATGCGAATATGTGGTCACTACTATAGCTTCCAGTTTGTATATTGCCTTGTATGTCCTCTAATCTCTACGTCTATGAGTGTTCATCGATACCTGTGAAGTTATTCCTTAGAAGAAAGATGTCATAGACAGGATTAACCTTTTAATCCCTTGTCACAGTTTAGAATGAGTAATAATATATGCATTCATTGTATATTAGTTGCATAACTTTTACATTATGTTGCAGTCAATTTCAGCATTTTAGGTTGTTTGTAATACCTGGGCAAGTTTACATTCCGTAGTTTGCCATTGCTTTCTGAACGACCGGTGCTCATACCATTGTATGGAAACCAACGCAAGATGGCCTGCGGTATGCGGGAATATGCATTGCATTCGTAACTCCCTCGCCACAGAGCCAGTATTCATTATATATTCTGTATAAAATTCAGTGGTCACCGGGAACAGTTTGTTGCTAATAAAAATATATGTGAATCATAACAGAAATATATGAGAACCATAATAAAAATATATACATGTTGAATCCTGCGTACACACCCAAACCCACACCCACACAAAATTAGTCCGGAAGCAGAAACCTACTATAGATCTCTGAAGTGCTGGAACCATCACATTCTGTAGGCCTGAGAGCACGGAGGAATAGATAGTTAGTCTTTCACTCTCTTAGCGGACGACGAGCGCAGGCGTGGAACCCTCGTCCGATCGCGCTCGTGACAATATCAGAGCAATCTCTTAACGATTCCCCCAACGCGGCCTCTGTCCTGTGCATAGCTCACAGAACAATTAGTGGCAACCAATGATATTAACAGTCTTATTCTAACAGCTCTTCAACACCTGATACAGGGACAATTATTTATTATGTTGCCTTTGACAATAATTTCGTTAACAAATTCATTAGCTGCGGAGTCTATCAGTCTTTCTCTCCTTCCTTCCTGATCGGTATTTGTTTTCTATCCTATATTTAATCAGAAAAGAGACACATTGTTTGTATTAGGCAGAGAGCACAATGGCGGACACACTGGTGAAGTTGATAGGAAACTGCGCTGATAATATTATGGAAAGGTCGAATAAGGCTTCGACGCCTGGGCTCGTCACCTGCTAAGTAGGGGAAATATTGACCATATAATGATTTCTCTGTGCATGCAGGCCTACACAGTGTGATAGCGCTATCATATCACGGGCTCATGACAGGAAACTATTTCGAGGACAATTTAATTTAAATTTTCTTTTAATTGGTTTAAAATGAAAGAGGATTGCATTCATTGCAACGGGTTTTTATCTCAAATAGCCTGGTTCCTTTCCGTAGGGCGGACTGTCGAAAGCGTCGCACAAAGCACGGATTTAAGAGCTCAAGCGATGACCCCCCCCCCCCCCCCCCCGAGTCTCTGAGACAATGGCAATCGTGAATCTAGCGACGTAGCCCGGAATCAAACCCACAACCTAACGGACAGCGAGGTAGACGGCGTTACCACTTCGCCACAGAATCTAATTTTAATTTTAGAGAGCACTATTAAACACACAAACGCACCGACACGCACAAATAAACACGCAGTGACATTCATAAGCACATTAAACGGCTGCCATAGCGAGGTCATCATTGAGGTACATCATGGACACGCACAAATAGTGGATAATACTAAACACCGGACATTCAAGGTAGACGCAAATGCGCTATCGATCGCCTTACCCGCCTAATACATAGCAACGCATCTACCAGTTAACTAGCCTGTGCCCGGACATTCGAGTACCTGACATTTCGTAGAACTCAAGCAGCTGGAGACTGAACGCCACACCGATCATCTGGCACCAGCATAGCTATGACAATAAACAAGACCACATTAAATCATCCAGACAGCCCTGAACACAGCTCTACATGATCTTGTTGATGTGGATTAATATAATCTCTAGAGGCATATAAACTTGTTTGCAATTGGTTGTAACAAATGGCTGTACCATATCGATTTGTTGGCGGTGTGCTCTCGCTTGCAGGTTGCTAGAAAGTTATGCTGTGTAACTGGCGGGAAATTATCGCAAACAGCTGTCATGTCATGTCGCATGTGCTGTTGCGTGAATTTATAAACAAGTAACGAGCCATTAGTGTGTGTGTGAGCGTAACTGGTGTGTATGTAATGCACATCTGCCTGATAGGCTCAGATGTATATTATTTACATGCATGCAATTATCAATCAATCAATCATGTGCCATGCGGGAAAGCGTGGGTGGTCATGACTCGCCATTTCACTCGATCACCAGAGTCGTGGATCAGCTTAGTGTTCCTGTCTCGACCATGCCATGTGGCCAAGCCATACAGGTATTTTCTTCTCGGTCTTCCCCTTGGTCTGTTCCCTTCGATCTTGCCAGCTGTCACTAAGTTCTCCTATTCATTTCTTCTCATAACATGTACAAAAATTTGTGACTGTCTACGTCTAATTTCTCTAATCAATTTACGATTTTCATTTGTCTCCTGTATTACTTGCTCATTTGTTTTTCTGTCTGTCCATGGTATTCTTTGCATTCTCCTCAGAAACCACATTTCTGCAGCCATCAGATGTTTTTCAGCTTGACTGCTCATTGTCCAAGTCCATACAAAAGAACACTCTTTTTCTCGTTTCAATTGACATCTTTTTATTGGTCAGAATGTTTTTTCATCTTGCTAAAGGCCACCTTCGCCATAGCGATTCTTGTTCTAATCTC
>OY992882.1:84338447-84348447 GCA_963921405.1 Cepaea hortensis | reverse complement strand
GGGTTATATACTGGCCAAGACATGGGACACAGAGGTGTTTCCAAGGCACCAGGGCCGGGTTATATACTGGCCAAGACATGGGACACAGAGGTGTTTCCAAGGCACCAGGGCCGGGTTATATACTGGCCAAGACCTATTGACGCGTCCTCGTCGAGCGTCCTGGGCAACAGGTCCCTTTGGGGTCCTGGCTAAGGTCAATAGGATCGCCGATTCCTCCGAAGTCGGAGAGTGTCTGCCTGTACGGCGAGGAACCACCAGTCTGCACACCAATAAGCCAGACATGGGACAACGGATACTCACGCAAACCTCAGGTCCTGTATGACATCACACTGATGTTGGACAACAGGATGCCTTCATCCGACATACAGGACTTCGCGTTGGAGCTCAAGCCAACGAACACAAGCAAGCAAGCAAGCACTAGAAGTAGCGAGTGAGCTCAAAAACAAACAAGAAAGAAAACAAAATAATCGATGACCTGGATCTAGTATGTATGAACAAACGAACGAACGAACGAACGAACGAAAATCTTTATTTTCAAAGGGGTAAGAATTGGGCACGCAGGCCCGTCTGACATTCTGCCCTTCTTCTCTATATCCTCTCATACATTCTTTCATTCAACATCTCTTATGAAGCAATTCTTTAACAACAAAAGAACAATAAGCATTAAAACGCATGAAAATAATCAATAATACATGACTCGTTGAGGCAATGTTTAACATCGGCATCATAAATACCCAAGGTGGGTGTAACGTGCCACACATATGGGAAATTTTTTTTTTTTTTTTGGCTAGTTGCCGTTCGAGATAATTTACCATTATTATTGTCTTTGTTGCTTTTTTTTTAGGAGGCATGTAGTCTGTCCTGGGGTAGTGTAGATATAGTATGTAGTATGACATAGATTAAGGTACCCAGTAGCTGATATTTTAAATAGAGAACGATATGAGTAAAATCTTTGAAAGAAGACAGTTATGACGACCTCACAAACAGTGTACAGCTAGCAGGCGGCAAGGGATCGTATTTTAGTGAGGCGTATGCAAAATGATACGACGGATCGTAGCAATCTCACCTCTGAATATGGTAACAAATAAAGCCATAAGCTGTGTTATTTCAATTATCATGCTGGCGAATAATTGATAGCCCTAGCTGGGCTACTTCCATGCATTGAACTCAAGCGTTGTCCATATACACTTCTTCTAGTAGCAGTGGATTGAATTTTGCGCGTGGATTAGTATTCCCTATTAACAGTTTCCCTCATCATCAGGCGAACCCAATCGGACATCGAGGTACTTGTAATTTACGTCCCCAAGTCAAGGACGAGAGGTCAACATTTTAGTCCAACTGTCCGGTGTAGGGGTTGAAC
Organism: Cepaea hortensis; assembly: GCA_963921405.1. Classification (NCBI taxonomy): domain Eukaryota; kingdom Metazoa; phylum Mollusca; class Gastropoda; order Stylommatophora; family Helicidae; genus Cepaea; species Cepaea hortensis. The sequence continues at coordinate 84,347,087 of OY992882.1, read as the reverse complement.
CGCTTACCTTGGCATCAGTACACCGGATGTTTAAGAACACACGTTTTTATCCATACGGCCACGCTGACCTCGGCTACTTCATTTGAAGGCCCCTCTTCTCCCAGATATCCACTTTCCAGTCCCCTACCATCATATCCCGCCTTGCAGTAGTCCTCCGACACATTGTTTTGACACCAGTCTTCCGCAACATAGAGTTTTCCGGATTTATCCAGTGAATCAATGGAGAACTGTCAGAGACACAGCAAGAAGGCATTAGTCGCTGCGTAACATTTAAACAACGGATAAATTTAACAACAGGTACGGGTCTGGAGTGAGTGAAATGCTAAGCCAAATATTCTCATTCCTATATTGCTCACATTACATTTTATGCATATGTTTCTGGAAGAAATAACTAATTGTTTGTTTTTCGTTATCACACTCATATTAATGTTGTTTACATACTTTAACGGTGTTGTAACATTTGTGTTGACATTGTTATTTAACTCCCTAACTAATGTTTGTATGCAGATAACAAGACTATTTACTACCTCACACACAAAAAACATGCCCAGAGAAGAAGAAGTAGAAGAATAAGAAGAAGAAGAAGTGTGTGTGTGTGAGAGAGAGAGAGAGAGAGAGAGAGAGAGAGAGAGAGAGAGAGAGGGGGGGGGGGGGTGAGGGAGAGGGAGGGAGAGAGAGGAGGGGGGAAGAGATAGACAGAGATGGAGATAAAGGGGGAGAGAGAGAGAGAGAGAAAGAGAGAGAGAGAGAGAGAGAGAGAGACAGAGAGACAGAGAGACAGAGAGACAGAGAGCGAGAAAGAAAGAGGTAGGAGTTAGGTATGATCGAGCCATAGTAAAGAAAGGTATATATAATTAAATCATGCCGTCTCTTATGAACATGTTGAAAATGGCATATGGCACTGCCATATATTATGCAAGAGGAGTAAACGCGCATGCATTCCAGGTATATAGATTTTAATGTGACGATTCATTCCGTGTAATGTCCATATGAGCGAAGAAAGACTGATACAACATGTACATGTGTTTACTACGTGGACAAGAGCTTGCGAAGCATTATGTCGCTCTTCAGTCACTGAAGGTAGTGTGTGGGAAAGAGCTACTGAAACACGTGTACATCTATATTTGCCGAAGGTGGAAGTGAGACCCCATGATCTGGCAAAATTCTACAGTAACTAACAATGGTTAACCACTATGACTGCTGCAGGACAGTCGATCATCATTCAAAGCAAGCTCAAGTGAGCTTTGTGGAATTAACGATTCCACCCAAAAGCAAAACTAGTGGCAGAATCTAACAACTGTAGGCATTTGCTAGTCCAAGATAGACACACTTAAAGGTGTATGCTGTAAATTGCTTGCTTGTGTTCGCTGGCAATGAACTCCAGCGCAAGGTCCTGTATATCGGATGATGACAACATGTTGTCCAACATCAGTGTGATGCCATACCGGATCTGAGGTTTGCGTGAGTATCCGTTGTCCCATGTCTGGCTTATTGGTGTGCAGACTGGTGGTTCCTCGCCGTACAGGCAGATACTCTCCGGCTTCGGAAGAATCTGCGATCCTACTACGTTAGCCAGGACCCCGAAGGGACCTGTTGCCCAGGACGCACGACTAGGACGTGTCAGTAGACCTCGGCCAGTATAGAACCTGGCACTGGTGCCTTGGAAACACCTCTGCGTCCCATGCTGTAAATTGTAAATATTGCATATTTAATAAACGGATTGTTGTGTTATAACTCACTCATAAATTCTTTTTTCATATTGTTTACGAACAATGTTTCTTTTATGTAGCAGCGAGTTCTATTACGATTCCGTGACACCAATTTGTTAATTACGTAACCATTACATAAATAAAAGAAGGAGTTTGCAGTTTGGGGGTAAAAAATATGGTGTAATTCATTCAGCCAAAATTCTGTCATTCGTGACGTAAGAGGCGATTAAGGTATTTTACACAGGTGCACTACCGGGACCTTTAAGGGAAGCAATAATTAGTAATATACTGTAATACTGTAACCTGACACACATGTCATGAGATACGACGGAGGAGGCCTGGTCGTGGGGCTGGCTTCCCCATTTCGCAGAAAACAACTGTATCTGTAAAATTCAAATAACCTTGAACATGTTTAAAGATAAAGAAAAGATTAACCAAGCCAACCAGGAGGCAATTAGACTCTTCTAGAAGAGGTATTTTGCAATTCCGGATAGCAGATGTTCTGCCTTTCACCTAGGGAATTTTCCAGATTTGGCACCTGGAATGTTAGAACTGTGCGTGCATTGGAGAAGACAGCAAAAGAAGGGGGGAGATGACATACTACGAGATTAGCATTTTGAAATTAATCAAAAGATTATACCTACAAACAAAAATAGTAAAATTAAATTAAACGGAAGACCTTTTAAAATAAATGTCATTCAAGTATATTCCCCAACAAGTGAATGCAGTGAAGAAAGTATAGAGGAATTGTATAATGACATGGAGTCTGCTTTGAAGAACTGTAAAAAATCAGGCATAAATATCACAATGGGTGATTTCAACGTAAAAATTGGAAAGCAAAGCGATGGATGCAGTGTAGGCAACCATGGTTAGGGAGAGAGAAATGAAAGAAGATACAGACTTGTAGAATGGGTAAAATAACAAGAAATGATTGTAGGAAACACCTGGTTTAAACAGCATCCTAGAATATTATGGACATGGAGGAGTCCAGACAGCTGGATTAAAAACCAGATAGATTACATCCTGATTAGCAGAAGGTTTCGAAATGCATTAACAGTCGTAAAAATAGTTCCAAATGCAGACTGTTACAGTGATCACAGATTAATTACAGGCACATTGAGGGTAAAGTTAAAGAACGTCAAGTATACAGCAGGAAACCCTAAATATGACTTGTACAAATTGAAAACTGAATAAGAAATACAACATAATTTTAACATAGAAGTAAAGAACAAATTTGATTTATTGTCTGATCTAGAGATCCTATTTCAAGATGTAGATGATCAATGGGAAATGCTGAAGAATTCAATCAGTTGTGCAGCATAAAAACTATTCCAAAAGTAAAGAAAGTGGGCCGTAAGACATGGATGACTGAAGAAATTTTACAACTAATGGAAACAAGAAGACAGAACAAAAATAATACTGCCAAATATGAAGAAATTCACAGAAAAGTCAGAACCTTATGTAAGGAGGCAAAAGAAACATGGCTTGAGAAAAACTGCAGAGAAATTGAAAAACAACACAACAGTAAAAATGCGAAACTAATGCACAAAGAATTCAGGAGCTTACTAATCAAAGAACACGTACATCAACAGGCTGCCTAAAGACAAAAGATGGAAGAGTCATAATAGAAAAAGATAAGATCTTACATGTATGGTCAGATTACGTGAACAACCTTTATGACGATAACAGAGACGAACAGTATGATGTTCAAAATAATAATGAAGGACCGACAATTTTGAAGATGGAGGTTCAGAATGCTCTTAACCATATGAAATCTGGCAAGACCCCTGGTCCAGACAGCGTCACAGCAGAAATGATTAATGCTTTAGAAGAATATGGAATAGATAAAGTTACCAGTCTGCTTAATACAATATATGATACTGGAAATATAGCTCAGGAGTTATGTAATTCTGTATTTATTGCAATCCCAAAGAAATCAGGAGCCTTGGAATGTGATCAACATCGAACAATTAGTATAATGAGTCACATCACGAAGATTTTGCTAAGAATTATCATGCAAAGAGTTAGGAGAAAAATACAACCTGAAATAGATGAAGAATAATGTGGGTTTGTAGAAGGCAAGGGTACAGTAAATGCTGTGTATATACTGAGAACCGTAATCGAACGTTCTATAGAAGTAAACAAAGATCTACACCTTTGCTTTATTGACTACAAAAAGGCTTTCGATAAAGTGAGACATGTCAACATGATAAGGATGCTTGAGGATCTACAGATTGATGGAAAAGACCTTAGACTTGTAAAAAACATATATTGGAAACAACAAGCTGCCATAGGAGTTGATAATGAAGTAGGTCAATATCAGCCTATTAAGAGAGGTGTGAGACAGGGATGTGTAATGTCTCCAGATCTTTTTTCCCTGTACAGTGAAAGTATTTTCAGAAATATTTAAGATATGGAAGAAATCAACATTGGGGGACGATGCATCAATAACATTAGATATGCAGATGATACAGTCTTGATTGCAGACAATAAACAGGACCTGCAAAATTTAGTAGATGCGGTTGTTACACACAGTGAACAACTAGGGTTAGAATTAAATTGTAAAAAGACACAGATTATGGACGTCACTAGGAAGAACGAAATATCACAATGTAATATACAAGTAAATGGGAATATTCTTCATCAAGTGAAAAGGTACAATTATCTCGGAACAATAATAACATCTGATGGGAGATGCCTTGAAGAGATTAGAACAAGAATCGCCATGGCAAAAGTAGCCTTTAGCAAGATGAAAACCATACTGACCAATAAAAAGATGTCAACTGAAACGAGAAAAAGAGTGTTTAGATGCTACATAGAACCTGTACTTTTATGTGGATGTGAAGCGTGGACAATGAGCAGTTAGGCTGAAAAACATCTGATGGCTGTATAAATGTGGTTTCTGAGGAAAATGCAAAGAATACCATGGACAGCCAGAAAAACCAATGAACAAGTTCTTCAAGAAACAAATGAAGATCGTAAACTGATTAGAGACATTAGATGCAGACAGTCACAATTTTTGGGCATGTTATGAGAAGAAATGATTTGGAGAACTTGGTGACGACTGGTAAGATCGAGGGGAACAGACCAAGGGGAAGACCTAGAAACAAGTACCTGGATGGCTTGGCTTTGTGGCATGGTCGAGACAGAAACACGGAGCTGATCCACGACTGTGGGGTTCGAGTGAGATGGCAGAACATGACCGCCCACGCTTACCGGCATGGCACATGATGGATGGATGATACCTACAAACACAATGGGAAAAGAAATATAGAACTCCATCCATCAAGTGCCCTGCCGGTAAGCGTGGGCGGTCATGATTCGCTATCTTCTCTCGATCACTAGAGTCGTGGATCAGCTCAGTGTTCTTGTCTCGACCATGCCACGTGGTCAAGCCATCCAATATTGACATCTCTGTCTTCGCCTTGTTCTTTTCCCCTCGATCTCGCCAGTTGTTCTCAAGTTCTCTAATTTATTGCTTCTTATAGCATGTCCAAAACATGTTGACTATCTACGTCTAATTTATCTAATGAGTTTGCGATTTTCAGATGTTTCTTGTAGGACTTGGTCGTTGGTTTTTCTGTCTGTCCATGGTATTCTGAAGAGAAGTATAGAACTACATGAATAAAATTAGGAGGACTCGGACGGTCCTGCATGGGACTGCTAAGGATAGGACACTAGAAGTGAGCTGTTTGAGATACCATGTTTTATTGGGGGGGGGGGGGGGAGAGAGAGAAAACTTCGAACTTGTGATGGAGAGAGCAAGAGCCTTTTTATAATCCTGTTCCTTGGAGTGGTGTTCATTGTGATTAACTCTATAAACAAGAAATTTTATAATCCTGTTCCTTGGAGTGGTGTTCATTGTGATTAACTCTATAAACAAGAAATTTTATAATCCTGTTCCTTGGAGTGGTGTTCATTGTGATTAACTCTATAAACAAGAAATTTTATAATCCTGTTCCTTGGAGTGGTGTTCATTGTGATTAACTCTATAAACAAGAAATTGTGAGTGAGAAGAAAAACCCCGGAGCCATCCCAGCGAAAGAATGATCATAAAGCCTCCGCCCACCTACATTTGCGTCACGCAGGCGCAGGGAAGCGTGTCAATGGTGACATATGCAGTACCGGGCCCAGCAGAAACGTTTGTGAAGCGTGATTGGGAAACCACATAATCAACCTCAGCATGAGTAACTGGATGGTGGTGGCTGGTGGTGGTGGTGGTGGTTTTCCCGAAAGAAACTACATTATATGCAACTGTTACGCTATACGTTACATTTACGTTTGAAGAAAACAATATATGCATTAATATATGAGTCTAGCACTAAATGACGAATACGGTTTAAGACGTATGCAAGGGTCATGTACCTTACTTACTTATACACCTCTCTGTTAGTAGAATAGAATCTATGGGATGTACAGTTGCGCATAATTCCGGTATGTCATTACACTTACTAAAATATGTCTTCACCTCCCCTTGTGTACGCTGGAAGTATAAATCAAACTGACCAAGGACATGTTGAGATGATCCCCTCTGTAGTCACATCTTAGGTAGTAATAAATAAAATAAACCTTAAATAAAATAAACCTTTATACACGCCTTAAAGCAGTGTTTCCCAACCTTTTTTGTGCTATGCCCCCCCCCCCCCCCCCCCCACATATACATTATTTTTATTATTCGAAAATTGAAATGTTCACTAAAGAAACTTGAATGATAGGTTTTAGGAAGAAATCACTAGGAAATTATTGAGCAAACACAGTAAGTAAATTTTCAAAACATATAATGGAGAACTACAATATACAAAACACTGATTAGACCAGTTGTGCTGTATGGCTCTGAAACCTGAGTACAGCTAAAGGAGACGAAGCCTTGTTACAAACCTTTGAGAACAAAGTCTTAAGACGCATCTTTGGGCCCATTAGGGATACACAAAGTGGAGAGTGGAAAAGAAGAAGTAACAAAGACATTTATGATCTGTTTAAGTCCCCGCTAATCACTAGTATCATGAAGGCTAATAGACTGCAATGGCTGGGGCATATAGAAAGAATGGAAGATAATAGGGAAACAAAACTCGCTTACACTCAGGAAATAAAAGACCGTAGACCCCGAAGTAGACCAAGAAGACGGTGGAGAGATAATATACATACAGACCTACAAGCACTTGGAATCAGTGACTGGCAAGAGAAGGTCAACCAAAGAGACGAATGGAGACGGCTTGTATCTGCAGTAAAGAACCTCAATGGCTCGGAATGCTGAAGAAGAAGAAGAAGATAATGGAGAACTGCAATTCAAGTACACAATAATTTTAATGAAAGATTTTTCTATATTATTTTAATTATTAGTAATTATTTATTATTTAAATTTAGTGAGATCCTTGCGCTTGATGCTTGCTGCATAGAGATTTTATGTCAGGTTCCAATTTAGTTTACTTCAGTCTCAAGTCTCCCCGTTTTGTTATATCGAGCCGATTTCTTCCATTTTCGAATTGCCCTCCCCGAATTGCCCCCCTGTGGGGCGTGGGCCCCACGTTGGGAAACACTGCCTTAGAGCGTACTGGGCACGTGGTGCTGGCTGCGTGTTTACAGACCAACCCGCATTAGAGGACTGATATAGTCTTTACTTCCTAAAACATTTCTGGCACCAATTTTAGGCTGGGTCGTCCTTAGAGTCTTTGCCAATTATTGAAATCAATCTCGATGTGATTAGGAAACCATAAGCACCAGGCCGGAAGGTAAGAATGCCAACCATAGCGCTACCGTGGCTGCGAGTCAACCCTGCGATGGTGAGACAGTTTGCGTGTTGCGAGATTGCAAGAAGCTCAAAGCAATTCTTCGTGATGATGGTAGATGATCAACAGCACTCACCTCTCGCACACTTCGCATGATAAGCTCACGGAAATGATGAGAATACGTGCGTTGTTTATATGTCGAAGTAGAACCATGTTATCTGCAGTCCCAGATTCCATAATTTCGAAGCAAATATGAACTCGATAAAAATAACAAAAGCAACACATGAGTTTCAATTTCTCACGCTACAATAGAATATATGTGTAAGAAGACAGTATTGGAATATTAGAGAGTGGGAATTCTACCCACCACCCGTAAACTTAATAAAGTCTTCAAAACGAGGCCGTAAACCTATTTAGTTCTCTAGACGATTGTGCAGAAATAAGTCATCAGAAGACATAGTTACTGATGTCATCTATGTGAAGACAAAATACTATACGATGTTAGCTTGGTTATATGTAGCTGAGTTCTTCGTCAGGACAGTGTAATTGCACAACTATGGAAGCCCGTGCCATAGTCCAAACTGTGCTGAGTACAATGGGCGTCGGTAAGAATCAAGACATTAAGAGACATCATCTTTGGATTAATTACAAGTGACGTCGGTATGCTAGGATTGTAGATACAATCAGTTCCCATATATCAAAAACACTCAACATGTGATCTGAGAACTCAGAAGTGGCCATTGTATCAGCCACAGGAGAGTCTGCGTGAACAGTGACGTACACCGCGAGTTAGCAATTCTGTCCTTATTCGTACGCTTGTGTGTGTGTGTGTGTGTGTGTGTGTGTGTGTGTGTTGTGTGTGTGTGTGTGTGTGTGTGTGTGTGTGTGTGTGTGTGTGTGTGTGTGTGTGTGTGTGTGTGTGTGTGTTTCGCTCTCAAGTAGCAGGTCCTTTGCAGAACGTCACACTTATCACGGTGTGCTGAAAAGCCTCTATATCTCTTGCCATATATCTGGCCCAATGCACCCCCATAACCACGGTGTCTGCAAATGTCGGCTTCTACTGTGAATGTCTTGGGATGCTTACTATGGTAGATTTTCTTTGATTGTCCGGTCCACGTGGCTGTGAATTACTACGTCCACAATGTTTACCAACCCTTTAGGTTGTCAGTGTTCATGAGCGCCCTGATCTGTGGTACTCATGCTAA